>JAOTOM010005076.1:430000-872575 GCA_034440615.1 Ashinkailepas kermadecensis | reverse complement strand
ATTCCCGTCACCTGGAGTCCATTGGGGTAGAAGCAGTCGTAAGAGGTCAGCATGTAGTCCCAGCCGAGAACGGTGTCGTGCAGTGCTGCGGTCACCAGCGCTGTCCAGCCCAGCTTGGACTGGACAAAGCTGAACTCTCTCCAGGTCAGTCGGGCAGTCACCGACGGCAGCGACGTTATACCCAGCACGCCCAACAGGAACAGCGTCACAGCACCTGTGATGCCATGGCACCTGTTACGTCATAGTACCTAAGTGACACGGATCACTATCGCTGCCGCCAGCCGAAACTTATCACATATGGGAATACATTGTTTTCTAGGAAACAGAGGTACCATGTCAATGTCTCCCTCGATGTTTTGAACTGATGCACATTGAAGTTATTTCGCTGACGGTATTTCAACGCAATGTATCCCATGATTAGGTTGTCCCCGGAAAGGACAATAACGGAAATAATGACGTTACTGTTATGGGTTGTTGCGCGGGCATGCAGTGCTGGTCGGTTCCCTGGCGTCTACAATGCTCCTGCTAGATGGTGGATTACAGATAACCAAACGGGAAACAGAGGATATTTTGCACCAGACCTTAGTTGGTTATCTTTGATCATCAAAGCTACTACAGCCCAGTAGGACGTGACCTGTGCTTAATGTGGTGCTGCAGGTGTCGCAGTTAGGTGTTGCAAAGTGATCATCTTCTAGTTGAGGCTGTGTAAGCTTTGTGCAACCAGTTCTAATTCTAGAGAGAATGACTTCCTTTTCGCGGTGTTACAAGCTCGAGGTGTTCCATGTACCTAACGCCGGTTTGATGTTCTAGGTGTGGTTGGAGCGGTCAAGTGTTCTTCGTGTGTTCTGATGATGCTCACATAAGCGACGTTATAGGATAGCTTTGCTGTCATCTACCAAACATGTGCTGTTGGGATAAGTGTTTGATGCTAAGGCTTGCTTTGCCAGCCAGCTTGCTCGTTTCGTGGAATGTTGACGTGGCCCGGGGTCAGGAGGAAGGAAATGTTTTTTTTTTGTTGCGTAGCGAGTCACAGCTTGGTGGATTCGATCAATGACTGAGTGGGGGCAGTCGTGAGTGTTGCTGAGTGACTGAAGGATTAATTTGGAGACTGAATACATTGCAACATTTATCGTTTTGTGCTGGTAGTATGGAGTATGGAGAGCTGGCATAGTGGCAGTATGGAGATAGTAACCAGTATGGCCACTGCTTCAGAGGCGAAGAGGGACAAGTTATCCGGTAGACGCTTGGAAAGCCTAGGGTCTGGTCCAGTGATACCGATGCCTACTTTGTCCTCGTGTTTCGACCCATCCATGAATACGAATGCTTTCTGGTTGGTGGAATCGGCGCACACGTTGAAGATACAAATCATTTCAGTCGACGTGATATTTGATTTATTTTCCGTGATCAAGTATTCGACCTTTGATTGACTGTTAGTACAGAATGACCTAGTGGGCGGTCGAGCTGCAGTGGCTGACATTGTGAGGTTAAGATCTGAAAGAGCCGTGGAAATTTGAACACCATTTTGTGGATTTTGCGTCCAAACTGGCTTCTGTCATATATGTCAGGCCGAACGCGCCGCTGCGCCGGGTACTTTTCAATGTATTTGATTTTGGCGTGGCAGCGGTACAGCTGTTGTGTCCTGAAAATGAGGATAGGGATATCTGAGTCTACTGAAAGACCAGCTATGGATGTGCAGCTAAGGGCTCCTCTGGTTGCTCTGATGCAGCTATTTTGAATTGCTTCTAACTTTGTGCTCAGTGTCGGAAAAAATGGCAGCAATGCTTGTAAATATGTTGCAACTGTATTGCGGGGTGGATCGTGCAATTGCCTTGTAGAGTCGCAGTCGTGTTTTCCTGTCTCCGCCACAGTCTGTGCCTGACAGTGCTCGGAGTAGGTTGACACGCCTCGCGCACCTCTTCGAGATGTCAGTGATGCGTGTGTTAAAGCTAGGATTCGGATCCAAATGTGCTCCTAAGAAGCTGAAGCTTTCACTTGCTTGATGGCGTTGCTGTCGATGCGAAGCACGGTGGTGAGCGTGGGGTGGAGGCGGCTATACGCCACTGTGGCAGATTTCTCTGCGGACAGGGTGAAATGTTTTGCTACACTTTGATGTGTGGTGTAGTGCTCTTTGAATGGCATTCTCGGCTTTTAGGATGCACTGTGTTCTTTTCTAAATGGCTATGTCGTCCGCGAAAAGTGAAGCGTGAAGTGATATGTCTGTGTAATCAGCAGGTATGTCGTTAATCATTATGAGGAAGAGTTTAACCCCCCCCCCCCGGGGTGTTTTTTTTTTTTGTTTTTTTTTTTTTTTTTTTTACCCCACTTTTTTTTTTTTTTTTTTTTTTTTTTTAAAAATTTTTTTTTTTTTTTTTTTTTTTTTTTATTTTTTTTTTTTTTTTTTTTTTTTTGGTTTGTGTTTTTTTTTTTTTTGGGAAGGGGGGGGTTTTTTTTTTTTTGAATCCTTTAATGTTTTTTTTTTTTATAAATTACCCTTGATGTCACAAGCCGAATGTGATTGTCCGTAGTCTAGGCGTGGAAGCCGACAAAGCACAATTTTTTTTTTTGGAATCCCGTCGTGTGCTCCCCATTCATTGCGCAAGTAGTGTTGGCTTTTTCGTACTTGAATTTTCTTTAAGGTCCATTTTCCCCCTATGTAGCAGGATCGTTTACGTACAAATCGTTCATGGCCGCTTGCAAATGCGTTATGGAATTTGGCTCGACGATGAGGAATGCTGTTGGTGATGAGCATGGCTGCGTCCCATTCCTGAGTTGCCCCGTTGACGTTGTCGACATGCCTAGTGTAATCTGAAAGACTGTTCCAGCTTGTGTTTGAATTCCGGAAGTGTACTTGTTTGAACGTGGTTAGTAATGGTTTTTGTTCTAGGGTTTCTGAGTTAAACGCGATAAATTTGAACGGTATGCCACCGACATTCCACTGGAGGAAGGGACCTATTGCCGATCGCGTTAGTGTCTGTTGGGGTTACCATGCGGAAGTGGAATGTTTGGGTGGTGGAAATTCGGATCCGGATTGTGGAAGTACTGTGTACCGAATCGGACAGAACTGGCTGCCGGGCTCTGGTGACACGGTTTTGGACGAAGTGCGGATTGCAGTACGACGGCTACAGCCTGTGCGTTTGGCAGGCGTGGTGGGGTCGGTCTGCGTGGAGGAACCGGATGTGGTTTTGGGAGTGGTTTGGGAGGTGAAAGGTGGGAGGATCAGTCTGGCTGGAGCCGGTGGCGAGACGTGTGTTTGCAGATTGTCTGTGTGGCGGTGGTCCTCAGGTTCTGCATTGGTGTGCAGGCCTTGGGTTTTGGCTTTGGTTTGGGCCGGCTGGATGAGTGAGGCAGAGGCTGAAGGCCCTGGGTGGGAGTGCTGGGAAGGCACCAGGGTGACAGGATGGTCGCTGGCCGGTTGGTGGCAGGGTGGCGAAGGCGTATGACCAAGCTCTGCAAGGGGTGGGAGGATGCCGGGGGGTGAGGTGAGGAGGAAGGAGGAGAAGATTAGGTCTCGGTCTGGGGTGGGGTGGGAGTAGGAAGAGCGCGGGTCTGGGATGAAGCGGGGTGTATTGAGGATGGTGCCGCTGATGATTGGTAGGGCGTATGGGTGCGGGTGCGCTGGGCTTCGGAATCCCACTACCGGTGGGGTGGCGGGGTGGTCAAGACGGGGCGGCGCCGGCCTGGGGGAGGGCCTTGGTGGTGAGGAAAGCGTATCTGCGTCACTGCGCTGGGAGGTGGGTGAGATTTGAATGGGTGGAGTGGTAGAGGTGGGAGGGGTGGCGCACTTTGTGAAGCGCAGGTGTTGCTGTGTGGTACTGTCACACACACTACCGCCCAAAACGGTATACCTCCCTCTCGAATGCCCACCTGTGGCAGTCGGGTTCCGTGGCTGGATGCGGCCCATCACAGGCTGCACACGGCCTGTGATGTTACAGAAATGACGATCCGTATTGGTTGTACCCATGGACCAGGCCTTCGCCCGTGGTCCCTGCCCCGGCCGCCATGGCACTGGCCAATAAGCTCGTCACCGTTAGCTATCCTCCGGAGGAAGTGGTTAGTCTGGAGACACAGAGAAGTTGAGCATTTGGTTGTGACTGTTTTTCATTTCGAGTCGCGGGTTTGCTCCTCCAGGGTGTTCTGCGGCTCTTCGTGCTGGCTCGCGTTACTGTTGTGCGTGCACTTCTCCGTGGAATCGCTCTGGCTAGAAGCGTGCTCAAAAGAATGAGATAGGATGATATAGTTGAAACGTTGTGTCGTGTGCTATTAGTGCACATACAGCCGTCTAACACAACCTATGGCGCTAAATGCAAAGGTGCTTTCCATGATATGCTTACCAAATTTCTGACTCGCGGGTAGGAAAATGACCAATGGATCGCGAATAGTTCATGAAATGAGCTGTTCAGTGAACACAAAATCATATCGGTAACCGACGTGACATGGTGCCCGAGGCATGGTGACATGGAATATGGCCGACAAAACGAGAAAATTAAAACGGACGCTCTACGAACGTTGGTTTTTAAGCCGTTCACACTGAATATTCGCCAACTGTCGTTCATGGAAAACCTACCACCGGTAGCTTGCAATGCCCTCTGGTGTACGCTGGATGTGCCACGTCCGACCCAGCGCAGCTATACACCGCCTGCACAACGAACAGCCCACGCGGCCGGCGCCCAGCGAGGGGTCAGGCCAATGGTCAAGCTGATCTCGAGGGTTTCATGTTGGTGGTTGTGTGTGAGCACTTATCCTCATTTTCCTCCGTGGCGATGCCCTTGGTGCTTACCCTCCTCTTAGTACTTGCGCTGAAAACGCCTCGATCGAAGCATCACTCTCATCACGCGCGCACCTGTGTTTGTGACACAAACCCAAACACGCGCGCACACACACATACACACATACACAAACACGTAACACGAAACACCTACTGAATAGCAAGCACTCTTACGATGCACAGTACAGGAAGGCAAATCAAATTACATGCAGGCCTTTGCCACTGTGGTGTCGTCGAAGAATGGTTTATTCCGAGTTGCTACATTTTTAGCTTATTGCGCGACAATTAAAAGGGCCTGGCACGCAAACATAGTTTTCTCGATTCCCGACCCATCTATCGGCCAAAGGATAACTGGCAGTTCATGATCTTCTGGTGGGCTTGACTACCAATTCGCTGTTTGTGTGTGCGGAATGCTGGATGTTTTGATCATGCATGGACTGGAACTGAATGTCGTGCCTCTGACGGTCGACCAACCAAGTAGTGAAGTCAGAACTCAACAGTGGAACAATTGTAGGTATAGGGAAACTATCAAGGGCGGACATTGCTGCCTCCCCACTCCCCCTCTTCGATTTTGCTGTGCCACTGGGATCAGAAACAACCTTCCTCACATTTCCGACTGAATTTGTAAAAGTCGGGAGTCGACTTACCTAGCGTGAGGAACACTTCTCCCCTCCAGTTGGGTCGGTGAAACCAGATCTGGACGTCCTGCATCTGTGTGAACGTCTCGTTGAGCCTAACCTCAGCGCGGATAGTAGTTGGCGGGTCGAACAGCCAGTCGTATTGGTGATGTGGATGATAGATACCCAACGACATGCAGCCCTGAAACAGCGCCAGCTGTGAGCTGTTGTGAACTCCCTTAGTTGTTGGCGTATTTCCATCACGTAGTGGCATCCACCGCATAATGGTGTCCCCTGTTCCATTCATCCACCATGTGGAGACATGCCTGTTCCACTCGCTCATATGTATTGACATCACCAAGAGGAATGCCAGGGAAATTTTGTCGTCGGTTTGGTGTCTCACCAGTACAAGGCACGATTAGAGGCGCTGGCTGGGCAAGGGCAAGAGACAGGCTATGCTCCTGCTGCTGGATCAGCGGTGCACATACAGAGTCTGGCACCATACCGCGGCGGGAAGCTGGTGGACCGACTAAAGCTGCTCTCTGAGCATTAAACAAAATATGTAGCCGCGGAAAAGTGTCAACCGCTAGAGACATGCTACGTCAATGAAACCAGTAAAGACATACACCTTATTGCGCCCAATTTCAATGGAAATGCAGGAATTCCAGAAAGAAGCAAAACCAATTTCGACAATTCGGCACCGTGCATTCCAATTCGGTTTTGTACTTATATTAAGGGCTCTTCAGCCAGCTCTGGCCATTTTGAGACGATGGGATGAAGGAGACGGAAGCATTAGTGTGGAGGAATATATATTTTGGGCCGCCTAGTGCAGGGTCGATGGATGTAGTTGCATCCAGATTTGGATGCCATCTGCTAGAAAAAGCTACCAGGAAAAGCTACATTGAGCTCGCGTATGGGTCGTACGGTAACAGGCAAGCGCGTTAGAAAAGGCGGGAGATGTAGCGAGGTTAGCTTCTAACAGTAGCTTTATTATCAAGTTGCATAGCCAAGTCATAGATGGATATGCTCGAACTTGCCAACCGCTGCCAGGCTGCTAAACCAGCGTCTATGTGCTGATGGTCGGCCGATGGACGGTCGAAGGCCCCTCGTGACTTCCGCTAGGTGTGGCGGGTTATGTGGTTTGCAATCGAAGAGTTACAGGAGCGCCGCATTCAACCCGTATATTTGGATGTGGTCACTATCATCTTCAAATGGGGTTCGGGGCATCCGCCAGTGCCCTAAGCTCAAGGTAGGCACGGCCCAAGCATATTCATGGAGGACGGCATTCATCTGCTGGAGTGTGTTTCCTGAGAGGGTTGCCTTTGACTGAATAACTTCCTAGGCTGGGGAGGGAGGCATGGAGGAATCCAGGAATTTGAATTGGGGGACACTAGTTCTGGAGGGGCGCCATCGGCTGAAAACTCCTTGACCAGGGGCGACGGTGTGCACTCGAGCGTACGGGCACTGTTTCGGTGACTATGCTAGGGTGTATCATGCGGAGTAAAAGATGACCGATGGCATATAAACAATACTTTAAAATACTGAGAGGGATGTAGCCTTTTTCCAATCCAGGGGGCCACATTTATATCGGCTAGAAGGGAACATGTCCCAGTGTTCCCCTTAATCCGCCACCAGGAATGGTGGCGTACTCACCCGGGAGACTTACAAGTCTCCCAGAAAGGCACCTTTTCGCGGTCAGAATATTTCCACCTTTCCATGGGATGGGACACGATACCCACTCCCTCCCGATAGTTACGTGGTTGACGCCTAAACTGTTCACACACTTGGAAAACTGCAGCGATTGGTTCATGAACTTGATCGATGGTGGATGTGGGATTTGGATCAGCTGGTGACGGTCACTGCACAGCAGAACCTCGGTCTTCCTTACATTGACCATCATGTCATGCTAGAAAAACCATTGTATCCAGTACTTCCTCGAAAGATGGCTTTAGCTCAGGGAGCCTGCTGCACGCATCAGTGATCGCCACCTGTATGTCGTCAGCAAAACGAGTATGGTGATACGAAGGCTATTTTTTACTAATGGATTGCTATTAATGACTATGTGATGCCGTGGCTGACGAGGTTGGAGAGTAGGGACCCCAAGCATGGCTCTTGGAGTGCGCCTATGTTAAGTAGTTGGAATTCAGATAGTGCTTCACCCACGCTGACCCGTTGTGTGTGGCCCTCGAGATAACTCTTAAGCTATCCGGTGGAAATCTGCAGTTGTTGAAGCTTAATGAGTAGTGTAGAATGATCTACCACGTCGAAGCAGCGACTCAATTATATAAGGGTGAGTAGCGAAATTTCGGAGCAATCCATGTCCTTCAGTATTTCGCCAGTTACAGATAAAAGATAAAAGATAGTGGAATGGCATCCCAAGAAGCTATGCAGTTCAGGACTGAATATGATTTGACGACCGAGCTAGGCGGTCAGCTGCTAGTGTACAAGCTTCTCTGCAAATCTTCATATGACCAAAACGATAGCAATTATCCGAAAAAGTGATGCCTTCAACGCGTCGTTTCTACTATCGAGAAGAATTAGCATGACACTTTTCCAACTGGCCGGCACTGTTTCAGTGACTATGCTAGTGTATAATGAGGGGTAAAATACTGATAGGGATAGAGCCTTCTACAACAAAGTTCTTGTTATCCAGATAAAAGAGGACACGTCGAAGCTGGCCAAGAGTCACCGGTGTGGTAATGCAGGTGTGGCGATGGACAAACTCAGCCTTGATAGCGTCCTGAGTATGTGTGCCGATAGATGTAAAATAGCTGCTCAGCTCATCTGGGATCAGATTTGCAGGCTGAGTTGACGGACCACGTTTCGGCGCTATGACAGGTCGTTATTGCAGGTAACCGGACAAATGTACGTAAAGCAAATACACTTATGGCAGATGTACGTACGCAAATGTACGTAAGCAAATGTGCGTAAGCTCAGATGTACGTATGGCAATTGTACGTAAGCGCAAATGTACGTATGGCTAATGTACGTAAGCGCAAATGTACGTATGGCAAATGTACGTATGCGCGAAAGTACGTATGCGCAAATGTACGTAAGCGCAAATGTAGGTAAGCGCAAATGTACGTAAGTGCAAATGTACGTAAGCGCAAATGTATGTAAGCGCAAATGTACGTAAGCGCAAATGTACGTAATCGCAAATGTACGTAAGCGCAAAAGTACGTATGCGCAAATGTACGTATGCGCAAAAGTAGATATGCGCAAATGTACGCAAGCGCAAATGTACGTATGCGCAAATGTACGTACGCAAATGTACATATGCGCAAAAGTACGTATGGCAATTGTACGTAAGAGGAAATGTACGTATGGCATATGCACCTAACCAAATATGCTTAAACGCAAAGACACGTATGCCTAAATGTACGTACATTGGCTCATACGTACATTTGCTCTGGCATTCTTTTACGTTTATTTACATTATTTTACGTATGCGCTTCCGAACATTTAATCATACGTACTTTTGCGCTTTCGTACATTTGCGCATTCGTACTTTTGCGCTTGCGTACACTTGCGCATACGCACTTTTGCGCATACGTACTTTTGCGCTTCGTACTTTTGCGCATACGTACTTTTGCGCTTGCGTACATTTGCGCTTACGTACATTTGCGCATACGTACTTTTGCGCATACGTACATTTGCGTATGCGCATGCGCAAAAGCTTACGTATGCGCTTCCGAACATTTAATCATACGTACTTTTGCGCTTTCGTACATTTGCGCATTCGTACTTTTGCGCTTGCGTACATTTGCGCATACGCACTTTTGCGCATACGTACTTTTGCGCTTGCGTACATTTGCGCTTACGTACATTTGCGCATACGTACTTTTGCGCATACGTACATTTACGCTTACGTACATTTGCGCATACGTATATTTGCGCATACGTACATTTGCGCTTACGTACATTAGCCATACGTACACCTGCGCTTACGTACAATTGTCATACGTACATCTGCGCTTACGTACATTTGCTTACGTACATTTGTCCGGTTACCGCAAACGTACGTATGGCATATGTACCTAAACAAATGTACGTAAACCCAAAGGTACGCATGCGTAAATGGACATACATTTGCGCATGCGTACAATTGCACACATGCACATTTGCGCATACGTACTTTTGCGCTTACGTACATTTGCGCTTACGTACATTTGCCCTTACGTACATTTGCGCTTACGTACATTTGCGCTTACGTACTTTTGCGCATACGTACATTTGCGCTTAGGTACTCTTGCGCATACGTGCTTTTGTGCATACGTACCTTTGTGCTTACGTACTTTACCATAAGCACATTTGCGCATACGTAGATTTGCCATACGTACATTTGCGCTTACGTACATTACCCACACGTACATATGCGCTTACGTACAATTACCATACGTACATCTGCGCTTACGTACATTTGCTTACGTACATTTGTCCGGTTACCGCAAACGCACGTATGGCATATGACCCAAACAAATGTACGTAAACCCAAAGGTGCGCATGCGTAAATTGACGTACATTTGCACATGTGTACAATTGTACACCACACATTTGCGCATATGTACTTTGTGTTTACGTACATTTGCGCTGAGGTACATTTGCGCTAGGTACAATTGCGCTTACGTACATTTGCCTTACGTACATTTGCGCTTACGTACATTTGCCCTTACGTACATTTGCGCTTACGTACATTTGCGCTTAGGTACTTTTGCGCATACGCACATTTGCGCTTACGTACATTTGCGCATGCGTACATTTGCGCTTACGTACTTTTGCGCATACGCACATTTGCGCATACGCACATTTGCCATACGTACATTTGCGCTTACGTACATTAGCCATACGTACA
Source organism: Ashinkailepas kermadecensis (assembly GCA_034440615.1). Lineage (NCBI taxonomy): Eukaryota > Metazoa > Arthropoda > Thecostraca > Neolepadidae > Ashinkailepas > Ashinkailepas kermadecensis. The sequence continues at coordinate 862,341 of JAOTOM010005076.1, read as the reverse complement.
TCTGCGCTTACGTACAATTGCCATACGTACATCTGCGCTTAGTTACCTTGCGCATACGTGCTTTTGTGCATACGTACCTTTGCGCTTACGTACTTTTACCATAAGTACATTTGCGCATACGTACATTTGCCATACGTACATTTGTGCTTACGTACATTAGCCATACGTACATCTGCGCTTACGTACAATTACCATACGTACATCTGCACTTACGTACATTTGCTTACGTATATTTGTCCGGTTACCGCAAACGTACGTATGGCATATGTACCTAAACAATTGTACGTAAACCCAAAGGTACGCATGCGTAAATGGACGTACATTTGCACATGTGTACAATTGCACACACGTACATTTGCGCATATGTACTTTTGTGCTTACGTACATTTGCGCTGAGGTACATTTGCGCTTAGGTACAATTGCGCTTACGTACATTTGTGCTTACGTACATTTGCGCTTACGTACATTTGCCCTTACGTACATTTGCGCTTACGTACATTTGCGCTTACGTACTTTTGCGCATACGTACATTTGCGCTTACGTACATTTGCTCATGCGTACATTTGCGCTTACGTACTTTTGCTCATACGTACATTTGCGCATACGTACATTTGCCATACGTACATTTGCGCTTACGTATATTAGCCATACGTACATCTGCGCTTACGTACAATTGCCATACGTACATCTGCGCTTACGTACATTTGCTTACGTACATCTGCCATACGTACATTTGTCTTTACGTACATTTGTCCTTACGTACATTTGTCCTAGAATCGTTATTGCATGCTGGTGATGCACTCAGTTATGTTGTCCCGCATGTGGAATGGCGCGTTTTACCAAGGTGTTGAGATGCTAGTGGGTGTTTGTGTCTAACGTTAGGCGTCATAAGCGGACATAATACCGGTGGCGCCGCTCTGGTGGTGGGTTTGTGTAGGAACACCACCACAGTGGGCTTGCTTTGATTAATGCTATATTCTGGTTTCTAGACGAGGTGCGAGTAATTTCCAATGGCCAATTTGAACAACATTGAAACAAGCTCTCTTATGGTGTGTAGTTCGTTTTATTATCAAATCATTTCACCCTGTCACTTTGCCCTTAAAGTGAAATGGGAGCAATTGGCCACTCAACATCTTGTGATAAACACGTGTCATACATCTTCTGTGTGACGTCCGGACGATTTCCAATGTTCTTAACTAAGCGAAAATCGAACGTGCTACATTTTTATATCAACTTGAATAACTTCAATGAAGGTTTAACCCTGTCACTTTTGCACTCAATTCCAGAATTTGTGTCCAGAATTATCACATTGCATCACTTTATATTGTATATCAGATGTTCCACATAACCGAATTAATTTCCAATGGTCTTAAATAAACCGGCATAAAATCCGCTGCCATCTGATGCCATACTCAACTACTTTTATATATATCTAACCCTGTTATTTTTGCACTCAATTCCAGGATTTGTGTCTCAAATGATCACATTGTATTACTTTGAATTGTATATCAGATGTTCTACATTAGGGAATTAATTTCCAATGGTCTCAAATAATCCGGCATAAAATCAGCTGCCTTCTGATGCCATACTCGACTACTTTTATAGATGTCTAACCCTGTCACTTTTTACCTTTTGACATGAAGCTTTGCGACATTATTGACGTTCTGGCATGGCTCGATGCATGTCAAGCGCCGACGGTTGCTGCCTAGAGGATCCGTATGGCCGCCGAGCGGTGGCACGATAGAAAGTAAAGTTCCACCCTTCAACAATACTAAGCAACATCGGCTCTGCCACTCCAAAATGGTGTAGGAGAAATGCACGGCTGTGGATGCATTATTTCCCTTCAACGCCCATAAGCGTAATGTTCTTAAACAATTTCGCCAAAATTTGTCGACCTCAACTCTAATGGTGGCGGAACTCATGCCCGGCACATCGTCTATCGTTTGAAATATGAAAATCTGCCTGTAACTTTGGCGTTGGGGCCCATTAACATTCAGGGAATAGGAATCCCGCGCCCCACCATGTTATGAATGGCGGGCGGTTGGGGGCGGGCCGGAGGCGGCCGGCGGCTGGCCGTCTATTGTGGAAAATAGTTCAAAAAGGAAATACGGAAAGTAACAATATGCGCAATAGGTCACTGCAAGTGGCAATAAAATTGACGTCTAAAGGCAAGCTAACTTTCATAATTGCACTTCGCATCATATTTTATGGAGACTGAGTCTCATAAATTGTAACTATATTCTTCGCGCACACACTAGTGAGCATCCGGAACCGCTTGTCGGGGGCGCATGTTTCAGAGTTCTTGACCTGTTTTCTTTCTTTACTGGAGATCCCCCCGATGTCCGCAGTAACATTGCGTCTGACGCCTAACGAGCTGTCTAGTGCTTCTCTTCGTCGGCACATTAGATTCAACGTGTCATATATGGCAGATGGTGGGGTCGGGCTATGAACCCTACATCTGCGGAGAGGAGAAAATATGTCGAGCTCACTATGTCGAGTATGCGATTATTTATTCTAAGAACGAGCTCAACTGCTGTTCGCACGTATCCTCTCTCCTAACTAGCACTCGTCAATCAGTTTCACAAACATCGCCCAGAAATGCCTCCTTGTTCAAATCGCGCCAGTTAGTTGGGCCCTGTTTTGTACACAAGTGTGGGTTTGGTTCGCGGTATGGCACTGCTGATGATAACGCGGCGGTGGTGTGAGGTGAAGTCGCAGACCTGCACGGTACGTACAGGTGGGGCGCTGGCGTTACACAACCCAACCGACACTCGCACCGCATTCGGCACAGGCCGAGTGATGCCGCGCTAGCCTTGATGTAGCCAACCGCAGGTGAACTAGGCTGGACTGTTGCCAAAATCGGGCCCATGCGTCGGATATGCTGCACGAAGCTCACTTTCAGATAGACTATGCCGAATGCCAAGCTGGCACAGGTGTCGCCGTGTGTGAGCCCCCTTCTGACACCACACATCCCGATTAGTTAATCCGCATGAACTTGCATTGCATGCGCAACTGTGTTACGACTGAGGTCAGGCGAAATTTGTCGATATTTTCCCATTTTTTACGTCACATTTCCCAAGATGCATGATCGCAGTAAAATACCATTTAATATCTCTTGCTACTAAATACCGCTATTGCAGCGATGTAATCACAGGTGAATATGTACGCATTCGTATTCCATGCACATATCATGTGCCTGTACATCACGCACCTCGGGGACACCACGCTTTTACAGCGCGCTGCGGCCGCGGCGGCGGCGTCCTTGGCGTGGCACAATTTAAGGCAGGGTTGCCCGACTCAAATGAGTGCTGAGTGACCATCGTGATCGCTAACTTTCCGCGGTAACAGCCAATAAAAATCAGCAACCTGGCCATGTGTGGAATGCTGGTAACCAATATTTGATTATCACTTGAACCTTCTGAACAGAAATTAAGTTGGCTGGGCCCGGGTGAGGGTAGTTCATAAAGTTCATTGTACTTTATGAACAGTGATATATTTTCATTACATACCTATTTATATTAATCGCCTATGTAGAGCTTCTTATTATTCTTCTTATATACGTATTATTTCATTATTTCGCCGAGAACATACCTTCCGCTCAAGGCGGCAAGAACCAAGTCCTTGGCAGCATAAGGTAGGACTATATATAAACGAATTGTGTTCAATATATGGCATCGAGCACATGACGTCGCTATGTGTAAAAGTAAGCCAGACACTTAATGCACAGAAGTACCTACCCGGAACGCTGGTTTAGCAAGTTTTCTCTTTAAAAACAAAAATGTTCTACCAAAATCACTAAAATATCCCAAGACTTGGGCCCGGACACCAAAATCCCAAGATCGAAGCCGATTTCCCAAGACCTTTGGAGATTTGCTGAGGTGTGGCAAAAATGATCGCAGTTTCATCACACACACTTGAAACTAAAAGCATACCATCGCAGATAAGCTGGCAAAATCAAGTACGCAATAGAGGTTGTGGAGCACTTACGTGGACGGCAGTCATCGCAAGTACGAGCAGGCCAAGCTGTTTGCGCATTCGAAGCCACCTGTCCAACCAAACTGGAAACCTCGAGTATTTGGTGCCTCGGTACAGCTGTAGAAATCCAGCTATCACACCTGTAAAGACGTCTCGGTATGTATGCTAATGCATTGCCATTTACATTTGTGGAAATACTTAATTCCAAATCAGGAAGATTCGCTTGCACTGGTTTCACGGCACAGCTACTAATGCACCAACTGCTACCGATGCAATTGCTATAGCACATGTGCTAACACACAAACGTCGAACAAATTACTTTTCACGGCAAACATATTCATGCAAAAACATATGCACAACACTGCTTATAACAAAGAAGTTCTGCGGACTTCCGCTCCAAGCAACTCAAACTATTGCGTAAGAAGCATTTGTTCGCTCAGTAATTCTTTCCGACCAAACGGCTATGCCTATGCCTCTAACGTGCATAGACGTAGACACTTCTAACGCAGGACTCTACACCTAAAGTAGGAATTTCTACAAACACTTCAATTCTGGGTGACACGACTGCTGGCACAAAAGGGATGTGCGACAATACTTCTACATGACACAACGTCTAATATAAAAACGTTTGCGCGACAAAACGTCTGACCCGAAAACTTCTACCGAATTTCTCTTCAAATGCGAACAATATTCCACGGACTTCACTGATGCGGAACGCGATCACAAATGGCTTTACATATTCCCACGATATTAACCCTGAACGGTGCACGTAATTTTGCTGCCTTCCGGTGCAGGGGTGGGAGACTCTTGCGAGCCCATCTACTTGCGTCTCCAAACGGAGTTACGCCAGCGACACGTCTTACATCGCCTTACCAACCTGACATGTTCATTGACATGTTCCCTCATTTGACGTCACAGGTCAGTGATCAGACATGGCATTTCCAATTGTGCGTACTAGAAGGTCAGCAAAGGATACTCCATCATTTGTGCGGCAACGAGCTGGTGTGCACCGTTCTTCCATGGTCTCGGGCATACCTTAGCGTAGGGGAGTGCTCCATCAACCCCCCGCACGGGCCAGGATTAATTAAAGGCAGTTTTGGCTGGAGTGACCATTTATGCACATAGTGAAGACATCATTGCTTCTTTACCTCTTTTATTGATGTACAGAATGAACAACTCCAGCCCAGTGGCATTGTAAAAATGGCCTGGTGTGCGATTGCGTCATCGTACTATGAAAGTGTTCTCTGCACAACTTTTTCGCATTTATCTAAGCAGTGTGTGGTTTCTTTGAAATATGCTCCACCGCCTGTTATATTACTAGTGGTCGACACGATCATTATAATTTGTTTATTAGCCACGTTTTCCGATGTTCCGCTAAAAATCACTAAAAGATTGTTGACCTTGACCTGAAATAATGTTTCTTCATCTTTGATCCTTGACAGCAAAAGCATGTTTATTCATGGTGAATTCCGAGCGGCGGTCAGCTGCTTCTGAAGCCACTTCTACACTGGTCACGCCGGTCATGGGGATTCAAATTTGGAAAGATATTTTTGCATGCTGAGATATAGTGACTCCACATTTGACGCCAATGAGCACCTATAGCAAACAATGAAGCATTCATGAGAAGATGGGTGACGAATCACGGCAGGTGATGTCCCGCACACACTTACCTGCCAGGTAAACAGCTCCCAATGTGGTCAGAGCTGTGACGCCCAGATTTCTGTTGAAATTTGTCATCAGTATCTGCTTGAATACCGACCAGTCCCATACTTCATTCTTTGTCAGATTGTGACACAGCTGAAATCTAACAAAATGGCGCATGAGTAACGTTGGCATGCCAAATGGGCACACAACACCACGCTTCACCGATGTGTTGTTGGCCGATCATCATTTCGAGGTTGTGCAGCGTGCCATCAATGGTGTATTTTCTCACAAAAATTGACGGTATGCGGCTGTCATTTATATTATATGCTCCGATAGACTGCATATAAGTAGTGACGGTGATGTGCAGCTGTCTGTAGATATACCGTTTAATTGATTCGACTGAATAACATTCAAGTCATTATTTGCCGAGGATAGCACAGTATGATACAACACGGGGTTCAATGCAACGAAAGCAGGACGGCAGAGCGCGGGGGGTAGGGGGTCTATTAATAGCAAGCGAGTCTGTCACTCCTTGCCAAGGGGTACACATTGGGAAGGCCCTTTGGGTCCACAGGAAGACCCCATGTGCAGGGATCGTTTTATGCCGGCAACCACCGTCTGTGAATCATCATGCCCGCAACTACCGTGAGTGAATCATTGTACCGGCAACTACCACCTGTGAATCACTATACCGGCAACCACCGTTCGTGAATCATTATATCGGCAACCACTGTCTGTAAATCACTATACCGGCAACCACCGTCTGTGAATCATTATGATAAGAATGTACCAAGACGGCGTGAATATCTGTATCAGTTTGCTTTGGGAGAACAGAGAGTGGACATACAAGAAAAGTCCACTGCACGGCGAGGATTTTAAAGTGTTGCACAGCCGGGCAGCACGACAAAATACACTTCGTTGAACACCCTAGCACGTGGTCTTGCTCAGAGGGACAGAGGCCTAGTGGCACGCGCCCGGACACATTTGACCATTATCTAAATTTCTGGATGGCTAGTCGACCGCGTCACCCCAGCACGCCCGCGCACGCCCGAGCACGTCCCAGCACGCCCCAGCACGCCCCAGCACGCCCGAGCACGCCCGAGCACGGCGTCCTCCGTTGAATGGCAGCGGCGGTGGGCGTGCTGTTGACAGAACAGTGTGCTGCTGGCGGATAGGCAGAGGCATAGTTGGATGTACACATTTTTGCTGTGACTTTTGACAGGTTGGAAAGCTGAGATACGGGCCGAAAGCTAGATGTGATGCTTACATGAAATATTTGAATATTGGCACAACCTTCCATGACTCTCGAAATGCGCAGGACAGAATTGAGGCGTTCACAATTATCAGCAGGTGGGGTGCGAGCATAGATAAGCACCGCTCCATTGCACTCAGGGGGACGCCGTTCAGACCGACAGCATTCGCGAAATTAACATCTCTGATAGTGCGACCTAGCTCCGCCAGGGTCGCTAGCTGCGGCTTCAGCGCCGCCGCAGTGACTATTGGCGGCATGGTGTTGGACTAACCAGCTGCCTCGTCCTTCAGCTCGGCAGCGATGTTGGAGCCGACGATGGAGTGATAGCTATTAAACTCGTCAGCCCTGGTGCGGAGTTCGGTAGCGTCAGTAAGCAACGGCGCGGACGTTGAGCCAGTTTGCTCCATGTATAGTCGATTAAGTTGCCGTCAAAAGTCACGTCGGTCTAATTCCAGTAGTTGACGGCCGAGAAACTCCCGTTTTGCGGCCGTCAGCAAGCTGTTCGCAGAATGTCTGAGGCGATCGCAGTCGGTTCTTAATCACGAAGTGCACTAGATTGTGCAGGTCACGAACGCCCGATCACGCTCAGTCGTCACCTCTGCAGGAGGGGGCTGTCCGTTAACCATGGACAGTCTGAGCGTCGGACGCGTCTGGTTCCGACCAGACAGTGATGGTCGAAGACCTCTGTGAAGCGAGCCATCACGCTGTTCGCGTCATTGCCGATCTGCAGCTCCTCCCATTTTGCCGTCACGAAGTCTAGGTAGATGGCGCCACAGTCGGCGTCGCGCCAGCTGTAGGTGGGGCGCTCTGCCACACTTGTCCGGATTCGGCCGACAAGTGGGCTAGACAAGCGGGCTAGACAAGTGGGTAGACGACGATGGGCTGGTGATCGCTGATGGGTGTGTCAAGCACCTCTCTGGTAGTAGAGGCGGGGTGCGTCGTGAAGACTTTTGCTCAGGAACCAAAAAGCCATTTTTTGCAGGAAGACCACTCCAAACAACCATGCCAAGCAATCATTCAAGTTTAAAAACAATTTGGAGCTTACTCGACCTACTTGGAGATTGCCGCATCTCGCACAACAGGCGACGGTGGCGCCGCCACACGAAAATGGTGAACTAGCCATTCCGATACGCGTTTGGGTTGCAAATTGGCTGCAGTAAGGGCTAGTGATGGCCTTTTGGTACGTAAGATGTTTTTAAAACCGGTAATACATTTATAACTTCCTAATCGCACGATCGCTGAATAGAAGCAGCATTTCCTTAGGATTTCCTAATACCGTGTGTTGCAAGACACATTCTCTCCCCCCTCTCTCTCTCTCTCTCTCTCTCTCTCTCTCTCTCTCTCTCTCTCTCTCTCTCTCTCTCTCTCTCTCTCTCTGTTAAGCACGCTTTTAATTGTCTTTGTTACTCATAAATACGACCTTATGTGAATATTGTGCGGATTATATAGATGCATCTTGGCAGTAATGTGTGTGTTATCCTAAAGAAAGTACTTTTCAAAACCAATGACTTGTCTTCGGCATCGTCCATTTTAGTGATCGCTGATGACTTCAAGCCAAGGCTACTGCCAAACGATCCTCTGATCCTTTGTCATAGTGATTGCCACGGTCCATCTAGCCATGGTGATTTTCGCGTCACGGTATGTCACGTTGTCTTCTTTGTCTCGGAACACATTAAAGGATCAACTTGAACTCTTCCCCACCCTTTCCCGAACACGTGTAAGTCATACGTGTTCATCAAAATTCGATCCTGCACTGGAGTCACTCAATTTCAGGAGTGTCTTAATTGATGAATGAATGTGTCTCACTTGATGAAGTTCAGAACGTATCCGACCAGGAACAGCGATAGGACGACCACGAAGGCACCGCGCCACTCGTTGAAGAACTGCAGCGGGATGGCCTCGATGTCGCGGGCCAGACGCAGAGGTCCCATGTCCACTGGGCTGAAGCCCAGGTCACGCACCAGTTCAACCATTCTCGTTCGAGCCGTGTTCGAGTCCGATGCCAATGGAACCTGAGTGGCAGCAAGGTCGTGGTGGTAAATCAACAAAGCGTTGGCATGGTGGCATGCCAATATGCACCGTGAACACTCGACGGCTTCCCCATACCACAGAGTGTCCTGCGACTGCTGGAGATGCCCAACAGAAATTGACATACATGCATGTCATGACATGCATGTCAGTTTGCACACCAAATTCGTTGACAACCTACCCTCGGCTGTCACATGCTAATGTCCGCTCTTGACTAAGGCGAGATCATTTCGAATTATCATTATTGTGAATTCCAAATGAACATGAACAAAGAGAAGTTAATAGCATGCTCGTATACAATAATGATAGCGGGGTGTCGGGACGGCACTTGGCAATTTTAATTACGAGGAGCATTTCCATAGTTCGTTCCAATGTAAGTACGACGTCAGATTGCTTGACTAAAGATACGTGTTTAAGCATGGCATGCAGCAACGCTGGGCTGCTATCGCTTGGCGCTATAAACACGGTCCGATGTACAGCTGCAAGATTCGATACGGAAGTGGTGATTGTCACCGAAGCAAATCATAAATCAACGGGAATGAAAACAAGATGCATAGCTATCAGAAAATATGCGTCTAACCACGCAGTAATGATCATCACTCCATAGATCATTCGGCATACTGAGCGCACAACTAGCGACGTTTACCTCTTTGTTTCCCTGGATGCCTCCTGTTTCTAGCAGATAGGCCGACAGAACATTGAGCGCTTTCACAACTTGCGCCGAAGGAACCAGCTGCTGCAGGTATTCCGCATTGGAGAGCACGCTGAAAACGGAAAACATGTTTTTTTGCATGTAACATTATTACCACTTGCGCGGGCCGTTCACCAGGTCGTCACCACTGGTATGGAGGGGCGCTTAAGACGTGTATTACCCAAGTGCCGGACGTGATATTCCTTCCGCTTCATTTTTTAAAGAGTTATCCTGCTTGCAGTCTCGTGTTTCCCGCCACATCTCATGCTTACTTACTTTAGCGAGAAAAAAAATTGACCGGTATGCCTCACGACTAGAACAGGTTCGGTATTTGGGGAAAAATTAACAATAATGGAGATAACGAGACATTTCTCGGGAATAAAGGGAAGGAAAGGTTTGAAGTTTTGAATCGCCCTCCACTCTATAAGACGCCCGACATAGTTGTGAGCGGCCCAAGCAAAGCGAGATCCCCTTGCAGCACTGCCAGTGCCGAGCCTTGTGAAGTCATATCTGAATTCGGCTTCAGCGTCCCCTAAGCCGAGGAACATCACATTGGATAGTAATCAATGACCGGAGGTGACCTGAGCTCGTGTCATCAGATCTTTTTGACCTGTGTTGACCATTCAATTGAGTTACATTCCAAGCAGTGTATACTTAAGCGATAGTTCAAATGATCGTTTTACATATATATATATATATATATATATATATATATATATATATATATACATATATATATATATAATATATATATATATATATATATATATATATATATATATATATATATATTTATATATATATATATATATATATATATATATATATATATATATATATATATATATATATATATATATATATATATATATTTATACATATATATATATATATATATATATATATTTATTTATATATATATATATATATATATATATATATATATATATATATATATATATATATATATATATATATTCGACTTCCTTGCGTTCCAAACAGGCAGAATCTCACCCCGAGTTGCCCAGGGATGATTAGACTATGAAATGTTACCATGGAAGTCGAGGCGCCTTAGGTCCAAATAACTGAGTTGGACTGAGCCTCAGTTGCCGAGAGCAATTTGTCGGTCTTCGATCTGAAGCGGGACTTGCCACTCTGCCGGCTCGTCCTTATTGCGTCAGAGCTGCTGGACATAATTCAGTGCGATGAACTCCCATAGAAGTCCATTTGTGTCCGCTTGTGTACTGTCCGACAGCCAATGGCCCTCCAGGGTGAGTGCACTTCTTTTTGTTGGGGGGGGGAATCTAGCACTGGCAGGTTTATCCAGGCGGTAGATCTAATCCCTGGTGATATGAAGGAACCGAGTATTAAATACGCGAAGTGATGCATGACACCTTGGCAGATGCCACTGCCATGTGAGTTAGCTTGGCGTGAGTCAACTTGGAAAAATAACGGCCAAAGTCCAAACAAATACCCGCGGTAGACACCATGCTAGTTACTAAAATAGCTCACAAAAGATTCTTGCAATCACTTAAGGGGAAACGAAATGGTCACTGTGCTAGAATTAAGGCCGTAAACCTCACTATTTTGTGGCATATGAAGTAATCTAAACGCGTGAAAGGAATTGGGTTAAGGTTTACCGTAGTAAAAAAGCCTTCGACGTCGGTTTGTCGTCGATGAAAATGATCGGTCCGAGCACGTAAAAAAGAGAAACCTTCCAACGAGGCACATTAACTGTGTAAAAAATTATGGCTTAGCTAACGTTGCAACACGCGTGCTTCCAGAAATAGCGTTCAAATTGGGTGACTTGAATGCTTTTGAGTGTGTTGTCCGCAGGTAAACAACGGATTCACCATAAGGTACGCCATCGGCAGCGCTTCTCTGCAGCGCGTCGGCTCCTGGATGGTCACGGTGTCCAGCGGGTTATAGGATAACGTTAGGTGCGCGTAGTATTGGCAGTGACGGAGTGCTACGAAGAGGATACCCAACAGGACCGTTCACCAGCGATGTTCGCAATGCGACGCGCTCCGGTCTCATGGCCACACCAGACCTGTTGGCAGCCCGACCTTTTTTGCGTCAGCGAGTCGTCTCGGTTGCTGACGTCGATCAGTATCTTGTCGGCCAGCAGCGGCAGTGGCAGCTGGTTGTAGAAGCGTCTGGCCACGGCGACCACCACCAGGTCTGCCGAGGCGATGGCGTCCGCCTGCGGTGCGACGGTGGCGCCAGTAGCGTCAATCAGCCGCATCAGCTCACTGCGAAGGCAGCGTCACAGCCAGGTCATCATTCGGACATGTACAGCTCAGTAAGCAGTGAGACACATTCGGACATGTACAGCTCAGTAAGCAGTGAGACACATTCGGACATGTACAGCTCAGTAAGCAGTGAGACACATTAACCGTCGTATATAATTATGCGGTATGATTCTCGCGAATGCTACGGGCAGGCAGGTCATCATTTGGACATATGCAGCTCAGTAAGCAGTGAGACTCATTCGGACATGTACAGCTCAGTAAGCAGTGAGACACATTCGGACATGTACAGCTCAGTAAGCAGTAAGACACATTAACCGTCGTATATAATTATGAGGTATGATTCTCGCGAATGCTACGGGCAGGCAGGTCATCATTTGGACATATGCAGCTCAGTAAGCAGTGAGACTCATTCGGACATGCACAGCTCAGTAAGCAGTGAGACACATTCGGACATGTACAGCTCAGTAAGCAGTAAGACACATTAACCGTCGTATATAATTATCCTCGCGAATGCTACGGGCAGGCAGGTCATCATCTGGACATATACAGCTCAGTAAGCAGTGAGATTCATTCGGACATATACAGCCCAGTAAGCAGTGAGACACATTCACCATCGTATTGCGGTGTAATTCCCCTGAATGTTATGGCCACGTCTACATTTGGACAAATACAGCTCAGTGAGCAGTGAGATACATTAACCGTAGTGGTGCAGCATAATGCCCCTGATTGTCAGACCGTAACAAAATTGAGCCCCGCACTCACTTGTTTTGTTTTTTACTTTGTTTATTGACGAGCCACCCTAGCCCTCACTGCTGTTCGTTAGCTTTTGGATGCATTTCTAGGTGAAGTCAAAGATGTGCAAGAGTCGGATGGATTATTGTTTGATGTTGTCAGTTACCCGGTCAACTCGATAGTTTTCTGAGCATTTTCGGGAAACAAATGCGATTTCGTGACAATTCCTCACAGCAACAATGTAGATGTTGAATGGCAGACAGTTCGAAATTAAGGTAGGATGCGCTGTAAATGTATTAGTTTTTTAACATTAAGGTGAGAATATTTATTGCAATGCCCGACGTTTCTGTGTCATACTTTCTTCAAGGGCAAGAAAAGGTGAACAAGTTTTGCTGTGAGATTGAGTACAATGTAAGGCATACCAATGAGTTTTATTTTAATACAGAAAGTGCAAGACATCACGCGAATACCTGAGACTATAACTCGGACCGTTGACCTGATCTAAGCGAAATTCGCAGAAGTTAATTCAGTGCATTCATTCACCACATGCAACAAGTTTGGTCCCGATCTGAGAGATGAGGGTGCCGGGCCCTGGTCGATCTGTCGTGGAATGCCCCAGCCTGCTCTGCAGTACCAGTCTGACCGGTCTGACCAGGCCAGTCTGACCGGACCAATTGTCAGATCACATCGAAAAGTAGTACGGGACATAATACCATAATACCTTCCCAGCAGATGGACGGAGCCGGGCGAGCATCGAGCGCAGAGCGGGCAGGCCCGCGTTCAGGCCAACACGACTGAGAGTTGCCGGCGAAACAACAATTGATGTCTTACGGAATTGCACAACACCAACGAGAGCGTAAAACATGAATATATAATACAATCCGGCCAAGAAGTAGCATGCGCTAAGTCGTGGCAACTATCACTATGTTATCTCATGTAGTTCCCGAGAAACAAAACTATTCAGTATATGGTAGAAACCTTCCTTCGAGCCAGACTGCATAGCATATCAGCACCAATGCACTTGGGCACCATGGACGGCGCCAAAGGTGGGGACGCGGCATTTCTCCACCAAACGTCGGGCACTTTTAGCATTACGTCTGTGAGCATGTAATGTAATGAATGGACCAGAGAGAAGCATGTCCCCCTGCCTGGACAGCGCCCGTGGCTCCGCTGAAAGGTAGATCGGTACTTACCCAACTGCATTCATGCCCCTGGCATCATAATAGGTCAGGGTTTGTTTTCCTGCACTGGACACTACAACTAACTAAAACTTACGAATTCTGGTTGGTTTCACTCATGCTTAGTGACTTGGTACCTGCTTGTGACTATGGAGAAAGAATATAATTGTTCCACTTTACTCGACGTCATTCGAGCTCACCGCAGCGAACCACAGCAACGATAGCAACCAAAGCAAGCTGATCTGTGACGTCACGCGAGTAGGCCTTTCAACACCGCGACGGTCACGTCACGACCTCTCGACGTTCACGTCACGATCTCTCGACAGTCACGTCTCGACCTCTCGACAGTCACGTCACAACCCCTCGACAGTCACGTCACGACCCCTCGACAGTCACGTCACAACCCCTCGACAGTCACGTCACGACCCCTCGACAGTCACGTCTCGACCTCTCGACAGTCACGCCATGACCTTTCGACAGTCACGTCTCGATCTCTCGACGGTCACGTCTCGACCCCTCGACAGTCACGTCTCGACCTCTCGACAGTCACGTCACGACCTCTTGACGGTGACGTCACGACCTCTTGACGGCCACGTCACAACCTCTCGACGTTGCAGCGGGCTCAGATGACAACGCATGAAGATGAAATGCAGGCATGAAGATGAAATGCAGGCACGCCGGTGCATCATGACACCGCGGAAATCCCGTCCATGGGGAGGGGAAGGATGGGGGTTTTCCAGCCTGCCACCAGGTGGTGATGTCGACTGTTTCTGGTATGCATGATGAGAGTGTGAGCGTTGTGTTGAAGGCTGTCGAGTTGCTGTGAGCTGAGTTAGCACATCTGTGGAGCGGTGGTGATGTGGAGTGCTCTCCACATCACCACGCCTACCAATCCTGGTTGGTTTCACTACTACTGTGTGATCAGGTGTCTGCTTGTCACTATGGAAAACGCTTCGGTGGACCACCGAAGCCTAAGCGAAAGACAACTCAACTCATTATCATGAACTACTCATCATAGCATCGCAACCCTCAAATCGCTAATAGCAAATCCTGTCGATTCTGATCGACATCTGACATCACAGTTTTGAGAAAGACTCCTGACGAGAGCAGGAGCATAGTCAAGGGGGTGTGAGCGGTGCCCCCACCTTTGGCCCGTACATAGTCGTCTACGGGATCACCATGGTGAAGATAGAAAGACACTTGTATTATCGTGGTGGATATTGTAGGGCATCTGGGAACGTCTACGAATTCTTATGTACTTCTAGGGATCTATGCCAATGTCTACTGGCCATGATGAACAATTACTAGCCTTTGCGATGGTCTACGGACCTTTACGAGCGTGTACGAACCCTTGCGAACATGTACGGTCCCTTGCAAACGTCTACGGTCCCTTAGGAAAGTCCACGAGTATCTACAGATGCCTGCGGGCCTTTGCACACGTCTGTGGACACCTACGAACGTCTGGAGGCCCTTAAGCATGTATAAGGTCCCTTACAAATGTTTGAAGGCCTCTACGAATGTCTGAAGTCTCTTGCGTGAGTATCCGGGCTACTACGAACGTCCATGAGACCCTGCAAACGCCTACAAGCCATTACGGACATATGCAGGCATTACGAATGCGTATGGACCCTTGCCAGCGTCAACGAGCCCCTACAAGCGTTGACTGTAGGGCCCCTACCGGCCACATATCGAATACTGAATCGATAGAAGCCCGTTTCACAACGGCCAATAAGCACCGGGATGCAATGTTGATGACTTCGTCTAGTATGAAGGGCATATCATTTACATATATGTACTTTATCTGTAGGTATGAACTATTCCAGAAGTTTTAACTACAAAGTAATACATTAAATATATAACTCTCCCAGCATATTCGAATTGAGGCACTGTTTAAAAAAAAGCACTCGATTCACACAAACAACTAGCAAATCTGGCCGCATCTGAGACAAACTTGTTTCTTGGCTTGCCTGACATATTTCAGCCGAAAATGCTGCAATCAGAGCAGAAATGATGACGTCATTTTTAAACGTGGATTATAATTCGTAATAGCTATCATACAGGGCCAATCACTTACCGCGGTTGAAGCTGGCTGACGAAAGTGATCAGAGTGGTCGAGTGTTCGGGAAATTTGGCATTTGAAGGCCGCTGAATTCAACAAACAGCTGTTGTCATCAAATTTACTTCCCAAGTCAGGCTCGCTTGGTCTGACTTCCAGATTTCGGACTAGATGACATCCCAGGCGCGGATGTAGGTGTACATTTTCAGGGTTTGTGCATAAACAAGCTGTTACTAGTCTATAAATATGTGGTATTAGGTAACTAACCTACTCTGTTTGTGTATTCATATAATAAATTGGTCCAATCTCCGGCTTAAAAGCTTTCAGATTAACGTAATTATTATGGCCTGACCCGCCATTGGGGTGCATGGTGATTACTTCCCGCTAGTGCACGCGTCAAACCGCGAGTCCTCTTCCCAAAATCTGCCGACGTCCTGAACAATTCCTGGCTACGTCCATGGACGAGAGATTCACTTTCATCTCCTTTGTAAGGCGACCGGCACGTGATATCTGAGCAGACACCGTTTCAGGAGTTACGAGCACTACGAGCTCGCGCGGGCTGCGCGATGTCTGACCAGTTGCGTAGCCAGGATTTGGTCCGGGAGGGCAAATATCTGAAGAGGGCTATATATATATATATATATATATATATATATATATATATATATATATATATATATATATATATCCATACATAGATATATATTTATACGAGGAAAATGTGGTTAAATACGTAGGACAATAAGACACCATGAGCTGGTGTGGCTCATTGCTCATCTCCATGGACACAATTTCCTCTATCTTGCATCCGTTGCGTTTAAACATAGTTTAATAGGGAGGGTGTTCATGATGGGGTGAGGCCCAGTGCCGCAACCAGGATTTTCCTAACGCGGAGCCCTACCGAAAAAAAACGAGACGAGCATTCGGCGTGCGAAGCGCCCTGGAAATTTAGGGTGTCGCGTGGTGAAAATCTCAAAATTTGTTGTTTGATCTAGTATCTTTCTGGTTGCCATGGGGTGGGCCCCCACGCCCCCCCCCCTTGTCCGCGCCTCTGGTGGCCCATGTAGTTGCGCTTTTTCAACACCGTCATACTTTCTCAAAATGAGGCGTGTACACCAGTGGGGGAAAAATAAGTGCCAGATTTAGGAACAGGAGAATGAATACCATTATGCCTGACCAGCTGTGCCAAACACACATCATCCTACAACTTAGTTTTCTTTCTTTTTGCTTAACCGGTGTCACCCGGGTCAAAGGTGAAGCAACTGGCACCGCTGTAGCGTCCCCCATCATAGCTATCGTTGGGCTGCTTGTTCCGCCATCGCTGGAGCAACCGTACCTGCTGGAGCAGCTGTGGTCACGCCACTAGGCCAGCTGTGCCCGCTTGGGCGGTCGTCACTGCCAGGACGGCTGTGACCGTTGGGGCGAACGTGGCCACCGAGGCGGTCGCCGGCGCTGAGGTGGCGGTGGGTGACCTTCCAAGTTCTTGAGAGCTCTAATGGATATCTTATCTCTGAGGCTGACCCTCACTATTCCTCGCACCCATCGCCAGTTCTCAATGACTCTCTTAACTCTTAGTTTGACAACTCTCCAGAGCCGCGATGGTCGTGTTGACCTTGGCACGATCTGGAGACTCTGACCAGCGGATGTCCGGTATCCGGTCAGAGAGTGTGCAACGTTTGGTTTGGCTAGCTCGCCGAGCAGCTGGCGTGTGTTGTTGTGGTGCCGCTACTTTATCGTCCATTTCTCCACATGGCGGTCATTTCAGTAGGGAAACTGCCCGTGAACAGATTCAGGGTGTGCTCGGAACCTGTGATCAAAGAGACATTAAATTACAGTTAATAGCACTAGCTCGACATTAGCCTTGCGGGAAAATACTCCATGCTACTCGAACCTAACTCTCGACCGTTTAAGTTACGATCATTTCAGAGCAGATACCGAATGACAGTTAGCGCACGGACGGGCAGTTTAAACCCGGTTGCACCATGGTTTCATCCACACTCCATTTGTTCCACTTCCATCGCTGGCCGTAAGACGGGGTGGCGAACAGTGTACATTTGTACAAACATACAGCGGGCACTTTTTGGTATTGTTGTTTGTTTTTGTTTTGTTTGTTTTCAAGGTTTGGAAATTTGTGTCAATACTGCCATCAGCTTTTGCGAGAGGAAGCGAGAGAAGAGATCAGAAGAGAGCCAGATAGATGCCCAAAGACAAACTTGAAGACAGGAAGAGTACATGAAGTGAAATTTGTAAACTTGAAGGTGTTTAGTAGAGAAGAGTAGCTCGAGCATGAGCAGTGACGATTGGTGTGGTCCAGGCAATGCCAGTTGTGGAGTGGTGGTAGGATCATTGCCTTGTTTATTAATTACATTAAACAAAATCACCACATATGTACAACGCTTCACAATGTGTAACGTTTCATTCTTTTTCTTTAATGCCGTCTTTTCTTTTCCCTGTTTTGAAAAGTTATGAAACTGCGTTTTTCGTTTTTATTAGCTTTGATCAACTTCAATTAGTCGTTTTTTTTCATTTCATTTCAAGCATGTTGAGCATGTATGCATCTATCTTCACGTATGTTGAATATTTATCAGATGATGGGGTGTTTTGTGCAAATTGTGCAATGATCTGAATTGATGATTTAAAATCCAATATTGCGATGAAATATGGTATGTTTGAGCTATTGATAGCTTTGTTTTGTGTGTATTGCGCATAGTTCTGGTGTGTGTATGGATGTGGTGTCTGGTAGACGGCCGCATATCAATACTCTCGTCGTGGAATACTTTGAATGGAGTACCACTGCCGCTCCTGTCTGCCTTTTTGGGTGTGAGATGGAGCCGTCGCGTCGGTGAATATAATTGAGAGATTTGGGTGTTGTGCTATGAATTATAATACTAGCTGTTGGATTTCGCTGTGTGCATCGATGTGTTTGGGCCCATCTACTAGGACGTGAGTATGTGGTGATTTTCGTATCCACCACATCGAAGGTAGGAATAGTGGCGTGATGGTCGGTATGTGGTGCTAAGTGATGTGGGAGAGTATTAGCGTCCTGCATCTTAGTGTAATTTTGAGACGTGATGGGTTTGTACCAGAAGTTGGTATCTGTTGCAGGGGTGTCGTGCGAGTGCTTTGGTGTGCTTTAGTGCAGTGATGATTGGCGATAGCTTGTGTTCTGTAGTGATATCTGAGTCAGTTACGTAGCCAGGAGTTGTCCAAGGAGGCAGCGGATTTTATGAATGATGCCCGGTCTATCCCAAGAAATGCAATATCTACGAATTACCGCTAATTTATTTGGAAAACGGCGAAATTTATACTGCCATTTTTGCAGCCACGAGAAGGCCAATATTTACAGATAATTTCTTACGTTGTTGTCATATTCTATGGAGGTAAATTATATTTAAGTGCACACAATGAAGAATATATTAATTGAGGTTCGCTGTGTTCATGTAGCAGTTGGGAAGTAAATGACGTTGGTTGGCTGCTAAATGGGGGCGAAGTGGTCAGAGAAGGTCGCCTCTGACCGCTGTGGTTTGGATCCTGACACGCAAAATGCTCACGGGAATACGACTCGGCACACGAGCAAACTCTCGTGCACAGCCAGCCTGGTGAAGGTAGTCCGACATTCGCCAGTACCACCTGTGTGAGCCGCACGTACCGCAAGTGTTGGCACCTTGGCGGCGGCAGCAATCTAGCGTCACTTGGCAAACAAAAAGTCTTCAAGTGTCGGTGTGTTCAAAGGAGTCCGAACAAGACAGACGGGGAGGCGTCGGTGTGTTTTTTAGACCGCAATTGGATACGTGAATCTGGGTGATTGGCACAACGGGCAGTTTCTCTTTTCCAAGTAGCGAAAGCCGGCTTTCTCTTCCTCAGCTTCTCTTTCCTGAAATTTAGGAGGAGGGTATGGGCGTTGACTAAAAATACAGTGGCCGACTGTCTTCCCCGCCCCTCACTAATCAGTACAATAAATAAGAAAAGAATCAAAGAAGTCGATTCGTCGGTTAGTCCTTAGTACCGAGTGGGCAGTATGAATGGAGACACATTTTGTTACGGTGTAGAATATGGAATAATTGTCGGATTATAAAACAAATTCGGCACGTGAAAATTAACATTTATTTTAAGCATGTAGTAATACGGTCAGTTGCAGACGCTCATTCTGTGGTCATCATGGTCGTATTGGATTAAAAGTAAGCCGGCGTATGATCGTGGATCTTTGTTTAATCCCACCTATAACAAGACAGCCATTGCGAAACATTGCAACTTCGTGGCATATACAGGCTTGCTGCTCGTGGCATATACAGTCCTGCTGCTCGTGACATATACAGGCTTGCTGCTCGTGGCATATACAGGTTTGCTGCTCGTGGCATATACAGGCTTGCTGCTCGTGGCATATACAGGCTTGCTGCTCGTGGCATATACAGGCTTGCTGCTCGTGGCATATACAGGCTTGCTGCTCGTGGCATATACAGGCTTGCTGCTCGTGGCATATAAAGGCTTGCTGCTCGTGGCATATACAGGCTTGCTGCTCGTGGCATATACAGGCTTGCTGCTCGTGGCATATACAGGCTTGCTGCTCGTGGCATATACAGGCTTGCTGCTCGTGGCATATACAGGTTTGCTGCTCGTGGCATACACAGGTTTGCTGCTCGTGGCATACACAGGTTTGCTGCTCGTGGCATATACAGATTTGCCGCTCGTGGCATATCTAGGTCTGCTGCTCGTGGCATATACAGGCTTGCTGCTCGTGGCATACACAGGTTTGCTGCTCGTGGCATATACAGATTTGCCGCTCGTGGCATGTCTAGGTCTGCTGCTCGTGGCATATACAGTCCTGCTGCTCGTGACATATACAGTCCTGCTGCTCTTGGCATGTCTAGGTCTGCTGTTCGTGGCATATACAGGTCTGCTGTTCGTGGCATATCTAGGTCTGCTGCTCGTGGAATATACAGTCCTGCTGCTCGTGACATATACAGTCCTGCTTCTCGTGGCATGTCTAGGTCTGTTGTTCGTGGCATAGACAGGTCTGCTGCTCGTGGCATATGCAGGTCTGCTGCTCGTGGCATATATAGGCCTGCTGCTCGTGACTTTTTTAATGTTGCACGATGACAAACTTTGTCTCCACTCCCACCAACCACCCGTTAGCGGACCTGTTGTTCTGTCTCCCTTTGTCATTCATAGCTGTTCATACTAACACAGTGAGCAACAGTAGAATACATTCGGTATACTAATAGGCATACAGTTTGACTGGCAAAACATGTATTAACATATATAGCTGGCGTTTTGCTCGTAATCTTTTCACACTTCTCTTGTCTTTCGTTTGACAAAGAAGGTAAAATGAGAAGGCCCGGAATGCCTGAGGAAATAGGGAAGCATGAAAAATGACCTAGTTTGCCAAACACAGCATTAACATAGCCTTGCCACTCTTAGAGTTTCGCATGGTGAACAGGTGAGCGCCCCCCCCCCCCACCCAGCACACGGCTGTCGTCCCAGTGTCCAACGCCCGTTGACCGTGTCCGCTCACTGCCGCTGGTGACGTGCACTCACGTCTGCTTCTGCTTGCTCCTGGTGCCGAGTGTGACGCTGAAGCCTGCCGCCACCGCCCGACGCGTGATGGCTCTGCCGAAGTCGCCCGTACCGAGCACACACAGCCGCTTCTGTGGGGCCGCCGGCGGGGTCATCTCCAGACCGGCCGGCTCGTGCTGACTCGCCTGGTCGCCGTCAAAGGCGCCGTTCGTGTGCGACATGTGGTGCGCTGCGACGCCCCGACTCAAGTCCTGAGCACGTCATGTCAACTGCACGGACAACAATGTGACATGAACCGCAAGTGGAACGTGTGACATGTGAAGGAGCCGCATCGGTGGCGCGTACAACAGCATTGTATGCATATGTGGCATGACATCAGTCCACCAGCGAACACGTTTTCCAGGTGTGCAGAATGACACAGGTGCTGTGTGGCTGACACAGATACCACACGCAGTGGCCGTACACGTGTGAACCACATGAGAAAACGCAGAGCTTAACATGTCTAGAGTGGTTTAAATAATACCATGCAAATATGTTCGCTGAAAAGTATATCATTCCATGCCTAATAACTTGACTGCATTATTTTCAGTAAGGTTTATTCTAGTAATGTTTCGTACGGTTATTTTGTATAACTTATAACATGGTCCCGTATTGTCCCATCCGAAATTATCAGTTTACCTTGTCCTTTATCATCATGGATCGGGCTACAAATAAATAACTACTGATTTGCAGAAAAAATGGCCTTCAAAGTCAGATTCACCACACAAAAGAAAATAATGAAAGTTTACTGGATGTTGCATATAAAATGTAGTGGTACACGTGCAAATTGCATGTGTAGGTTCGTCAGAACATTTTACCATTATTGTCAATGTATGTCCCTTTGGGGCCCTTACCAATTCTCCACGTTGGGTGGGGCTCTCCATATTTTCAACTTTTTACATGTGATCTAATGTGATGGATCCTCAATCGATTTCAGCCCATCCATTACCTCCATTCACTACCCCTTCCACCCCCCAAATTATTTCGTGAAAATTAACCAGCTGGAGCTATGCTTTCGGTCTACTTATGGTCTGATCGAACTGTTGGAAGCATCTTCAAGTTTTACAGAATTATTTGGTTTCAATATGTTTATTGTATTTTGTGGTGCCATAATTGAAAAATCTGAATGTATTGTATCCGGTTAATATGTCAGTTAATAATCGTTCTCCTACACGGCTGGATTTTTAACACCATTTTTGCAACAACAATTCCGTGTTATTCGTACGCAGAAAAAACTAGCGGTTTAACCAACAGATTTGCGTCTAAAAATCTTCAAGGCAAGTGCTTTGAGGCGATGCGCCGCATGAGCTTATGCTTTATGGATGTTTATTACTTGTAATATTTTCGTGCTGGAACAGTTTCCGTTTGGATAGCAATGCGAACGAGAACCAAATTATTGAAGCTGGAATAATAGCTGAAGTAGAGCATCAAGATTTCGGTGATTCCGCAGCCGTCCATCGTCGCAATCGTGGTAGAAAAGATACCTAGACTGTCAGGTGCATCATTTTTCAAAAAGTAGATTAGTGGGAACCCACAAAAGCGTACCATCCTTAGTCCAAGCTTTTATGAAGTTTGTTTTTCTTATCTGGAATTCACAAGCAACTAGGCTGCATTATATTCACTGCTTTTTCACAGATGTGGCAATCAAAACATTGCTTAAGGCACTTTATAAAAGTGGTTGGCTTCCAAGGACTTTGGGTGTAAATATGAGAAGGCAGCCAAAGCAAGATGCATTTCATTGTAACGGTGATTGGTATGGTCAAAATGTGGTATATTCCGAAGTGCCTCATATTTTTAGATGTAAAGCCTCTTAAATTATGCTCAGCATGCTTACCTGCTCTATGCATTGTGATGACAAGCCTTTTGTGTTGTTAACCAAAATTTACCAAAACCAAAACCAAAGTTGTAAGTTTTCAGTCAATATCAGGGCAGGTTACCGAGATTGGAACCGAAACGTCACAAAGGTACATGGATTCCAGGCACTGCAGAGCATAAATACGAACTATTACCAAGCAAAACAAAGAAGACTAAACCATGGTAACGTGACGCGTCGAGTTAATTTCTGTTGTGATTGTGGTCCTACATTACGTTTGATTTTTGTGTATGCTTCAGAGGGTTGGTGGAACGTTTCCCTTCACAAGGACATTTGCATCGTTCAATTGTCCATGTGGGTGGAACATTTCACTTTGCATTTATGGAACTCGTTGCCTTTTCTTGAGTGCCATCTATTTCGAAAAGTAATTTTCAACAGTTCACCACATTTTCCCAGGTATTTGACCTTGACGGGATCGGTGATATCGACATTTGCACGTGCCAAGTGTGTAAGTCCAAGTCTTCAAGTTGCATAATGAAGCATGAACCGTTACTGAAGGCTCGGGATGGAGACCATGGCCTCCGGGGCGACGTAAAATCCCCTCAGCCAATGGGATGGGAGTCATGACTATTAACAGGGCTCGCGGACTGATAGAGAGGGTCCCTTTGCCCTCTTGATGACAGCGCCTTTTTGACAGAGGGCTCCTGCTGCAAAATTTATTTGAAAAAGGAAAGGACATTCACTTCAAGGCCCAAAATGCGACCTAGTCATACTTTTGCAAATACCATAGTCCCTGCATTGTAGCAAGTGTACCACATATTTCAATATTGCACGACATTATAGGTATTATAGTAGGCAAGTCTTATAGAAGACATAGAAGTATTAGAGGACAACGATTGAAAATAACATGCGACCAGGAGGTCCAACTAGAGGGTGGATGGTTTCCAGTTAGCTGAATTGCAGCTAGGTTCTTATGAAGCACCCCTCAAACGAAGCGCAGGTATAATCTTACCCCCATGAGAAGGTCGCTAGATCCACCAACACCCGTGTATACATAGCCCTTCACACACTCTCGTGGACGAAGGGCATTTGAATAGCGTTCCAACGCACCAGGATCTAGTTCAACTACCACCGACAGCGCCATCTCACCAATCATGGCAGGCGCCGGCCTTGTATAACTGCCGGGAAACACTGCGCCACCCACTCCCTGTGATCGGCGGCACCAGTAACCTGTACGTGACCTCTGACGCGTGGCCTACCTGACACGCCACAGTACAGCCGTGAGGAAAGTAAAGCCGGTGCCGCTCGATTCTACCGCCGCGTGAGGCCGGCCAGGGTCAAATGGCAGGTCATAGGTCAGGGCAGGGGCACCCCACACTACACTTCTACACAGAAGACTGAGTCTTGTGACCTCTCCTAAACCAGTGCCTCATAGTGTGAGAGAGTAATGCCAGCCAGTGCATTTAGGGCCAAGGTCAGTGAGTCACATAACCGGTACTGGATTTGGAAAGCACGTATCTTCTGCGAGTGCAGTTTGGCCTTCGCACAAGGGTTAGATTGAAGTGAAACGGGACTTTCGCCCTCGATGGTGACTCATCAATCATTCTCAGTTACCCGTTTGGTAATCCAGGAACATATTAAAGTGCTGCAACCTTCGACGCAGCCACGTCATTTGTAGGTTACCTTCATCATGTAAGCTCATCAGTAACTACGGGCACTGAGCTATATAGAAACATTACTTTTACCAGGAACAGCTCCAGCGAGATATTCGGGTGCAAGTTGCAATGCAAATGCAAATGACCTTCGGGACGTCTGAATGGGGCATTGGAGGCGCAAGCCCGGAGAACGTGCTTCATGACCGTCTGGGGTAACTTCGGTGTCGGCAAAGACTCACGGTGGTGCGCATGGCGCATGGTGCGCATGACTCACGGTGGTGCGCATGGCGCAGCATGATGTCGATACTGCATTGCACCATGACAAGAAAGCGAAGCCAAGAAACCCTTGTGTTTGATCGTCTTTACGATGTCCACAAGTTAGGCAGTGCTGCGGGGGGGGGTGCGGTCAGTCGGCAGGTACGGTGTGATGACAGAATTAAGCCTGTGGCAACGTGGTAGGCAGGAGTTGGCATTTGGAATATGATTGGCCCTATTAGGCAATTTGCAACTGGTAACTGGTTAACGATGCATAAGGGTAATTTGTAATTGCAGGTTGATAGCGAAGCTATGGGTTCACCCCTGGGCGTTCTATTCGCGCCAGGATACGTGCGCCATTTTGAGGAGATGCTCATGACGCACGGCATCCGACTTGGAATGTGCTGCGGATTCATCGACGACATTCTTGTCGACATGAGCAGTCAGGATAAACTCGAATCTTTCCGTCAGGTGCTGATCGACATCTTATGACTGAACCTTGAAGCACAGCAGTATCAACAAGCTCCCGTTCCTTGACCTGCTGATCGACGCGTCGGACGGAGACTTTGTGGCATATGCTTGCAGGGAGCCTACAAACCAGAAAAGATGCATGAATGGTGATGGTAGCTGTTAGGACTCATCTAAAAATGGTGTCATTCTGGACACATTTGTGAGGAGATATTTTATGGATTTCTCCGCATAGCCACTCGCCACCCTTAGATCGTGAACCGGGCGAGATTGGACAACTCTGATCAATACCATAAATATATATATATATATATATATATATATATATATATATATATATATATATATATATATATATAATTTTTTTTTATATATATTATTATATATATATATATATTATATATATTTTTATATATATATATATATATATATATATATATATATATATATATATATATATATATATTAACACCGACTTTGACTTTTTGGTAGCAAAGCTACTCAGAGGCCATCTACGGCAAGACAGGGTTCCTCATCAGCGTCCCGACGACGTTCAGATGTTCCATAAGAATACCTTAACGCCCGCATAGAGACCTGATAAGAAAGTAACCAGTCACGTAGTTAAACACCACTGCAGCAACACAGATGAGAGGCTGAGATTGAGCTTACTTATTACAAGAACCCACACATCTTATATCTTGTAATCAAGAATAATCTCAGTCGAACTAAGTCAACATTGAAGCAAACCAATATAGTGTAGAGATATCGATGCACTGACGGGGACCGCGAAACTCGGCCATGTGTACTACATTGGTATGACTGCGACGACTCTGAGTTAGCGCCTGACCAACGACCACACACCTAAGGGGAGGGGGTCGGTGCATATAAGTTTCCACGCAAATTTTAGTAATCCGACTTCGATAACCTGTGACGTTCAACCGAGATTAGACACATTGCTTGTGTACGCCATTGTCGGCTTCTGTGTTCACGGTGACCAGTGAATGGTCAAACTGAACAGTGGTGCAGTCAGAATTGTATTGAAGGAGAGCCGGACCAAAACAAAAAACTACAAAGCAGATACCGCTTTCGGCAAGCGAAGTTCCTCAAAGATTTCTTGTTTTGTGGACTCAAAATCTAAATTTTTCCTTCTTGTGTATTTTGTACTGCTGTTATCATAGAATGGGGGGCTCCCTTGGCTGCGCCTCTGAAATAAAATGTGCCACAATAGGATAGAAAAGCTACTAACGCTGTCAGATCCACCGCATAGATAATGCAAAGGGTTTATGCTCAATGTGAACCTTTTTGGAAAAATGCTGTCTCTACCCTCCTTCCCTACTGTCCATGGCCATGCTGCCGCTTCCCCACTTCATTAATGCCCATGGCTATGCTGCCTCTTCCCCACTTCCATACTGTCCATGGCCATGCTCGCTTGACAGCTGGTCAGCTTTGGGTACTGAAAACAAATGCATGTTGTCAGAATATTCACAATCCAACCCGAACGTGTTGCGCACCACTGAGATAGCTGAGATTCCGGTTAGGTCCTCACGGAGCCAAATGGTTTGCAAATATAATGCGCTTGCTTTTCGATGATCCAAGATCACGAATGCCGGAATGCCTTTGGTGGCGGCCAAGACGGACACCTAGCTGTTTCTGGATCTACTCTAGCGTCGAGTGTTTTTTTATTTTGTTTTAATAGTTTCACGAAGCCTAGCGAAGTCCGGTATTGACTGTGGGAATAGATCATGCTAGATAGAACATGAGCACCAGTGCTTCTCAGGATGTGTACAATACCGTCTGCACTCTGTGATGAGGCGGTAATCCTCATGCACACAGACGGCGCATAATTGCATCTCTCATGGGTGTATTGGTAATTCCACAGCAATCAACTGCAGCACTTGCCACGGGTATCTCCTCATCACGTGTGTAATGTGCATCACGCATGCATATGCATAACCCGCTGCTTCAGCATCGCGATCTATAGCGTGCCAGGGCACAAAGCCAGTTGCAACACCAACTTCCTCATCGCGGAGCGACAGCATTGCAAAATCTGAGAACTGCTAGTGTTCACGTCGAATCTTGCATGGGCCATTCTCAATACCAACAACGCATTGCACCAAGTTTCGCCAGGTTTCGTCTGACTTCGCCAAGCTATTCAACTCAGAAAAACAATTGGCACCAGAGTAGACCCAGATATCCACCTGATTGGATATTTATGTTGTTGTTGCTATGCTACGGTTTTTACACGGGCCGGGTATGTTCCAGATATTCCAGATATTTCGCGTGAAATAGCTGAACTATGTTGAACGCTACTTCGGTGACATGTGACCACTTCGTTCGAAATTATATGATTGCCAATTTCCGGGCAAATCTGGGAAGTTCGGCACCAAGGATCTGTACCTAACTATATGCACACCATAAAGACAACAAACTGAGGAATATCGACATCATAAATACAACAGATTCAGGAATATCGACACGATAAATATAACAGATTAAAGAATATCGGCACCATAAATACCGATCAATATGCTTAATTTGTCAAACTCTCTCTGCGTTAATGGGAAAACAAATATTTCACTCAGTACTTCGACCTTTATTGACATGTGTTCTAAAAGGCAACTCACTTGCCCTCTTGAAGACCTGTCAATAAAGGTCGAAATACTGACTGAAATATTTTCACTTTACCCAGGGTGAGTCCGAATAACCAATCATTTTGATCATTAATATCCACCTGGGTAGAAATGTGCTTCCGCAGCAACATAACTCGTAAGGCTCGTAAGGCAACCATAAATAACGCACTAATTATTGAAGAACACTTCCATTTCCAATTCTACTTCCAATTCCCTTTCAATGTCAGATAATGGCCTCCCCATGATTTATCACTGAACCATAGCTCTGTCACATAGTGTGAGTTGTGTCAGCTACTTGGCTTGCATGTTGATGATAGCTCATCGGTTTCAATGCAAATCCGGATATTCCGCAACCCGTGGGGTATACTACATCGGTTTGACGGCAACTTCGATCGGCAGGCGTCTGACGATGCATTTGCAGGAGCCCCTCCCCCCCACCCAAAAAAAAAACACTAACAGGACCACCACAACACGGTCACTACACGATACATCCTGACATCCAGCACCATTTGCACGATGTAGCGACCGCAGAAGACTCACGGTTCTAGAAACACTGCATTAGGCACACCACACCTGTCATCAATATAAAAACTAGGCAGCTGATATAACTGATGAATCATTTGAAGGTCATTGTGGACTAAATTTAAAATTGGAAGTGTTCTTTAATAATTAGAACGTTCTTAATAATGTCCATAATTCTCAATATGTGCAACGCTTTGTGACGATGTATGCATCGAATAACTATCTAACCTTGAAAATGGACAAAATTGGGTTGGGCAATTGCTAACTTTGGGCAATATTTTGCATAAGTATATATATATATATATATATATATATATATATATATATATATATATATATATATATATATATATATATATATATATATATATATATATATATATATATATATATATATATATATATATATATATATATATATATATATATATATATATATACCTTCGGATTGTGACCCGCGTGTCAGATAAAACCTTTCATTTCCTAAACATTTAAGGCTTTCATTATTACACCTCACAAATAAATGCCATCGACAGTTCATAGTTGTCATAGCGCACGTGCACACCGGCGTACGATGTGGATGAAGGGTCATTCATCACACATGTCTAGGCGAGTCATGCAACACAAACATACCCAAGTAGCCGGACGCCGTACGGTGTGCAGCTGTGCAGCTTTGCGAAGACTGGTGACGTCTGCGGACGGGGTGAGCCTGCGGTCGGGTCCACACCGGTCGAAGTAGCACGTCACGCTCGGCGCAGCGTCCGCCACACACTGAGCCGGCGGCGGCGCCGGCGCCACCTGCAGCTCAGTCTCCTGACTCCAGCGCCCACAAGCAGCACGCACGCCCGATGGAAACTTCTGGCAGGCTCTACGCTCCTGTTTCGACTCACAGTGACTGACCGGTTTTGCAGAGCAGTGCACGCGCGTGGGTGCGGTTGAGGATTTTCCAGTCTGCCACCAGGTGGTGATATCGGCTTTTTCTCAATTATACGATGCGTCGTAGGCTGGAGGTGAGGAGTGCGAAGATGGCGTGTTTGTGTAGATAGGTGGTGATGTGAAGAGCAGGGTAAGGATGTGAGGCAGAACTTGGCGTGATGACAGAACTTGACACTTGACGCGAGCCTTGCCGAGACTGATGAGTGAAGACTCAACCGGGACGAAAAGATGTTGAAAAAGGCAGATCGATTTGAAGACGAGTTGAGACGGTTGGGATGGCGTAGTCCGGGCGCGTTAGTAGTGTGGAGTGGGGTGAGTATGGTCCTCACCACTTGTTCATTGCTGGTGAGAAAAAAAAACACATGACCACTATATTTGTGTCCCGAGCATAATTTCCTTTGTTTCGTTGAGAAGGGATGCAATTATGTTTCTGTGTTTGGTTTATGCCAGCTCCACATCAGCTAAGGACGATTGCGCGAAGAACGTATGGGACTTCAGCTTCACATTGCTTAGTGATTTTATATTCACACCACAAATTTGCGCCCAGTTTTGCTCCCTTTGGAATTTAACAGTCTGCGATGCAAGCAGATGATCCCTCGGTTTCAGGAAGACAAAGCAATGAAGCCTGGCAAATAGCTGTTCAGCCTATGTATGATGCTCAGCCTGGTCGTATGATGGTAGATCGTATCAGGGCATCTAGACAAAAAGCATATTCAAGCTTGGTATATTGGCATAGCAGTTCAGTATACCGCCCCGATGAGGTTTAAACTAAACTTTGACCAGAGTCAAAGGTATAGTAGATATGTTAGCATCGTAGCAAATGAAGATCTTTTCGTAGACCTCCTTCATTTATGTTAGCTTTGCATTGATATTTCCGATCTTTGTATGTTGCATTTTGTTTTCAATAAATATTTAATATCCGTGCTGTGTAGTCGTGTGTCCTTTGCCAAATCGTATTCCACCAGGCAGCACGGGGCTGAAGTGCATTGGGAATCGAGCAGCTTGTAATTTATTTGAACATAACTTGTGAATAGCATGCCGTTCAGAAGTTGCATTAAATCTAGTGGACCTCTTTATTACTTGCACAATCTAACACTGGTACTATGTAAATGCACTACAATGTTTATAAAAGGACTCAAATGAGGTTGTTTTTTTCCAGTGTACCTTTAAGGTATCCCCCATTTCTGTCAGGTATAAGTATGGGGCATGCCTCAGCCCAGGTTCTTTCCAATCACATTGTAAAGTATGGCAGAAGTCCGGGGAAGCCAGGGACGTGCCTCCATTGCCCTCCAGTATCAACATATTTGTGCAAACAAAGCTTACTTGATAATAGGTGCAATGCCTTGGCGCAATGATGCACATATGCATGCTTTAGAACCCAAGTTCCGAACAACGTTCCTGCTCTGAACAGATCCAAGCATGCCAATCAGATTTAAATGCATGGCGTCCATGATTTCAATGCATGTCCTTGGTGCACGTTAGCTTACCAAGAAAGTTAAGCAGTCAGTGTCCTGGGATGTCATACGTTAAGTGAAAACGAACATCTAATACAAGTTTGTTTGTATCTTGAATATACGTTGGAATTATGATCTTTTGCTGGATTTTGTCCTTCATAACGTAACTCCGTGGATAATCATTCGCTACTTTTATCAAGAAGATAGAATGGAGCTGCTTGAAATGAGTGGAAGATTATTGCTCTTTCATCGATATGCCCAAGACTGACATGCAAGTGTATATTTTGGGCATGGCAAATACGATTACTTCAGAGAGAGACGGGGTTGAAAACGTGCTAAATAACATTGCGTAATTTATGGATGAGCCATTCACCGCAGTTCAAGTTATGAACATTTGGCTATTCCAGCAGATTTCTGCTGCTTTTTGTGTGTATGATCTCTATCATATCTGCGCACGAGTTTTTCCCAATATGCTGTTTGTTTAGGCCTCTTCGTTTCATTACTGCATCGGTGTAATAAAATACAATAACAGAATAACACAATGTAATGCAATACAATAATGTGTTGCAATACAGTATTATAATGCAATGCAATGTAATGGTCTACAGATCTGCAGATCAGCCAATACTTTGCCAGAATCCCAGTTCAAACTTATGATACGTCACTACGATAATATCAATCAACACAATCTGTATCAGCACACCCACTGACACGTCTCACTTCACTGAGTTACCATTACCACACGCTCCGCAGCGGTAGGCAGCTCATGAACTATTCGGTGCTGTGGGTCACTGGTGCGAACTTGTGGTATGTACCCCTGTGTTCCCTTCGCCTTCATGTCTTTCGAGAAGCGCTCGGTGGGGTGGGGTGGGGTGGGGTGACGTTCATTGCTTTCTGCTTTGATACAACTATGAACTTGATGGATGCATCTTATATGGCGGTGTTCTGCTTTGTGCCATGCACAAAGCAGAACTTGCCATGCACATAATAACATTCCACCTCTTATCCTTGGCTTCCTTCAATTAGTATGTTGCTGTAGCGAGTCAATTCAAAGTCCTGCAAGGTATCTCCAAAAATGCATTTACTAACCCATGCCTCAGTATGCCTACTAAATCCAGTTTTTTTCACAGCATATCAGCTTGAAGTTCCCTTCCTACGTTTCCAATGCTTCTAGCATTTGCATACCACATCATCAATTAGAGGTATTTTCTTTCCCAACAATGTACCAATTTATAGCTACGATTTATCTTCCTGGCATGTGCATCGTTCAATAATGACATCCCATCTCATCAGCACTGTACATTAGTAGCCAACATTGCGAGTGAAGGTGTCCACAATGCACGTATCAATAAACAATTTTTATCCGTGCGTTTACATTGTCTCAAAGGTGTGTCCGCATTCCGAGTTTTGGCTTTTGACAGTGAGGATGCCTTTGCTACGGATCTATTTGACATCATTTGTCAGTGCAGAGCACCCGGCTTGAACAGCTGTGTTCCAGGATCTCAAAGCACCAGCCAAGTGTTCCCCGAGGATTGAGCTCTTCCACCAGGTGGTGCTGGTTGGCCATCTCGCGGCTTCTTCCCGTGGCGAGGACGACACGTCATCGCCTCATGCGGTGAAACATTTCGCCCAAATAACAATGTGTATTTACCCGATGAGGAAGGCACCACGTATACGAATGACCCAGGCATCACACCGTATAAACACTGAATAAGCATCTCACAGAAGGGCAGATGTATTCAATAAGCGGAACACCAGGGCGTCGGCGGCTCTGGAGTCGGAAGTATTTCGCGCACGTGACACGGGTAGTGTATAGGCAGGCAAAATACACCACAATTCCTTTTTATCAGAGGTCTGGCGGGAGCGTTTGCGTTTCGAGCCATTTTCACCCGTTATCCTAAACGTGATTGTGCCTCTCATGGCGTATTTTTTCATCGGAATATAAAATCCGGGCCATCGGCATTCGTAGTCGCGAATAATGGTTCAAATCATACCAACATCCCAGCGTGTTATAGTGGCGGTTAATAGTAGCCGTAGTTGACGAAATGCAAGCACTAAACTCGCGGCAAATTACTGTTATGAAGTAAGGAATGATGTAACATATTTCAATTCATTATAGACACTGATGCTAGGTCGGGCTGATCCAAACCTCCCAAAAAAGTCAACTGCCTTGTTCTGACACTAATTGTCCTGGAATGACTTGCGACGGTAAATTGTTGACTCTTTCTTGGATAGTTCGCTGATTCGCACCTACTTCGACATATTTATTTTGCCAGACGTTTTTGTTTCGACAACTTGGGGAGGGATCCCCCCCCCCCTCTACCATGCGCTGTGAAGTGATTATATCCACTTCACGTATGGGAAGTATCAGTGTTTGAAAACAACGGTCAAGAAGTGCTTCATAATAGCAGGACAGCCAAAGAACTGGGGCACTTGGCCCCGACTTCCGTCAGGCTTGAATTAGAGGGGAAACTTGAAATAGACCAGCAGCAGGAGTAACTCCAGGAGCCTTGTACCAGAGGTGAACATCACCGAACCTATCTATCCACGTTGCCCCGCCCCACCCGACACCCGATCACCAACCGTATCCATTCGGTTTATGTCATTAATGGCATTGGCTGTGTTTTCGACGAGCATGACATTAGCCATGATATTGGCTAACGAGGCTAATGTGGATGTGGCTACAGGAAATACAATGCAATACAATGTGTTGCAATGTAAAAGAAATATCCTTGCAGAATCCACACCCAGGTCACCTCCTCCGACAAAAAGCATCATTACCGCATTCCTGCCTCAATCATTCCTGCTGCATGCGGAATGCTTATGGAGGTGAAGGAAAATAAAAACTGCTCCGCGAATCTACTATTTATCAGTTATGGTGGCCACCAACCCCGCGTGGGCTACCCAACCGGCAGACAGGTCCCACCCCTGAGACGCAGCATCGGCTCGAGCGAGGTCACCAGGTCATGGGTGGTCACGGTTCGGTACCGCTGCTGCTGCTGCTGCTGCTGTTACTGCTGTTCTGAGACAGGCACTAAGTGCTGTTGGGGCACTAAAGTAGCTGGCTGGGAAAGACCAGCCGTGTCTGACTGGTGTTCAGCCGCAGGGCCGCTCCGATCTGGACCGACACTAAACTGACAGAACGACACCCGAGTCAGTAGGGCCGAGGCACGCTTAGTCAGCTGGTCAGCTGGCTTGTTGAGGTCCGCTCAGCGAGTCAGTAGAGCGCTGAGGCACGCTTGGTCGCGTGCGAAACGTGCAGAGGGGCAGCAAGAGGAGAGTGGAGGGGACGGGGCAGGGGCATCACCGGAAGGAATCCCTCAACATTGTAAAAGAAAACGAATCATGGTATCTAAAGTGTCGCTGATGTTCCTTTGCTTTTGTTTCAGTTAGCTAGTGGGCTGTCCTGCTGATGTCCGCACAACGTGTCAGTGGATATGGCGCAAGATCGTCAGTAGACCAAATGCTCACAAGAATCATTAAGCCATCAACGAATGTGCTGTTCTTATATGGACCGAGCAGCATTATATAAATATTCACAACAGCTATGATTAAATAACACATCGATTTGTTCCGACCCCGATGTTCTATGCCATAAACTGATGGTGCATAACTGGCAATACGTTCTGCAGGCAACAAAAATATTGTATCAGCTCATCGTGTCTACTGCGCTCGTCCTTCCCCACGAGTACCGAGTCACTTGATGTCCCTCCAGTAGAGTTGTGCCGACGTCAGTGGAGCCGCAGTGGGCGGCACGGATAGCTTCCGAGTGTGCTCGATACCAAAGGCGGCGATCACGATATTGAGCAGTGTTATGATGAAGACCAGCATGATGCTGACATCGTTGACGATGTCTGCGGCTTGCTGGGACGGGGACGAGTCATTGATGTCGAGCGCCCCGAGTATCATCAGCAGGATTCCCACCAGGATCTGAAACAGGACGTATCAGTGTGAGGCCGGACCGATGTCAGGAGAGCCACGGTGGGGACCGAAGGCAGAGCGGGCCCGCGCGAGCAGACGCTGACTGCGGACCGATGTCAGGAGAGCCACGGTGGGGACCGGAGGCAGAGCGGGCCCGCGCGAGCAGACGCTGACCGCGCACCGACGACAACATTGCCGTGAGCTGGACAATGGCTGGACGTATGCACCCTCACAGAGGATCGGCAAGGACCGTTAGTGTGAGGCTGGCATCTGTGCCAGGTGAAGCGTATCGAGACTGGGATCGTCTGCTCTATATAATGATTGTCAGGACAAAGCCGCAGACATTAATACCGATCAATTGCATTACGTGGCGTATCCTCATGCGATCTAGGCGTTTGTGAAAACCTGCATGTTACTCATGTATGCCAATGTGCCCAGGTTCTGCGAGTGTGCATGGAAAAGTGTGTGAATCACAGACAAAATATATTTGGAACGTTCTAACACAGCCGCAATTGTCCATCGTGATAATTCAGTGAGTCGTGATTTGCTTCCGTGACTATTTTGATGTAATGATGTCACTTACGAATACATATATATGACCGTGATCCATTCTTGATACACAAGAAATGTAGCAGACACACAGATAATTCATTAAAACCAAATTATCCGAATTCGATATTAAATTCGACTGTTATATTGCAGAAAATTTCCCATCATTTTAGCACACGCATGGAGCGTTAAATTGGCACACACACACACACACACACACACACACACACACACACACACATCTCTCCTAAAGTTTCCTGCAGTAAGTATCAAACTCTTTACTATCACTTATAATTTTGGAGTATCCCCTTTTAAATGATGAGCGCATCTTGTGTGGGATAAATTGATTGTTCTGTTCTATTGGGTTCAAGTGATTTTTTACACTTATATTGAAACATGATTCACAAAATAACTGAAGGGAACAGTCAAAACGTGACTGTAAACAAAAGGGTATAAACTAATCACAAAATACAAGACACAAAAAGCTAACTTCACGTGAGGGACTGGTCAAGCTAAGATTCAAATTGCATAAAAAGTACCCATACTTCTGTGGCCAATCAACATATTGAAAACGGAAAACATGTGTATTGGTCACACACATCCGCTTATAGTGCCTCTTACGCCGCAAATTATTCTCATTTATATTTAGACAGAACTGCACACCTATTTCGTTCCTAATGTTAAAAGTGTTACGCCATTTTTTTAATTATTTCACAGTTGAAATTTGCCATGGATGGGAAACTATTATACATGAAACGTCAGTTGTCATTGCTACTTCGTCTACATGTCGTCTACCAACGGAGCATCTCTAACCACATCGATAAAGGAGGCCAAGTAACCTTTCTTCTATGTTCGCACATGCGCCGGCATGTCTCAGGTACTTCTTCACCTGTTTTACATCCGTACAAAATTTGATGCATGTGTACACTTCTACACTAAGCTAAACACAGTCATGCTTTCGAAGGTACTTTTGTACATCACTTGCGTTCTCTTTGCACCAGACGTCACCTAAACGCAATCAGAGAGGCCGTTTATGCTTATGGGTTCGGTACTAACAGCACTTAGCAGTTCATACTTGAGCTAAGAGATTGTGTTTATGCATTGCTCAATGATTCATGCGGCTGTATCGAAAAAACGGACAGTATTTTCCATAAACAACATGTTTGCCAGCATATCTGAAGACTGTGGTGATCAGGTCCACCAGTGCTGTATTGGTGTCAACATTCTCGACGTGTCGACGTTAGGATATCACCCCTGGTGACGGTCTAACGCTGAAAAGTCGAGTATTTCGCTCCTGGCAACAGGTTCGGGCTTGCTTATTATGATAGCTCCACTCAAGATTATGCCCATCGCCTATTCATTTCTGTATTAGAATGTAGACACATCAAAATGCAGGCGCGAAAATCTAAATAGCATTTGGCAGATTGCATATCGTAAAAGAGCCGTTGTCACCCATAGTGTGTCAGTAGCACATGTTCGCCATATATGTGTTACATTTGTGCCTGCGTCCTAGTCACACATCTTTCACAAGGCAACACCTCAGAACCAGTCGTACAGTTCTAAGGAACCTCGCTGCAACAACCTTGCGTCTATCTGCACTGACAGGTGAAACTGGGCACGTGGTGTATTAATCCCCCCACCCTCAACCCCACCCCACTCCCCAGCCTTGCACGTGGGCTGTCAACCAGGGTTCATTTAACCTGGGTAGTGAACACGCAATGCTATAATCTACACAAGGATAAAACTGATGCCCGACATGCTTGAAACTCCGACAGGCGCAACGCTCATCCGAGTACGCATCAAAGTAATCCCTTGTCAAGCAAGAAACTCAAGTGGTGAATCACCCTGCAGCTGCATGTTTGAGCTGACGATGGTGCAGCGATGCTCACGGCGCCGTGATACTGACGCTCCGAGATTGTATCGCAACCCAGCCAGCGCTGCCGTGAGGTGTGATGGTCGCCGATACTCAGGTACATCGGCCGTAGTATGCCGGCTGGCTACGGCAAGGCTCACCGTAGCTCGCTCCCTCGACTCTGCAATTACCTTGCAGAAAACACACCCCGCGCTCTATCTTCCTATTCATCGGCTGCTTCGTGCGTCACGATTTGCAGACAGAGGAAGGCTGCGTCCCCGCCGATACTATACAGGAGCGGGACCTCACTCTGTGCCAGCTCCGACACAGGTCCCGGCTGCGGCTCCGGCTCCGGCTCCGGTTCCGGTTCAGACACATGTCCCGGCTCCGGCTCCGGCTCCGGTTCAGGCACAGGTCTCGGCTCCGGCTCCGGCTCCGGCTCCGGCTCCAACTCCGGCTCCGGCTCCAACTCCGGCTCTGGTACAGGCACATGCTCCGGTTCAGGCACAGGTCTCGGCTCCGGCTCCGGCTCAGGTTCAGGCAGAAGTCCCGGCCCCGGCTGCGGCTGCGGCTGCGGCTGCGGCTGCGGCTGCGGCTGAGGGTCCGGCTCCGGCACAGGTCCGGCTGTGGCTCTGTATGTGGCTCCGGCAGTGACTGGCGCCGACTGTGCCTCCGGCTGTGGCTTTGGTCCCTTCCCCGGCTGCGGCTTCGGTGTATTATCACGGCTCGGGTTGTTGCGGGCCTGCTACGGAGACAGTGGCATCGTAGCCGAAGCCGACCCAAATTGCGTTCACGAGCACAGTGGCCCAGGCCAGTGCCAGGGCGGTGTAGTTGAGCGCGGTGCGGGCCCGACAGAGCAGGTAGTCCGTGTCGCGCGCGTCCAGCACGGCCAGCACGATGTTGATGATGGTCTCGACACTCTGACCGACAGATGGACGGTAAGGAAGGTGGCACGGACACACGAGCAATGAGGCAGGTGACACTCTGACTGACTGGGCAGGAACATACAGACGGCCTACAGGCGGCCTGTGAGGCCGGTAACACCCTGACTGACGAACGGGCTGTGAGGATGGAGCGCTCTGACTGATGGAAGGACTATAGGACAGGAGCCTACAGGCGGGCTACAGATTGGCTACAGACTGGCGACAGTGCGAGGCTGGCAACACTGACTGACGGACGGACTGTGAGGATGGTAACACTCCGACTAACAGACGGACAGTAGGGATGGTAACTCCCTGACGAACGGACGGACTATGAGGATGGCAACACTCTGGCCTACAAATGCCTCCAAAAATGGGTGTGAGGATGGTAGCACTCTGGCCTACAGGAGGGCACGCTCTGGCCTGCAGACGGGCTATGATGATGACAACACTCTGGCCTACAGACGGACTGTCAGGATGGTAACACTGACTGACCAACAGACGGACTGTCAGAATGGTAATACTCTGACCGACAGACGTACTGTCAGGATGGTAACATTCTGACCTACAGACGGACTGTCAGGATGGTAACACTCTGACCTACAGACGGACTGTCGGGATGGTAACACTGACCGACAGACGGACTGTCGGGATGGTAACACTGACCGACAGACGGACTGTCAGGATGGTAACACTGACCGACAGACGGACTGTCGGGATGGTAACATTCTGACCTACAGACGGACTGTCGGGATGGTAACACTGACCGACAGACGGACTGTCAGGATGGTAACACTGACCGACAGACGGACTGTCGGGATGGTAACACTGACCGACAGACGAACAATCAGGATGGCAACGATGACAGACGGACTGTGAAGCTTATAGTTTGGCAGACTAACTGTGGGATTATAATTTATGATGCTCTTTTTCACATCGACGACGTCTCCCCAGGTTCATAAAAATGGTAGGTACGAATAGTATTATAGCGAAACAGATTGATAACAATAGGGCAATCGAGGAATGTGCAGCAAAATAATAAATAAGCAAAGCCATGCAACTGCTGACTGAATGCCAACGCATGCTTCATCATGTCTCGTGGAAGCTGAGCACTCAAGTAGTTGGTTTAAGTTAAGTATGCATGGCATAAAACGTTTCTGTATTATTACAACACTTGTATTCCTTATTTAACCACTTCATAGTCCTCGGTGTCATTTCAATGTGCCTTGCGGTATTCAATCAGTAGTCTGCGCTGTCTGCCACGGCGGTCTGACTATCGCTTCCCCGTGTCACAGGGGTCTGTCTATTGCTGCTGACTGCCACAGTGGTCTGTCTATTGCTCCCTCCTGCAACAGCTGTCTATATATTGCTGCTGACTGCCACAGTGGTCTGTGCATCGCTACCTCCTGCCACGGTGGTGTGTATATCGCTGCCTCCTGCCACAGCCGTGTGTATATTGCTGCTGTACTTTATGGTTCCCGCCGATCGGAGCGAAAAGCATCGGAAACGGTGGGCCCCATGGTAGCGGCGGAAATGAGAACTCGACCACGTCTGGGACCGTCAAAGTATTCTACAAAAACTAGATGAGCCCTTCATGCCGCATAGACGAAAGAGTACTCAGGGAAATCGTGAACAACTTTAAACCAACGGGACGGAACAAGATACAGGTAATATTATGCTTCAACAGAAATTATACTGCCGGTCTCGTGATGAGAAATAGCATGGTGAAGATACCCAACTTGAAGTTCAACAATGTAGTTTACGAATATAAATGGCCAAATGAAGCTTGCAAACTCCAAATTTCGGTCGTAAGCTACATTGCACACGCCAAATCTCTGTCGCGACACTTGATTTGTCACCTGCAGTCAGGCGCTGCACATCATGATGTACGAGACAAGCACCGCCGACACATCACTGTCGCGACGCCTGACGTCACCTGCAGTTAGGCGCTGCACATCAGATGTATGAGACAAGCACCACCGACACATCACTATCGCGACGCCTGACGTCACCTGCAGTCAGGCGCTGCACATCATGATGTCCGAGACAAGCACCGCCGACACATCACGTCGCGACGCCGACGTCACCTGCAGTCAGGCGCGCACATCATGATGTACGAGACAAGCACCGCCGACACATCACTATCGCGACGCCTGACGTCACCTGCAGTCAGGCGCTGCACATCATGATGTACGAGACAAGCACCGCCGACACATCACTGTCGCGACGCCTGACTTGTCACCTGCAGTCAGGCGCTGCACATCATGATGTACGAGACAAGCACCGCCGACACATCACTATCGCGACGCCTGACGTCACCTGCAGTCAGGCGCTGCACATCATGATGTCCGAGACAAGCACCGCCGACACATCACTGTCGCGACGCCTGACTTGTCACCTGCAGTCAGGCGCTGCACATCATGATGTACGAGACAAGCACCGCCGACACATCACTGTCGCGACGCCTGACGTCACCTGCAGTCAGGCGCCGCACATCATGATGTACGAGACAAGCACCACCGACACATCACTGTCGCGACGCCTGACGTCACCTGCAGTCAGGCGCTGCACATCATGATGTACGAGACAAGCACCACCGACACATCACTGTCGCGACTCTTGACGTCACCTGCAGTCAGGCGCTGCACATCATGATGTACGAGACAAGCACCACCGACACATCACTGTCGCGACGCCTGACGTCACCTGCAGTCAGGCGCCGCACATCATGATGTACGAGACAAGCACCGCCGACACATCACTGTCGCGACGCCTGACTTGTCACCTGCAGTCAGGCGCTGCACATCATGATGTACGAGACAAGCACCACCGACACATCACTGTCACGAAGCCTAACGTCACCTGCAGTCAGGCACTGCACATCATGATGTACGAGACAAGCACCACCGACACATCACTGTCGCGACGCCTGACGTCACCTGCAGTCAGGCGCCGCACATCATGATGTACGAGACAAGCACCACCGACACATCACTGTCACGAAGCCTAACGTCACCTGCAGTCAGGCACTGCACATCATGATGTACGAGACAAGCACCACCGACACATCACTGTCGCGAAGCCTAACGTCACCTGCAGTCAGGCACTGCACACCATGATGTACGAGACAAGCACCACCGGCACATAGTAAGACAAGAGCTGGTGCAAAACACAAACATCATCGCACACATAAGCGACAAGACGAGAATACGCATCATGGAAGCTATCCTGTGAGGGATGATGTGGTAAACTAGTTTCATTGAATAATTATTCATACTTAATCGTACATTTGGGTGCATTTAATGGCACGCATCGAATCTGAATTGGTGTTTGCTTCAGACTGAATCATTTTCACCACAGTCTCATCAAGATATCAGACACAAATTGCACCCAAAATGAAGTTCCAGAATCATGAAAATTGGGTAAAGTATGTTTACCACGGTTACCGTTGAAAATCGCCCCTGGAAAACATAGGCCAATCATTAATAATGTAAAGAAACATAGGCACCACACAATCGACAATAAGTGATGCCGCCCCGGTAGCTCAGTTGGTTAGAGCGCTGGCGTGCACTGGTCTCCCCTGTCCTGGCAACACAGGGTTCGAGTCGCTTCAAGCGCTCGAATTTAGCCTCCGGCTGGGAGGGTCAGCTGGCAACTGGCCCGATAAGGCCGGAGACGAGCTAATGGGTGGCCGTGTCGGTGCATTGACGGCACGTTAAACTTCCGGTCAAAATTCTGCCGTTGAACTGGAATTCATGGATCGGGTGGTGGGGCCAGGGCTCACGCAACAAGCTCCGCTTAGCAATAGGACTCTGTTTCATAAAGCCACCCCAGCAAGAACTCGGATTTTTTTTTTTCTTCTGTGTAGCCTTCCGTGTTAACAGATAGAAATAGAGGCCGAGATTCAACACACCTCTGGCTGCATATACCGGAAAAAGTTTCAACCTCGCCGCGAAACTAATGTTGAAAAAACGTTTTTGTCTAGAACTGCGGACCTCGTGCCTAGTCGGCACCCGGTCCTACGTTCCAAACAACCTCGGTTTTCAGCATTACTTCTCACGGCCCCGGGAGGGAATATGTATATTGATATATCGCTACGAGTTTTTTTGTCTGACCGTCTGATGTTGGAACGAAGCAATAAATGGCTGTAATCGGTGATTTTATTTCCCAACGGAATGAAGATGCAGAGCAAACAATGAGGGAACTTGAAATAACACAAAGGAAGCAATCAATGCCTGATATGCGGTCAGACTTGACAAGACTGACCTGGAGACAGCCAGTACCCCGAAGCATATAAACTATCGGGCGTCCACAGCGAGGCTGTGTCATGTGCTGCACGTTGGTTTACCAATTATCGGGCATCACCCGCGTGGTTGTCTTGTGCTACACGTTGGTTTTGCTTCACGCTCCTATCGCTCTTCGCTTGGAAACGTCAGGGAGGTCTCAACCAGTGTTCGCCCATGGGCTCGCGGGCAGGGCTCGGGCCTGAGCCCCAACATTCAAGATTCCATGGGCCATGGGTGGGCCCGGGCCTCATTAGTCATGGGCCTGAGCCTGGCCGGGCCTGGCCGCGACCAGGGATGTCGTGGGTCGACTGTTGAGGCCGAAGGTCGGAGCGGAACAGCGGACAGCGCGGCGCCACCCACGGCCAAACTCGGGGGTGGGGATCTAACAAAGAGAAGCGTACAATGGCAGTCCAGGACCGGACGCGCATCACGAACACTTCTGAGAACTCTGGGCCACGAATTACCTACCTTACAGTGTCACGCCCGACCTCGAGTGATCGATCCTTTTCCTCGAGAGGAGAGAAGAGAGAGAGAGAGAGAGAGAGAGAGAGAGAGATAGATAGTGAGGACGAAAACAACGCAATAGTAGCATAATTATATTACAACCTTTCGGCTATTCTGCCTTCTTCAAGTTCAGAACAAATGCAACTAACTAATAGACAAGTTTTCTGGAAATCAAAATGAAGTAGGGTGTACCAGCGAAAAGATTCCTAGTAGGGGAAATGTATAGACCTCCAAGTCTGAAGCCACACTATATTTATGGACTATTTGGAAAAAATACTTGACTCATTGGAAAACACCAAATGTACATGTGTCATAGCAGGGGACTTCAATTACAATCTTTTGAAATATCACTCTGATAAACCTACACTTAATTTGATGAATTTGTTCAATTCTTATGGATTTTTCCCAACCATCTCAAAAGCAACCCGGATTTGTAATGAATCAGATGCCCTTTTGGATAATATATTTATCAATGATGTTATTGTCTTTAACAATTCAGGAATACCACTTCATGATTTATCAGATCATTTTCCAGTTTTTCTTAATCTGTCATTAATTGAAAGTTCAAATATAACAAGACATTCAGTGACAGTCTTTGATAAACATAAAATCAGTGAATTAAATGATCACCTCATCAGCAACTTGGAAGCCTTTCAAGATGAAACTGATGCTAATCAAGCATGCAACAAACTTATTAAGGCATATGAAACAGGTATTACAAAATTATCTAAAACTTTTACACCCAGTAGAAGAAAGAATCCAATTAAACCATGGGTAACCCCTGCACTTCTGTGTTCAATAAATACAAAAAATAAACTTTATGCGAAATATATTAGGAATATAATTTTATTGAATGAAAATAAATACAAAATGTATAGGAACATGCTTTGCAATGTGCTTAGGGATGCAAAACGATTATATTACAAGAGGGCATTCCAGGACAGCAAAGGTGATGGCAAAAAAACATGGAAGTATTTGAATGAAATTATAAACAAGAATGAATTGCAAACAGTTCCCCCAAGGTGCTTTGTTGATAACTCTGGGGCTACCTGTGTAAATGAACAAATACCTGATAAATTCAATACTTTTTTTTTCAACGATAGGTAGTGAATTGGAGAAAAACATTTACCCTGCAGCACACAATAGCCCATTATATTACCTTACACAGCCTACTCATGCCAGCATTAACAATATTCCTTCTGTTAATGAAGCTCAAATTGAAGAAATTGTTAAGTCTTTGAACCCTGTGGGTGGAGGTATGGATAAAATTAGCACAAAAATTTTGCTTGGAACATATAGAAGTATTTTGCAACATCTAACATATTTCTTCAATCTTTGTCTGAGCACTGCAATATTCCCTGATGCATTAAAATCTGCAGTTAGAATTCCTGTATATAAATCAGGGGAAAATAATAAATTTACTAATTATAGGCCAATCTCTTTGCTACCAATATTTTCGAAGGTG
This sequence comes from Ashinkailepas kermadecensis, assembly GCA_034440615.1. Lineage (NCBI taxonomy): Eukaryota > Metazoa > Arthropoda > Thecostraca > Neolepadidae > Ashinkailepas > Ashinkailepas kermadecensis. Next base: position 817,750 of record JAOTOM010005076.1, on the reverse strand, counting down.
CTGGAAAGATGAATACACATTAGTGTATCATCAATGAAAATAATATCATACACCCACTGCAGTTTGGTTTCAGAAAAAAAACATAGCACATACATGCCAATTGCTCTGATGCATAATGAAGTAACTAAAGCCCTTGTAAATAATAAATTAGTTTGTACCCTGTATCTGGATTTGAAAAAGGCCTTTGACACTGTCAGCATCAGAATTTTGTTACAAAAGATTTACTTTATTGGCATTAGGGGAAATATATATGAACTGTTAAACACATACCTATCAAATATATCTCAAAGAACCAACATACATGACATCCTCTCCCAACCATTAAATATTACAATAGGTGTTCCTCAGGGTTCGATTCTTTGACCTCTGCTATTTCTTCTATACATTAATTATCTTTGCAATGTTTCCAATTTACCTAGCTTTTACCTCTTTGCAGACGATACAGCCATAACTATTACAGCTAATGATCATTTTGAGTTACAAACTAAAGTAGATGAGGTAATACCCAAAATAATTGCATGGTTTCATACCAACAGATTATCTATTAATGCTGATAAGACTGGATATCAAATTTTTTCCAGGAAACCATGTGATGACCTTCATGTAAAAATAAATAGTTCTAATATTACAAGGCATAGCTGCATAAAATATTTAGGTGTGTTAATCGATGAAGACATGACATGAAAAAGCCATATCAATGCCATTTCTTCAAAAATTAGCAGAAATATTGGTATTATAGGCAAATCTAGGTACTTTCTATCAACTTGTGAATTGCTTCTTCTGTATAATTCTCTAATACTGCCATATCTAAATTACTGTGCTGTTGTCTGGGGAAGTACTTACCACTCTAAGCTTGACAAGATTATTAAGTTGCAGAATCGTGTTATTAGGATTGTTGACAAGAAACCTTACTTATACCATACAAATGAATTGTTTATCAAGCATAGAGTTCTTAACACGCGCCCTGGAGGGCCTCTGAGAATTACGCGCACTGGAGGAGGGGGGCGGATTCCGCCCCCCCCCTAAGATCTCGGCTCCTAGTAGAGCTGGAGGAACGAAATTCGCAGGGTGGATGGACACGGTAGTGAACTCTATTGTGTGCAATTTTCGTGACTTTAGATCAATATCTTCAAGGTCAAATGAGGTCAGATTGTAAAGATTTCCGGTTTTGCGTGGCTTGGCTTGTCATCGTTATGGATCGCTGTGATTGTGCTTAAATGCTCAAAAATGGGCATCAATGATGTTTTGGACATTACTAATGATGCAATGCAGATGCTAGACCCAACATTTGACCTCAGGTCACCTATATAGCACCACTTTATCAGGTCAGTTACCTGTTCCAGTCACCGGAACCGGCCGCCCGCCCGACTGCTCCGTCGGGCAGCTCGGAGCAATCGGCTTCGTGAAGAAGGGAGTGAAGTACATGAATAAAGTATGGAAACGCAATGACAAACAGTACAAATGACAACCAGTAGTGCATTTATGGCAACATTCCAGTTGATCAAGTTTGGTTCCATTAACCTGTCATGAACTTGACCTGACTTGACCTTGGTGACCTAACATGACCTTGAAACTATACAGCATATCAATATGCATCAAACAAGTCCCTAGTGTTGCCTAGAACACTTCCCTTTTGTCAGTATACTGGGAGCGCATCTGCGCCGATTTTTGTGGTCTGACGCCATAACATTTTTTTACTTTAGCGGCCCCTAACTTGAAAAATGTTCGTGAGATTTCCATTTTTCTTACTTTAAACGACGCGCCGTTCATTTATAAGCAGGTACACCGAAAATCGCGTATATCGACCGGTAAAACCTGCAGTTATTTGCGAAAACCGGAGGGGTGGGCGGATTTCGCCCCCCCCCCCCTCCAGTGCGCGTGTTAAGTTTCTGGACATAATTGATGAACAATGCATTTACATCATGCTAGGTTTTCTAAATCACTCATTACCAGCACCTCTTTCTGATATGTTTCAACTTCATCAAGAAGGTGGCCTCAGAGTTAGACAACACTTTCAAATACCCTTTTCTGATATCAATTACAGGATGTTTTCATTACCCTTTATTGCACCAAAAGCCTGGAATAAAATAATCTGCTCTCATTTCCATAGGATTGAAGATGTACCTAGAAGTAAAATCATTTTGAAAAAACACATCAGGCAATACATTACTAGAAAACATGAACTTGTCCAATGAATGTCGGTGATAAGGTTGTGCTATGCATAGTGATCTTGTTGTCTTATTCGGATATTTTCGTTAAGTATCATGTTTTCTTTCTTTCTTCTTTCTTCATACTTCGTTTGTCCTTTCTCCTTTCTCCTTAGTGTAGTAATAGTTTAGGAGATGTACGTGCAAGATTAGGGATTTTATATTATTTCCCCATTAACACCTATAGCAATTTTTTTTTCTGGAGCCCTCGAAAACGTTACTAGCATTGCTAATTGTCTGAGAGGGCTTCAGGAACATCTTTTACTAATATCTGGTGGCAGGATCTGTCCAGCAAGAAACAGGAGCGGGGAGTGGTGTGACCTAACTTGACTTGCTTACCATGACCTACTTCTCATCCCTGGAATTTAACGTAATTAGGTCGCACGGGTATGGAAGGGCACTCCTGCCTACCTATTAATAGGTAGGGGAATAAAAAAAAAAAAAAAAGAAAAAAAAAAAATGAAAGAAGTGAATTGTGTGCAGGAACATATTTTTAGCGCATGGTAATTCGCACGGTTTTAGCTCATTGTGGTACCTTCCAGATAGCTATTGCACTTTTTAACCTGAAGTACACGCATGTAGCATTGTTAAACATTGACATAAAACGTAATCGGTATTACTTTGGAAACACCAAACCACTCGTCGTGCTGAGCTTAGCCTGGTGTTAATTTTCCCCCATCTTCACGAACAGTTTAACCATGGTGTTAACGATCATAAAGCTACCATGTCTTGTTTTGTCACCTGCACCTGCTGTTGCTACTGCTAACATCCTGGCCCAATGGGAGACATCGCGGAGTTTCTGCCACCAGATGGCAGCCCAGGCGAGTGTGGGACGAAAAGCAGCAAGCTGCGGCCCGCTAACGCTGGGAGAGTGTGTTGAAGGGTTGTTGATGCTGGTTTTTAATAGTTTGCGCGAAATATGTCAGTAAACATTTTATGGGATGGGTATTTGCTGTGTCCCTACATCCAGCGGAGAAGGTGGGGATAAGTTCCCTGTGTCAGACTTTGGTGTCTGTTGTTGGGCCGCCGCCGGGCTGCCTCGGCACGTGCGCTAATGCGCCGGGCCACGTGACCGGGTCACGTGACCCCGTCACGTGACCCGGGCCGCCGGGGGTGGCTCGGCGGCGTGTCGTGTCATGCGAGAGTGTGAATACAGGATTCGAGGGTGAAGGTCTGTGACATGGTGGCAGCGGTCGGTACGAAACCCCGTGGTTTGTGAGGGTTAACATTCCCTGTGTTCTATTGTTCGCGACGGTTTTCTACTTTCAAGACCTGAAGTATAATTGCGTGCGTGAATATGGCCTCATTGAGCGTTTCGTTGTCCGACTTCCAGATTTTTGACGGCTCGAGCTCGCCTGAGTTATTTATCAAGCGGTGTCAGCGTTTGGCAGAGCTGGGTGGCATTTCGACCGATAAACTCAATGGCATTATGCTGACGAGATACCGTGGGCTGGCCCTTGAACTCGTCGAAAATGCCGATGATGAGAGTAATGTAGCTGCGTTGCTCAGCACAGCATTCGGGTCCGAGCAACCGGAATTGGCCGCTAATCAACTATCGACAGTAAGGAAAGGCGACATCTCTGTACTGGACTACTCACTTCTCATCAAGAAACTAGTGCGCCAAGCCTGCCCCGAATTTTTTTATGCCAAGGAGGGCGTCAAGAAGATTTGTCATCCATCACACCAAGCGGCTCTCTACCGGCACTTCTTGGTCGGCTTATCGGCGGGGGAAAAGCGTCTCCTTTCGCGTCAAGGGGCGTCTACTTTCGAGTCTGCAGTCAAGGAGTTAACCCGGGAGGAACAACTGGCCGAACTCTGCGGCACAGCGTCATCTGTCAACGAACGTGAGCACACAGTCACCTGGGCAGAGTATGCTGGGATCTCTGCTGAGTCTCCACACCCAATCCGAACGCCACAGAGATCTTCATCTCCTCCGTGGCGCCGTGCCACGGACGGAGACTGCACCAGGGCCGCGGGCAGAGCGGCCGGCGCAGGTGCGCACGGCGCAGGACGGGAGCGCTGGCGCCGTAGTTCTCAGGCTGCGCCGCGGAGTGGCGCTGCCGGCGCGGCTCATGCTGGTGGTAGAGCATGGGAGGCCAGCAGAGGCGGGGAGCAGCGTGGCGGCTCACCGGTGCCTGCACGGGCGCGGGAGAGCGATGCGAGCACGGCCGGCCGGCCGGCCTGAGCTGAGAACAGCCGACCGCGGCCAATCGCGCAGTCCGGACCGGCAGACGAGTGGACGGCAGGCCATCCAGTGCTGGGCTTGTCGCGGCTTCGGCCACCTCAAAAGGCACTGCCCAAACGGACAAGGGGGCAGGCTGGCGGAAGGTTGGTGAACCTTCCCATAGCTCGGGTTGCAATCAATGGATTTGCGGTAAGTGATGCCTTAATAGACAGTGGTAGCCAACTGAGTATGATAGACAGCCGTGTTTTTGGCATCATTGCTCCGAACTCGCCACTGAAGCCGCCTGCCCGTCTTGTTTCCGCCTCTGGGCATGCTTTGAAAGCTCTGGGCACGTGTAAACTTAAGGTTGCGTTGTCCGGGGAAGATCACTGGGAACGTGAAAGTGAGTTTGTCGTTGTAGAAGATTTGATTCATGATGCTGTCTTGGGATGGCACTTTTTATCGGCACACAAGGCCGTGATTGATTGTTCTCCGACGCACGAGGTTAAGCTAAAGCTGATAATCAAAAAACCTGTCTCTGTCCCGCCACATACGGCTGTTTGCCTGGCTATAAAGGTTGATCAGAAACTTTCATGCGAATCGGAATACTTGTTGATCGGCCAGCGTTCCAATAATCTCGAGATTTGCGATTCTCTGTTGAAACCTTTCTCGGAGACTGAGATTCCGCTGTACGTGCGTAATCGTTCTGATCGCACCGTGACGCTGCATAGGCGCAGCGTGATAGGGTACGCCGAACGCGTTGAGAACATTCAGCCGTATAAACCCAACCCCAGTCCAGGCGGGCCCTGTGACGCAAAGGCCCAGGTAAACGCCGTGTCAGCTGACGACGGTAAATTTGTTGGCCTGACGACTGACGAGACTCTTGCCAGTTTCGAGGTGGGGGAGGCTATCTCTGGCCCACAGCGAGACAAGCTGGCTGACCTAATCGCCTCTTTCCCTGAGGCGTTTTCGCGAGGTTACGCGGATATCGGTATGTACCGCGGCGAAGCAGTCGATCTCGAGTTGCAGCCAGGAGCGCGACCAGTGTTCACCAGACCCTACCCGATCCCCTGGGCGCGTGAACCTCAACTGCAGGCGCAGCTGGACGAGTTGCAGAGCTGTGGCGTCGTCGAGGAAGGCCCTCCCTCGCCGTGGAATTCGCCTTTGATTATCTTGGCTAAGGAATCTGGCGAATTTAGAATCACCCAGGACATGCGCGCACTGAACAAGTTGCTGTTACCGAAAGCATTTGTGTTCCCCAGCATAGACGACTTTATTTTCTCCCTGGGCGGGTGGAAGGTTGCGTCCTCGCTGGATATCAAACATGCATTTTGGAACCTGCGTCTAACTAAGGAATCGAGCAAGATATGTGCTTTCCACACGCTCGGAAAAACATACTACCCCGCCCGTATGCCCATGGGATGCTCGCAGTCATCGTATTTTCTCCATGTGGCCATGAGAGAAATACTTGGCGACCTCCCGCAAGTGCGAGTATACGCCGACGACATCCTATGTATATCGGACAGTGCTGATGAGCACTTCCAGCTTCTCCACACAGTGTTCCAGAGGCTGAGTGAAGCGGGGATAAAGGTTTCACCTAGTAAATGCAAGCTCTTCCAAACCGAGCTAACGTACCTCGGCCACCGCATCACCCCTGATGCCGTTACAATAGATACCGACCGTATCGAAATTGTGGAAAACCTGTCCCCGCCCAGAACCATCCGGGAGGCTAAAAGGATCCTAGGGTTTTTATCCTGGTACCGAAAGTTCATCCCCTCCTTCAGCACCGTCGCAGAGCCTCTGGTCAGACTCTGCAACTCGGAGAAGTACTACTGGAGCGACGACCTGGACGCCAGTTTCGCCGCTCTGAAGGCGGAGGTGATCAGCAGCCGGGTGCTGAGCTATCCACGCCGAGACTGCCCGTTCATCCTCTACACTGACAGTAGCAGCAGTGGGGGCGGTCAAATTTTGAGTCAAATACAGGACGGTGCTGAGCGTGTCATAGCCTACAGCGGCAACAGATGCTCGTCTTACAATCGAAAGGTTGTGGGTTCGAGTCTCACCTGTCGCTACTCTTCGCCCGCGACCAATCGGCGTGAGAGATTGGCGACGCTACATGACTCGACGGTCGACGTGTCGTAAAACCAAGAACCAACCAACAGCGGCAACAGATACAGTAAGGCGCAGCGCAAATGGACGATCTATGAACTGGAGCTGTACAGCTTTTTACAAGGCCTGAAGAAATTCTACAAGTACCTAGCCGATGTGGAATTCACGTGGGTCTGTGACTGTAGAAGCGCATTGCAAATCCTACAGAATCGCGATCAGATGAACCCGAGGCTGGTGAGATGGCGAGCCTTCATCAGCCAGTTCAGGTATAATACCGAGCACTGAAAGGCTAGCCAAATGCAGCACGTAGATATGCTGTCTCGCATACACACGGACCAGGAACAGGAGATCAGCGATGCGGCCCGGTCGGCCGACGAACCATCACATGGTTGTGATACGGCACGGGGACAGGAGACGGTCCCTGACACGTCCGGCGACAGCGGACCGGTGAGACCGGGCGCGGGTCAGTCGGATCCGCCGACTACAGAGCGTGCGGACGGTCGCGCCGCCCCTGACCCTGGTGGCGAAACTCAGCAACAGTGCACGGACAGTGCACGGACGACGCACGGCCGACGCGCCGATGCTACCCCGGTACGGGGGACGGATTTGTACCCGGAATCTGTACGTACAAATTCGACACCGAAGTCTAACGGTTGTGAAGTCGCTAGCGAGGGGGCTCGGGAGGTTTCCGCTGTTTCACTGGTTCCTCTCAAGCCAGATACCCTGCGCTGGTACCAGCGGCACGACAGGAATTGTAGAGCCATAGCACATCGCTTGAATCATGGAAAGTGGCCACGTTTCGCCCCTCCCTGTCTGAAACGTGAGCCGTTGGAAAATTTCAAACTAAGAGACGGGATTGTGCGCCGAACGCCGGCAGGGTCGGCGGGTCCCGAGCAGGTGGTCTGGCCCTTGGCAAAACGATATGAGCTGTTTCATGCTCACCACGACACCACACACCACACCCATGGTGGCCCTGAGAAAATGTACGAGCTGATCAGTCGGCACGCTTGGTACCCGGACATAAAGGCAGGATGCGAAGACTACGTCCATACCTGCGAAAGATGCGAACAGAGAAAAAGTACTCGTATCCGCAATGCTCCCCTGCTGCCTCAGCCGGCAAACTGGCCTAACGAGACGCTCGTAATTGACATTGTAAATATGCCACTGGTGCTTACGTGTGTTGACAAATTTTCAGGGTTTCTGTCTTGCTACCCGCTTGACACAGGTAACGCAGAAGAAGTCGTCGAAGTGTTAACCGCCCACTTTTTGACCTATGGTGCCCCAGAAAATCTCGAGAGCGATGCGGGCTCAAACCTCGTGAAAAATGCCCAGGTCACGGCGCTTTGCGAGCAGTTCGGTGTTCAGACTCGGGCGAGCGTGGGGTATCACCACGAAGCCGTCGGCAAGGTCGAAAGAAAACACTTTGACATTAAACGCCGCCTACGGGCGATGTCAGACTCCAGGGGCACTGACTGGGTGCAGAAGCTACCCGGTATAGTTTTCTCGCTGAACAATGAAGTATGCGATTCGACCGGTATTTCTCCATTCTTCATTTATTTTCTCCGCTACCCCCACACCCCATTGTCGAAACTAGCAGCTGCCCCCAGGAACCAATACTCACACGATTATGTTCACGAGAAGCTCCGTCTCCTGTCCAATGTGTTTCAACAGGCGCAGCAGCAGCGCGCCCAGAGCGCTGGCCGATACAAACAGCAGTATGACAGGCGGCACAGAGTTGCAGAGCCAGCGATCAAAGTCGGTGACAGGTTGTTGTACAGGAACTTTTCCGCTCGATCCAAGTTGGATTATCCTTGGATAGGACCTTATGTTGTAGTCGCCCTACGAGGTCGACGGCACTTAGATTTTGTTGAAAAAGGTAGAAAACTTCGACGCACCCATGTGATAAATGTAAAAGTTGTGCGCGATCGTGATGTGTAATTGTGTGACACGTTTCACGTTTTCAGTGCAAGGTGCGAGTATTGTTGCGCATTGCGGCCGCGGGTATCACTTGTTCAGTGCCAGACTTGACGTTTGTACAGAAGATGCATGGTACTTACTTGGTACGGCGACATAGGTGGGGTCAGGGTAGCCATTCAGCGTTATTTGCTTCAAACGCGGTGTATATACTGAGCTGAAACCCGTTTTTTTGTGTTCAATTGCGATTGCCCTCGCAATATGGATGAGAGGGAAAAGTGTCAGACTTTGGTGTCTGTTGTTGGGCCGCCGCCGGGCTGCCTCGGCACGTGCGCTAATGCGCCGGGCCACGTGACCGGGTCACGTGACCCGGTCACGTGACCCGGGCCGCCGGGGGTGGCTCGGCGGCGTGTCGTGTCATGCGGGAGTGTGAATACAGGATTCGAGGGTGAAGGTCTGTGACACCCTGTCGAGGAATCCGAGAAAGGGCAATGATTATGAAAATTCATGAGAAGCCTCCTTCAAACGAACTAAGCACTCCCGTGTAGGTATCAATGTGCGGCACATTTCGAAGAGTCTGATTGCGTTGCTGAGATGTGGCATGATAAGTATTTCTAGACAAACATGAAATATGCCAATGTTTGCTTACCGATTGCCGACGATCTTCCTCATGTGTTGTGTTTGAATACCCTACGGTCCGAGCAGTGCCTGGAAGGGCACTTGCTTCCCTCCCCCGTGTTGGATGCGCCCTTCGTATAATTTCAACTTCTAATATTGGACCTTAATGTGATATGCCCCCCACGCCCACACCCAATCAATTTGGGCCCGGCCATTGCCTTCATGTATTGTGCCCTCATAAAAATTTTCAGAAACCTACACCTATACTAGGTAGCCACCAGCATTGTTGTGTATACCTTAAGAGTGCATCTACCCCAGGGGCGTATACAGGAGAGCACTGGGGGTATGCCCCCATGAAAAGATGGCGCCCATCTGAACGGAGTACCTGGCTGGGAAGGCTAGAGTGCAACAAGCCCCCTCGCTCAATTTTCAGCCGAAGACGCTTCTCTGAGAGGAAATGCACCCCCTTGAGAGTAAGTGATGCCATTTTCAGTACGGTCGAGTACACACATCCCTTCTCTCGACAGACATTCAGGCAAATGCGCACCTGCAGGGACTTTCGCAGCGGCGGCCCTCCGAGGAAATCTCCCCCCCAGACGAGTGTCCCCATGGAAATCTCCGGATCCACCTCTGATCTGTCCGTGTGCCCAATGTTGAGATCCCGGCCGAAGCTAAGTCTGGAAAGCTCATACTACATGCACAGTGATGGTAGTTTCAAATATAAAATTTGATAACTTGGTTGGGAAATTACACCCAGGCGGGAACAATTTTGTAAGTTGTTATGCCTTGCTTCCGGACACTTAATATTCCTCTTTCCACCATTGCATTAGCCCATGACAAAAAGCAGATGGTAAGCCAAAAATATATGCTGCATACATGATGGAATGGAATAAGAGATCATCCGGTAAACGATGTCATGCATATGGTACGAAACATCAAACCAACCGCTGAGGACATCAGGTACACAATTCAGATCACATCACACAATATACAGGTCTCATTAGAGGCGGATCCAGGTGCCAAGGGGGCCACGCCCACCCAATATGCAAAGGGCGGAGGAGAAGGCATGCCCCGATCTGTTGAGCCCCGAGCGTGATTTTCAACGGCCCGTTGAAGGCCGTTCAACGGCCCGACGGCCCGTCTCTTTGGGGCCACCATCGTGATTTTCAAGGACCACCGCATGGCATTTTAGGGGTTCCCGCGTGATTTTCAGGGGTCCCGGCGGGGCGCTTTTGAGGCTCCCATCGTGATTTTCAGGTGCCCCGGTGCGGCATTGTGGGGGCCAAGCGCGATTTGCAGGGTCCCTGGACTCGACGTTTTGAGCCCCAGTGTGATATTTAGGGGTCCGGCCAGTCTTGGGGTTGCTCAGCATCATTCTCGATGACCGCTGCACGCCTTCTAGGCCCCAGCGTGATTTTAATGGGGCCCGGCGCGACTTTTTGGGGCCCCAATGCTATTTTCAGGGGCCCGGTCCCACTTTTTGGCAACCCCAGGGTCATTTTTGGGAGCCATGAATCGATTTTTGGGACCCAATGTGATTTTCAGGGGGCTCGTTGCAATTTTTGGGGCCAGTCATTTTCAGGGGTCCCAGCGCAACTTCTTGGGCCCCAATGTGACTTTGTCATGGGCTTCGGTGCGATCCTTGGGGGCCCAGCGGGATTTTTCAGCGGTCCGACGCAATTTTTCCGAACCTCGGCGATATTCTTGGGGGCTACAACAATCTCTGAGGGATCGTGGGACAAAGAGGCACTGCCCCCTTTGTCCCTCCTTCGGAAGGGCACTGGCTCTACCCAGACACAGAAATTGCCTATTTGCGAAACCGGATACTCAGTTCCGAACTCACCAAGACCAAATAATTAATCCTAGGAAGCTTCTTTCACCACAATCTCCCGCTCTTCATAAGCGAAAGGCATGGACGCGGTTTATGCGGCGGGCAATTCATGTCGTTCTCGCATGTGTCGCCGCTCTGGCGGCTGCGTCTGGAAGCTTTCGCACGTTGTCTCCCATTGCTCGTAGAGATGAAGAAAATCTTAGAACGGATTATGCTTAATGCAACGAGTGGTTTCTTGCACCCAGAGTAATTCCAATTCGATGTTCTGTAAGTGTTTGAGAATGCTACATCCATGCGTTCCAGCATAAACGTGCAATAGCTATCCAGAATGTAACACGATGCGTTAAAACCGTGCCAATTGCCGTGCGCTAAAAGTATGCCAATTCACTGTTCACGTTGTCTTAGTGAGTTCAATTTGTTTATGACTTGTTGCTAGCCTCCTCAAAATGGCGCCGGTGACGGTCGGCGGTAAGTGACGGATGTTGTTTTCTCTATCTTGAGCTAGTTATCGATAAAACCTGATGCCTACTCTTTCTGCATTTACTTCACGTACCCAATGGGATGTTGACAAACACAGAACAGATAAAAAAAAAAAATTTTTTTTTTTTTTTTTTTAATAAAATTTAAAAAATTTAAATTTTTTTTTATTTTTTTTTTTTTTATTAAAAATAAAAGTTTTTTTTTTTTTTTCCACCGGGGTTTGGTTGTTGTTTTGGGGGGTTTTTTTTTTTTGTTTTTTTTTTTTTTTTTTTTTTTTTTTTTTTTTTTTTCTTTTTTTTTTTTTTTTTTCTTCTTTTTTTTTTTTTTTTTTTTTTTTTTTTTTTTTTTTTTTTTTTTTTTTTTTTTTTTTTCTTTTTTTTTTTTTTTTTTTTTTTTTAAATTTTTTTTTTTTTTTTTTTTTTTTTTTTTTTTTTTATAATAAAAATTTTTTTTTTTGTGGGGGGGGTTTTTTTATTAATAAAATAAATTTTTTTTTTCCCCAAATTAAAATAATAAATATAGCCTTTTTTTTTTTTTTTTAATGGGTTTTTTGTGGGGGGGGTTTGGGGTTTCTCCGTTTTTGATAGGGGTGAGGATGGATAATGGGTTTCTACGTAGATTTTCCAAGCGCCCGCAGGCGTAATATTGAGGTCCACGAAGCTTGAGGGGAGTGGTGTGGCTATCACCCTCGTCCCGCGTCGTGGCGACAGCCATGTGGTTAGCGGTTTCGTTCTCTTCCTGCTGGCACAGCTATCTGAGCGCTGTCGATATGTCTACGCCAGCTGTCGGACCCCTGACATCCTCGCGTTTGATTGTTTGTTTGTTTATTGCGTGGTTCACGACGCACTTATTCAACATTCACGAATAGTGGGGCCGCCCGCACTGTTTCGCCGGTGGGCCACGTGACTCGGAACTGTCCTGTGTGGTGCGAGTGTTGAACCCGGGACCTTTTGTACCCAGAGCTCAACACCCTAACCACTCGGCCATCCCGGCCCCATCCTCACGAATGAACAGTCCGGGCTTGATCGACAGGCAGGCCCATTTGCCGACCTCCGCCGTCGTCGTTCACGGAATCTCGCCAGGGGACAGCACGGTAAGGTCGCGCACGTCAAAAGCTGACATCAGCACATTGGTGGTGATGATGCCAAACACGAGTGCCAGCGAGATGTAGTTGATGGCCTCTGCCGAGCGCGCGAACTCGTCCCGGTCCAGCCGACAGTCCCGCAGCAAATTCAAACTTAGCGACAACACGCCGATCACCACCTGCGAACCACCACGTGGCCGTTAGATGGCAGTGCAGTATTGCCGCCAGGAGGCAGCACCGTCGAGAAACTCGCCGCCTCGTTCCTGCTGCGGGTATATAGCCCGATGCCGCGGTATTCAGGTGACTTCATTAACACAACTTTATAATTTTCACAACAGGCAGTAGCGGGGAGCAATCTTTTTGACATTTCAATGGTGGAGTCAGGCCATGTGAATTACGTTGATCTGAAAAGTACAGCCCACAAAAGTGCAGCGTTTAAATCGCACAAGGGACCGAGTTCAACTATACATAAACAAACCGAACGTGCCCTAAAACAACGAGTTTTGGGCCCAGTAACAGCTTGGCTATGCACAAGCTCTGAAAATGGTCATCAAGATCTGCGCTTAGAACGTCATCTAGTTGGAAATCTGGACGTCAGATCACACGAACTTGACTTCCGAAAGTCAACCAGATTACAGCAACTGTGTGCCGAATTCGGTGCAGTGGCGTAGCGAGGATTTGGTCCAGGGGAGTGGGGCGAACACTTGAAAATGACCTCCTACCTACCGTGGGCTCTCCACTTTTCAGAAACTCTACAGATTTTCCGAAACTCTTGCGCCTTTTCAATACCGTCATACTTTCTCAAAATGAGGCTGATATTCCAGTGTGGAAAATGAGTGCAATATTTGGGGACAGGGGAGGGACTAGCAGCATGATTAACTAGCTATGCCCAACAACACACAGCATCCTGCCGATTATTGCTTTCTTTCTTTTTACTCAACTGTAGTCACCCGGGTCCAAGGCGAAGCAGCTGGCACCGCTGCGACGACCGTCGTCACAGCTATCGCTGAGCTGTCTTTCTCGCCACAGCTGGAACGACCGTAGCTGCCGGAGCAGCTGTGGTCATACAACTAGGACAGCTGTGGCCGCTTGGACGGTCGTCACCGCCAGGACCGCTCTGGCAGTTGGGGAGGCCGCGGCCACAGGAGCGATCGCCGTCGCTGGGGTGGTGGTGAGTGGCATTTCAAGTCCTTGGCAGCATTTATGGCTCTCAAGGATATTTTAGCTCTGATACTGGCCCTCAGTATTCCTCGCACCCATCGCCAGTTCTCAAGGACTCTATTGGCTCCCAGAGGGCTCCGGTCGCTCAGGAGCCCATCACAAAGCTCAAGAACATTCCAGTACAGTCCTCTTTGGCACTCAGAGGACTTATTCATTCGGCAGAAGCCGTCTCCAATTTGTATGGAGCATTCCAGTCCTAAAACAGTATAGCTTTCAGGAGAATCCTGCAACTCCGAGAAAGGTCTCGCAATTTCTAGCGCACATCGCCAGCTCTCGAAACTCTCCTTAGCTCTTAGGTGGCTCTGTTTACCCCTCATTGCTCCTCCCAAGTCCCAGGAACATAACATCCCGTTCTGTTCTATCTCTCAGGGGACACCCCACTCCTCGACAGTCTTTCAGGCTAGCAAGGATATATTAGCTATGAAACTGGATTCCGGTAATCCTCACAATCATCGCTAGCCCTTAAGGACTCTCTTTATATCTCAGGGGGCTCTTTTCTTCTCATAGGGATCCCTTCCAAGCTGCTTGATCCATCTAGCCCAGTATAGTCCTCTTCAGCGCTCGGTGACCATTTTCAATTGTCTGGGGTTCTCTCCAGGTATTAGGGGCCCCTCTCAGTCCTTGGCAGCCTTTCTAGCTTTAAGGGCTTTGTAGCTCCGACGCTTGCCCTCAGTATTCCTCGCAACCATCGTTAGCCTTAGGGACTCTCATTAGCTCTCATGGAGTAGCTCTGTTAGCCCTAAAGGGCCCTCTCAAGCTGCTAGGGGCCCTTCCTATTTATCGACAGCTCTTGTGTTTCAAGAGCATTCAAGCTCTGAGGCTGGCCCTGGATATTCCCCACATCAATCGCCAGCCAACGCGGAACTTTTGCCTTCCAGAGAACCTTGTTCATCTATTAGGGGCCGCTCTCAACCTCAAAATAATCTCAGTCCAGTCCTCTCTGACTCTCACGAGATCCTCTTCATTCCTCAGGGCCCACTCCTGTTTTGAAGGCTCTATCACAGTCCTCAATAGTCCTCTCTAACTCTCATCTCGGGGGAATTTCAGATCTGAGATGGGCCCTCATTAGTCCTCTGCATTCATTAGGCGTCCTGTTCATATTCGCCAGGGGGCGGGTACCCCTCCGTCCCTTGGAAACGCCACTGTTTTCTACAGCCAAGGCCCTCCATGTGCTTAGAGACACTTTAAGTAGCACAGGGAACCCTCCACTTCGGCCCGAATCGTCTCATTATCTCGGGGGTCTCTTTATCGGCCTGAGGCCCGCTGTCAGCTCTGAATCCCTCTCCATCAGCGTGAGCCAAAGCCGACCTAGTGGCTCTGCACGTCCGGCCCAGGGGCCCTTCTATTGGCTCCGGTCCCTCTTCCGTCAGTTCGAGGTCCCTTCCAACTATCCGTGGCCCCCTCCCCTCAATTGATCTAGAAGCCCTTCACGTTAGCTCAGTCAATGGCCCTCAGCATTTTCCTGAGGGTACTCTGTTAACTCAGGGCCCTCTTCACCGTCCTCGGACCCTCTCCGTCAGTCGGGTGCCCCTTTCGTCGGTCCAGGGGCCCTACACGTCGGCCCAGGGGGCATTACGAGCCCCCTTGAGCAGACGTCTTGAGCGGCCCTTGTGGGTCCTTGTGGGCCCCTCACGATGGCCGCCCGGAGGGCACCCTCCAACCCTCCAGGGGAGGGCTATGTCCTTTATCCATGCCCTGGCTACGCCACTGATTCAGTTATCTTCAATTGTCGAGTTTTGCGAGCCGCTGTGTTACCCCTCTGATAAATATTGCCGATCAGCTTCAACTACGGTACTGCCACCCCCTCCTGTGATAGCTTTAGCCAATTATAACTGACGTTTCAAAAAGTGAGTCATCATTTCTGCTCCAATGGTACCGCTTATGGTCAAGATAGGTCATATAAGCCAAACATTTTGCGGTCCTGGTCGATTTCGCCCTCCTTTTCGAATTCCACATACATTTTGTTTGGGTCATGCTATAGCTAGCGCGAGTTCAGTCGCGGTTATGTTGAAAAGGCAATCATTTTCATCCGCTGTGTTTTCATTGGCAATAGTCATGACACCGGTTAGAATGCGTTCAAAGGAATGCATTTCATGATGCTATTTTATCTAGTGTGAAGAACATATGCTAACTTAACGTAAATTTCAGGGAAAAACGCATATTCCCTTTCAACCGGTGTCAAAAATTCCTTTCAGGAAGTCCCCAGCATGTCTTATTGAAGAACCTTTCGTTCATTCATCCGCATTGTAAAGGATGAACCGTTGTAGTTTACTGTAAGCGGGTATAAGTGGTGCAGATGTGAGCGGGAAGCGGGTGTGAGTGGTGCAGGTGTGGGTGGTAAGCGGGTATGAGTGGTGCAGGTGTGGGTAGTAAGCGGGTATGAGTGGTGCAGATGTGAGTGGCAATCGGGTATGAGTGGTGCAGATGTGATTGGTAAGCGGGTATCAATGGTGCAGATGTGAGTGGTAAGCGGGTATGAGTGGTGCAGGTGTGGGTGGTAAGCGGGTATAAGTGGTGCAGATGTGAGTGGTAAGCGTGTATGAGTGGTGCAGGGGTGAGTGGTAAGCGGGTATGAGTGGTGTATATGTGAGTGGTAAGCGGATATGAGTGGTGCAGATGTGAGTGGTGAGCGTGTATGAGTGGTGCAGGGGTGAGTGGTAAGCGGGTATGAGTGGTGTATATGTGAGTGGCAAGCGGATATGAGTGGTGCAGATGTGAGTGGTAAGCGTGTATGAGTGGTGCAGGGGTGAGTGGTAAGCGGGTATGAGTGGTGTATATGTGAGTGGTAAGCGGATATGAGTGGTGCATTTGTGAGTGGTAAGCGGGTTTGAGTGTTGCAAAAGAATCGTGCAAGCTTGATTTGGCACCCAAGAAAATTCCCTGCATGTGCATAAACAGCAATCTCGTCGAGAAACGTATGAAAGCCAATTAACGCACTGAATAGCAATCCTGAGTACTATATGCGGCCTCAATTGTGCAAATGGTCAGTGCGTTTGTTTCGAGTGTGGGAGACGTTTCGTCTGACCTCTGATCTGACCTCGGAGATGCTTGTCCTCGGCCGGCTGCTACCCGGTCGGTAGCAGCAACTGGGTAGTATTCGCAGCGCCACGGAATTAATGCTGACCAACAAGCGCCCTTGGCACCTGGCTGATGGATAGTTGACCTTCACGTGGGCTCTTCCGTCCGGCGGCACGCCCCGAAGGCACGGACTCGCCTCAGGTCACCGAAGCGGTTCTCTGTTCATCATATCCCCGCTGAGTACTAAACGTGCTCTCTCAGAACCTGAAGGCGAGCGCGTGTACAAGGCTGTTGGCAAGGTGTCAATAATTGAGGCATATGCCGTGTATATACTGCATGTACGCCCATGTATGCCGTGTATGTACGCCCGTCTATGTCTGTGTTGCGCAACAGACCACAACGCGGTGGATCCACAGACAGACGTTTGCGATGTCAGTAACGATTCCTTAGGCCACCTGCTGGAACGCTCCTCGCAAACGTGCGAACCCACAGACAGACGTACATGCTCCCCGAAGATGCAGGTACATACATACCGATGTGCCAGATAGCGTAATAGCAGTGCGGTCTGTATGTATGCACACACACACTCCCCCCACCCCCACCCCCACACCACAGGCACCACAAAGGCACCACACCGCACAGGCACCACAAACGCGAGCGACCCCGTGCCTGCGTGTTGCGCTGCTCTCGCTCACCTGCAGTCCGATGCTGACGGAGATGAGAGTCACCATGAGCGTGTAGAACTCGTGCTGCTCGCCCACCTGCAGGACATAGCGCAGCTGGGAGGCGTTGGCCGTCAGCAGAGCCACGTCTAGCATGCCCTGCGCTATCGTCTTCTTGGTCGCGTACCGGTTGGCGTCCAGTCGGTTGCGCTGCCGACAGACGATGTGCCGCTCAGTACGGGTGGCACACGCCGCGGCCCAGCCACGGGCGGGCTGCGGTGCCGCCGTCTGCGCAACACGCCACGGTGAGCGCAACTCATCTGGCACTGAATATAGCGAAATTACTTGACGGCTTTGGCTTTCACCTCGGTGACACATCCGGTACAAGATGCCCGCTGGGTTTTGCTGAAGAGTTGTGGTGAGTTCACTGACCTGGGATGCTTCCATGCAGCCTGAAGTGTGAGCTTTGGCAGAGCCGGTGTTTGAGGTTGCGTTTCTTGAACTCTGTGCGCTGTGTTGTAATTCAGTAATCACGTTCACCTGCTCGAACTCCAAAATTCGTTTTCTATCGTGCGCTTATAAGTTTGAACTTTGCTTTATTGGCTAATATTAGCAGGATCCAGCCAGCTATGATGGGGCGTGGCCTCAGACTCGGTCACTATTCATCGAACAATACAATGCAATACAATTATACTGGTTTCTCGCATAATACATGTTAATAAATGCATTTAAATCGCAAAAAGAACACATTGGATAGAATGTCCAAAAGTTGACCTCACCTCAGGTCCATGGCATTTAATATTTTAGTATTCATACCTTCAAATGGTGGTTTCGTGATATGATTGTGGTATTGCAAGTTCCGGAAAAAAACAAACATCGACATACTCTTCCAAGAGCATAAGTCCCAAACACCGCTACCAGGGCGATGTTCCAGTAATGAACATCCGCATTCCCTCCCTATACGTCGCTCCCAGCAATTGGTACTCGCACTGCGGTCAGTAAAGGCGCACACAAAGTGGACACTCGCCAGTCACGTTACCAACACGACGTGATCGCTTCAGTCTAGTACCTGGTTCGTTAAAGTTGGTGAATCGCCTTCCATTGGGATGACAAGAAATCGGCGGAAATGGAAGGACAAGATAGATCGATTTGTGCGTGCTGAGCTAGGTTCAGTGGGATGAACTGAACCCGGCTCAGGAAGAAATACAGTTGTTTTCTCACACGCAAATTTTCCGCATGAAAACAGCAACATGGCGAAATAAGGATAGTGCTTACCCACTGATTGTAACTGACCCTGCTTACGAGAATAATTTGTGCTGCTACGCAGCAGCAATAACGCACTGCCAGGCTTGTCCGGCGACCAAATACATCAGCAGGCTGGCT
This sequence comes from Ashinkailepas kermadecensis, assembly GCA_034440615.1. NCBI lineage: Eukaryota > Metazoa > Arthropoda > Thecostraca > Neolepadidae > Ashinkailepas > Ashinkailepas kermadecensis. The sequence goes on along the minus strand of JAOTOM010005076.1, from coordinate 799,059 downwards.
ATTTCTGGCGACCAAACACACCAGCAGGCTAATCTGGCGACCAACTACATCAGCAGGCCAATTCGGCGACCAAACACACCAGCAAGCTAATCCGGCGACCAACTACATCAGCAGGCTAATCCAGCGACCAACACACACACTAATCCAGCACCAACTACATCAGCAGGCTAATCTGGCGACCAACTACATCAGCAGGCCAATTCGGCGACTAACTACATGAGCCCAGTACCCTGTGATCTACAACACCTGAGGCGGGGCTATGCAGCAGGTCATTCAAAATGTGTCCGCAAACTAATGCAGCGAAGTGAATATTTTGTCAACGGTAGCCTAAGAGGTTGACGTCATCAGCATGACTGGTAAACAACACAATCCGTGAGATCTTCCACCCGACAAAGTCCAACGTCTCGCCTGTTCGAGGCGTCACCTGAAGCCAACAAGAGCATGTCATGTCAACTGTTAATTGACTAGCATGACATGAGCATGTCATGCTAGCACTTAACTTAGCACTCACCAACTTAGCACTCACCCCGTAAAATTCCACATCGCCGACGCGATTCGATCCCCGCATCGTGTCGTTCTGCTCAGCCTTGACCTCCGCAGGGTCCTCCAGTGAGAGCGACAGGAGTGGCGACGGGCCACGCAGCGGTGGCAGCCGCGTCGGAGGGGACAAGCCCTCCTCGTCACTGCTGCGCCACGTGATCGCGGCGGTCAGGACTCCCCACGTTATTCAGCCGCCACGTGATCGCGGCGGTCAGGACTCCCCACGTTATTCAGCCGCCCCGGATCTTGCTGACAGACCGAAGCCGACATCCGAGCCAGACCTAGTGCGGGTGTTGGCCAGTCGGAACCTCCGGCGGCGCGACAAGCCAGGCAACCACCGACACGGAGGCATTCCACATCGATCCGCCAGTGCTGCTGGCGTCTCCAACAGCAACGCCTGAACGCCGCCCACAACAAACGGGCGGCCCGCTGCACCTTCTCGGTATGCTGCACGTCCATACCGAGGAGGCCACGGCCAGCTGCCTCGTCAGGGCTGGAATGCCGCTGGAGGTTCTCGGTATTGTTGGGGAGCGCGTGTTAATGCGAAATAGAAGGGGAAGTGTTCGCATTTGGTTACGCATGGAACACGGTCGAATGGTGTCATTGCTACGACAATCTGCATGTTGTTCTAAGTTCCGGTGCTTTCCATGATTCGATGTGCTAGCTTCTTGATCACACTATATCTACACTGATTAGCAGACCAAACGTGATGCCAAATATCGCAATGCTAGGTCTGGCCGTTGTGGAAGTGATACGGAGAGCTGGATTTGAATCATTGGATCATCACAAACGTCTTAATCACCACAGTGCCAGAGGAAATTTGGCCCTCTTGATGTTTTCTGAGATTATTCAGAAGCGATCCAAGGCATTACTTGGAAATTATGTGCACATTATTATCGGTGAACATATATTGTAGAGAAGCATCTAGTTTCAGTCTATCAAGATCACAGAGTTAGGGTGGGTCAAAGTAAGATCACGTACTCTTTCTCAGTTGGTTCTTAAATATACGGTGATAAGTATGTCCTAAGAACAAACTAAAACATGTTGAACAAAAACAAACATATATATATATATACATATATATATATATATATATATATATATATATATATATATATATATATATATATATATATATATATATATATATATGTATATATATGTTTTTTAATCCATGCGGGTAGCTAATCATAGATCCTACAAATTGACACGAGATCAAGCCGTGAGATGAAACTCATGCCTGGTGTGTAAAATTATACATAGCAATGAATTGCTCGTAAACTAGGATACTGGAATCGAGATGCAAAGTACATTAAACACGGTAATGCATAACGTGTCGTAAATAATGACGCAAGTAACTTCGACAAAGCAATAGTATTCCTCAAACCTTGAAGTCAACAGCAGGACAAATAACGAATATATGACGGAACACATTTTGAAAGTGCATGTTCCGAGAGAGCTGCATATCACAAAGCATTCTTTTTTGGCAACATAAATATTCGCGTGTGGGCTCTCCAGGGTAATGTTAATGTTGCACGCTATGATTTTGTTCTTACGTGTGCTAGTTCATACAAGGGCAAACCTCACGGTGCAAAGGGCACGAAATGCCACAAACCTCACAGTACAAGGAGCATAGCGTACCACAAATTTCACGGTACGAATATCACAAACCTAATGGTAAAAGGAGCATGAAACACAACAAAACCTCACGGTACAAGGAGCACCAAATGCCACAAGAGAAAGTAAAATGTGTTTCCCTTCTGTCATGTGTTTGCTTACCCGAAGCACAATCTATAACCGAAGACATCAAGTGTAACATGCATGATATATTGCTTCAAAATTGACCTACCACGATGTCATGATCTTGAAATTAGGAGGGATTATAAGAGGGCTAAATTCTTCGACATGCATACCATTAATCTGTCGCAATACAAACGTTGTATGTTTGCATTGTTGTATATGTTGCAAATCAAACGAACATTGTCATGAAAATACAGCATCTATTAGGTACTATGAAGTTTGCATACCTGGTGCTATTGATTATTTCACTAGGCATGACGCAAAACGAGAAAATTAATAGCATTATTCTGTTCTATAACAGCACACGAACCGTGCAATGTATCACATGAAGTTGTACTGTGCGAGAGCCGAGTATGTCCAACATGTACCGAGCTATGATTGTGCGACCACGTGGCACCCAATCGTCGGTCAGATCACGACTCTTGAGAATAATGTCGACCAGTGCCCATCAGCCCATCAGCCCATCAGCCCATCAGCCCATCAGCCCATCAGCCCGATGAGAGTGATGAATTATTATTTACTTCATCATGTGCAGCCTCGTCGGTGCTGACACGTTTTGTCCCCTTCGTACATTGGCAATGATCTGTACGGATAGCACTGGCGGATGACAGGGCGGTTCCTCATCCTACGTGGATATTTCTACCAAGTGGCTGACGTAGTTATTCGTTATTGTTGTAATTTGCTGTCTGCTATTTGTACGAAGTGAAAGAGCGGTGGTTGCTCACCTTGGCTCGTGACGTATACGAGATAACTGACGAGTGACGTGGCGGCTTCCCTTGGCCGGGAGTCCCGGACTTCTCGAAGCGTATGTCCTGTACAGTATCGTGTAGCGACATCCTGTAGTCCGTTGCCAACACGCTTCAACAGCCAATAAACGCTTCTTACTAGCGAGCACTTCAGATGAGTTTCTCTTGTGTGCTAGCCTCTCACTGCTGACAATTCAGCATTCAGAGACGGTTCTCGGCATTGTGCTTCTTTGTCTTGCTGTTCCAGAGTGAAGTCGTACCTTCTTCTGTTAACTCAACTCTTGCCAAGCTACTGCTACAGCACTAAGTTGCGGTCCAGAACTGAGCTGGTCGCCACCTCAATCGTCGGCACCTCGGCACCTTTGCGACAGCACAGACGAGGCGATGTGCAGCCGTCCGACCGGTGTGTCAGCCTGCCCCGCCTGAGGCGTGTGTCACCTGAGTGTGTGACGGGGACAGCTGGTGGCGTCCGTGACACTCCAGCTCCGGACAGCGTGTGACGGCCACCTGACGCCGACCGACGGCACGCCGTTCCGGGAACAACAGTTCGACGGTCGATCCTGTCTTCTGTCGACTGCGCGGGCCAGTCGGACTGGAGACCGTAGGTAAGGTGGTACAACTGTGTAGCGAAGCTTCCTGTGGGGGGCATTTTAATTCCATAAATCTACCCTCACCGGTCATGCAGCGGCAGGTCTCGCGACAGGAAATCATCCCAGCCGCCGTCGACCGGGCAATCGCTGCTTAGTCAGCCGTGGTGCCAGCCGGCCGCCGAGGACAAAGTCTAGTGTTACCCCTCCCCTCCGGTCAAGGTACCCGGTACCCTGACGCGGCCGCCGCTGTCTGACTGATGATGAAATGTCAGTGTCTGACGTTGGATGTGACCGTCATGGATAACAAATGTTAAATAGCCTTTCTGGGAACCCTATTGGCAGGTGCGTGTACGTGTGTATGTATGGAGAAATGACAGAGGTATGACAGATGTCATACCCCGTGGCCAATGTCTGTGTTGTCAGGTGTAGGACAGATATGTATGATGCACGTGTGTCTAGTCTATATATGTGTGTATGATTTATGAATGTAGCGGAATATTGGATGACTGCTGGATGAATGTCCATGTGTCAGACATGTGAAATGTCAATTGGGCTGCAGCGCCCCGATCTGCCGGCTGTCTGTGTACAGCGCGGAGCCGCCAAGTCGGTATTGTTTGAAGGTATGCGCTGAGGCAGCAGCTCTGGTGTCCGACGCCGGACCGGCGCGAGGCTACCAAGACGCAGAGTCAGCAGTGATTCCCACAGAGAGACTGATATTCCGAGCGACTCTGAGCTGACGTAGTCTGTCTCTGAGATAGAGACAGCGCGACCCGCCGGGCTATGGAGTGCATTGAGAACGCGTATTGTTCCGAAGTCGCGTGACCGGAACACGTGCCCTGGCTTGGAGCCAAGGGCGTTGGCCCTGAGGTGAACTGGCGCGCGTGATAGAGGGATGCGCACACTTGCCACGGAGACGCGCGACCGAGCGGTCGCCGAGGGCGGGCGGCTGGCCGCCGCTGGCCAGCCGCCAGTGCCCCACACTACGGTACTTGAGGTACGTGAGACTGACTGAAAATCGCTGCGTGACTGTTGGTAATGTAACTGCTTGAATACTTCGGAGAATAGCGTGATTGGAGACCGGTCAGTATGAGTTGGAGATCGTATGCGAAGCAGTTGAAGCTGTCTGTGCCAAATGAGGCTATTGTAATGAATCTTCCCTCACGCTGCACTATTGAAACTTGAATGACTACGCCATTTAATCGTTAATTAATTACACAATATAAAAGTGCTGGATTTTGAGGTGCCTCTCAAGAGATGGTTGAATCAGAGCTCGGAGATCGAGATACAGAGCCATTGAACCTATACCCGGGAGTTTATCGTCAACGTTGAGGTCCATAGTACTATTCACGTAGCCAAAAGAAGTGTTGCCCCCGACATAAATCGAAATACCAAGTAGGGGCATGCAAGAACTTCGTTACAACTGGCAGTAGAAGATGCTACCGAATGGCAGCGAGGTACCGAATCGTGTATGTAGCTATAGCAATAAATATTTGGTAGAATGTTGGTAGGCGTCCAGAATTGGTAGAATTCTTAATATGTAGCCCAAGCTTTGTACTATTGATTTGCCTGACATGTGACCGTGTACCTACCACTCTTTAAAATGTCAGGATAGCCGGACGAAACGTTGCAAATATTTCATGATCCATGGAGCCTCGAGGGCGCGTACGCTCCCAGATATGCATATGACAATTTGAAGATGCCGCCCCGGTAGCGCTGTTGGTTAGAGCGCTGGCCTGCATTGGTCTCCCCTGCCCTGGCGACACAGGGTTCGAGTCGCTTCGCGCGCTCGCATTTAGCCTCCGGCTGGGAGGGTCAGTTGGCAGCTGGCCCAATAAGGCCGGGGACGAGCTACCGGGCGGCCGTGTCGGTGCATTGACGGCACGTTAAACTTTCGGTCAAAATTCTGCCGTTGAACTGGAATTCTTGGACCGGGTGGTGGAGCCAGGGTTCACGCAACAAGTTCTGCTTAGCAATAGGACCCTGGTTCATAAAGCCACCCCAGCAAGAACTCGGATTAAATTGTTTTTAAAAAAGAAGAAAAAAAGGATGCAACGAAGTGGCAATCCACCGATGCCAGGCACTATTGGTCAGGCATTCATGGAATCAATTCTAGGATTTTTATGCATACAATCATAATATTTCCTCACTTAGCCCATGTCATGAACTAAGCTTAGGCCTCAACAAAGGGATCTTCGCAAGCCATTTAAAATTGCCGTTGAAAATCCCATCTACAAAAAAGTGACCCAGCAACATTTTGTAACTACAGACGAAATAGTATTTCTACATATATGTCGAAAATATTATAAAGAATAATCTACAACAAACTCTTCGAGCATTTCAGATCAGACCATCTATGTTCTGATAAAATGGCTTTCGAAAAGAGAGGTACACGTATATATATATATATATATATATATATATATATATATATATATATATATATATCCGCGTCTATCGAGTATATAGTGTATGATCGAGGGTATATTTCCCCTCACAGTGCAAACCCTATCTTTTAAAAAGCACAACATTTTTTAAAGTCCAAGACATAGCAAAACTTTAGATGTTGCTTATTCTGCAAGACAAAAATATAGTTATTATCAGCTGCTTCATTCCATCAGACCTCCTTTCACGGAATCGCTAAATATCACGTATTCTACAAGATTGCAAAACCACTTCCAGCACAGCTATTCAAACAAAAATTATCGTCTATTTACCATAGAATGTTTTGAACCTAAGCTTTGGGATATTATCATAGCAAAACATTTCCTGCATACAGAGATACCAAATTCTACGACTGTTATTAATAATCATATTAAGACATATTTTGAAAGTAAATACAAAATGACATTATGTGTTCACTATATCATTTGAATAGCAGGGGAATGCACATGTGTGCGTGTGCGTGTACGTGTCCTTGCGCGTGTGCGTGTGCGTGGCCGTGGGCGTTTGTGTGTGCGTGTACATGTGCGTGTGCGTGTATGTGTGTGTCTGTGTGTGTGTGTGAGTGTGTGTGTGAGCGTGTGTGTGTGTGCGCGCGCGTGTGTGCGTGTGCGTGGGCGTGTGTGTGTGTGCGTATGCGTCTGTGCGTATGCGTCTGTGCGCATGCGTGTGTGCGTGTGTGCGTGTGTATGTGTGTGTGTGTGTGTTGCGTGCCTGTGTGTGTACTTATCTCCGCTTGCGTGTGCGTGTGTGTATGTGTGTGCTTAACTATATAGTAGTTGAAAACACTTAACAATAGTTGTTCCCACAATCCACCTAGCAACAAGCTTATGCTTAGCTAGATGGGGTTGTGGTAGGAGCCTGTGTAGAATACATATCAGATTGGAAGTGCTCGCTACCATCTGGTAGGGATTTAGCCGTTAACCTCTTTTTGGGATGGATCTAGGGCCAGTCATATGCTTCCTTTGAGTATCACTACTAACAGGTGCGTTCCACGACAGATCGACCAATGCACTTCACCCTATACATTTTTTTATTGAGACCAAAATGTGCTCACAGGGTAGTCTTTGGCTCTGAATACGGCTGTGCAAATTTCACCCCGATTTGGTCAACGGTTTTTGAGCTATAGCATCCGGCATTATTTTTAAGTCAAATACCATGGGTTGGTTTGACGATGGATATCTCATCAACAAGAAGCGGAAAGGGTGGAAAATTGTACATATTTCAGAAAAAATGATCACCTGAAACATCCCCGAAAAAAAATCAGTATTTCCTACATTTGACCTCGTGACCTAATGACCCCGTAACCTCGTGACCACCGGTGATCCTTAGCCCATCGAAATTGACAAATTTGACGGCGTAAATAAAAGTGGGCGTGATTTCGCTGACCAAACATCAAATTAAAAAAAATGCGTTCATCATATAAATATCCGATATGGTCGTCCGCTCTTGCTCGTATCCGAACCGATATCATTGTTGGGTAGCATTTTCCTTGTTTTATCTTTTCTCTGCTTCTAAAAAAATGGGGAGCAAAGAGCTGTGAAGCACAATCTGAGCACGGAAGCTTTAAAAGCTATGATGAGAACCACTAAGGATTCAGGAAGGCAGAGAAACAGTTTGCTTCTGAGATGCGGAAATAAGGCAGAACGATAGCCCTCTCAAGCTTTACCGCTCAGAAATGGTCTAAATTAGTTAATGTTTAACACCATAAGAAGATGCCTTGTATGTTGGCCATTCAGCCATGGGTGTAACATTTGCCGGTTCTTGGGTGGGGGCTTCCCCCAAATTTTGGAAAGAAATAATACGTCCCCTCAGTTTTGTGACTTGCCCACCACCCCCACCCCCTCGGGTTTTCTCTTAGGAAAAGCTTGAATAATCGCCCATTTCCCCACATTTATAAATGAAGTAACCATACTTTTCGTTTCTCTATTCGTAATTGGCGAATGTCGACTGGACATGTAGATAATTCATCTGATATGGGTTATAAGCTAATCGTTACAACCCTGCTTCACAGGCTGTGTACCCATTGTACTGTGAATCTAGCTCCGGATCTGGTCAGTTTATGGACACAATCTAGGCGCGTTTGTAGCAAATACGATTGTTGGCACAGCATATATCAGTTTTGATCACTGTTCTTCGCTTGGATGCGAGCAGAATTGTCGCGTCAGCTTGGCATTTTCACTTGAAATATTTGTAATCATGCGTTTTTTTTCTTTTGTAATCGGTATATGTGAACTTCACATGCACCGACTCACATTGTCAAATAATAGTGGCAGGTGGGGGCTTGCAAAATATTTGTCGATCGCAATGTATTTGTGTGCCATTGTGTCCGGTGACCACCCGAGTGCTCCATGTTAGTGCACCAAATTAGAGACCTTGTAGGGTCCCTAGGGAAGGGAACAAGGGATGTCCTTGTGAACATCCCTTGTTGAATCCGTCCTTGCCTTCGGCAAATCTTGTCCCCATCCCTCCCCCCACCTCCACCCCCAGTTTTAAAATAGAAGTTACGCACATGTATTCAACGGACAGCTTACGCAATGATATACGTCATCACATGCAGCAAGTTCAAGGCCAATTTGCTTCCCTGACCTTGATCTCACCGATGTCTGCGTCCCAAGATCCCCGCTGTCAGCGTTACATATTGCTGCACGACTGACTCAGATCCGACTCACCTGGTATATGCAGCACTAACTGCGCCGAGTTGCGGGTCACTGTACACCGTACAGGCATAACAGGTGTGCCGTCTGACAGTGGCGCTACAGTTCGTGCTGCACTGTTCAGGCGCAGCAGGTGTACCGTCTGACAGTGGCTCTACAGTTCGTGCTGCACTGTTCAGGCGCAGCAGGTGTACCGTCTGACAGTGGCGCCACAGTTCGTGCTGCACTGTTCAGGCGCAGCAGGTGTGCCGTCTGACAGTGGCGCTACAGTTCGTGCTGCACTGTTCAGGCGCAGCAGGTGTGCCGTCTGACAGTGGCGCCACAGTTCGTGCTGCACTGTTCACCGACTGCCACTGCTCTGCTGAGTGTCCGTTCTCGCCCTGACTCGTCACTGACCGACAGGTGCCCGTTCTCGCCCAGATCCGTCACTGACCGACAGATGCCTGTTCTCGCCCTGACTCGTCACTGACCGACAGGTGACTATTCACTGACCGACAGGTGACTGTTCTCGCCCTGACCCGTCGCTGACCGACAGTTGACTGTTCTCGCCCTGACCCGTCCCTGACCGACAGTTGACCGTTCACTGACCGACAGGTGAATGTTCTCGGCCTGACCCGTCACTGACCGACAGGCGACTGTTCTCGCCCTGACCCGTCACCGACCGACAGGTGAATGATCTCGCCCTGTCCCGTCACTGACCGACAGTTGACTGTTCTCGCCCTGACCCGTCACTGACAGACAGTTGACTGTTCACTGATCGACAGGTGAATGTTCTCGCCCTGACCCATCACTGACCGGCAGTTGGCTGTTCTCGCCCTGACCCGTCACTGACCGACAGTTGACCCGTCACTGACAGACAGTTGACTGTTCACTGACCGACAGGTGAATGTTCTCGTCCTGATCCGTTAATGACCGACAGGTGAATGATCTCGAACTGCCTGACTGGCTTCTCTTTTAAAAAATTTTTTTTTATATACACTAGAAGTATACAAGTATACATCTGAAGTAACTTCATCTGTCCTGAAGACTCACTGCTGCGCCCGGTGTTATGCCTGGGACCGCATCCCGCGCAAAACATGCATACATGATTGCACATACATGCACGTCTGTTGTGGATGATAAATGTTATATGGATCGTTGCTAAGAAATAATCAATATAGAGCTCAGCGAAATGACATCTGACTACATTGGAAATACCTGATATATATTCGACATGTCTGACCTTGTTGTGTGGAACCAAACGATTTGCTGAATGCGTGAGCCATGAATCCCAATGAACATTGAAGTAAGAAATGAACAGAAGATGTTGAATAAGACAATGTTATCGCAAATCCCAATGAACAAGGACATGCAACCTTGATGAACATTCATGCTTGCCATTGAACAACCGTTCGAAATTGAGTTGCTTCAAAGTACGTAAGAACTAAAGAAGCAATCCCAGAATAGCTGAATTTACTGGGGTTCGAAACGTGTGCGTCAGCAATGCCACGTCATCAGATCCCATGCTAATCCGAACAGCGGCCTCGAACACCATAAACATAGAAGTAGCAACCGGCAAGGCAGCGAGGGCGGAACGCCCCTTCTCCAAAGTCGTACTAGCTTAACATTCACCCCTTGGATGTTGCACAAATAGAATCGACTTCAAACTGGCTAGTGCCCCCTCCCCCAACTCTGGGACAGCTCCTGCGTACGAACATGGCACAGATCGCGTGTCAAGCACAATGCTTTTAACTGCTTTCATTCGCGGTTGTGGTATTGCAGGTTTATTCTTTGCAAAACGAGGGCGCACCACCCGTCTGTGTGATGTTGCGATGTCGGGTGCTAATGCCGCAATCTAGGGCACGTCACACGATACAAGAATGAATGACTGCCATGACATTTTGCAGCGGACGGTGAATTTCTCGACATCGTTGCCGTGTGTATGAGTCAACACTACTCCTCCGCATGAATACCTCCGTGGGTGTTGCATGGGCCAAGCGTGCCGCAATCAATACTGTGCACCGACACCTGGCGGCGTTGTGCAGGGGCCAAACGGGCGTGACGTCAGAGAGCAGCGGCTTTCGGCACGACACCTTCTGGCGTCACGATCTCCGGTGAATCCGCTCTTCTAACAGACAGCTCGTAGATACTGACTTCGTCATAACATACATACAGACACACACACACACACATACACACACACACACACACATATATATATATATATATATATATATATATATATATATATATATATATATATATATATATATATATATATATATATATATATATATATTAGGGTGGTCCAAAAACGGAAAATGATATTTCTTTCTCTCCACAGGACTAATTTTATTACACATCACGAAAAGGAATTACACGTAAAATTTCGTCTCTCTATCTCATCATTTAGGGGTCGCCCCACTTTTCACTTTTTCTTCGTCGGGTTGGTCTTTGAGGGTGTCGGGATGGCAATTCGGTGTCCGTGAACGAGACGGAAAATGAATTGCTTCTGATCCTCATCCTTCGTCAGCGTCGCATTGTACGCCTCTGCCAGGGTCACTCCGCGTTCAGCTGCGTCGTTCACTACTCTCAGGCTTTTGGCTCTGGCCTGAAAGTCCTCAAACAGCTTGTCTTCCTTCCAAGCCGAAGGATCCATCTGCAGGAAGCCCTGTTTCGCTTCCTGGGCTCCGCATTTCTTCAGGACATCGAAAACACGATGCGACCTTTTGGTGAAGAAGGCATCAAGGCGGATGTCCCGTGTGTCTTCGATTTTTGCCGGGCGTGGGTGATCTTCGGTCAGATTTTCCGTCTTCATCCAAGTCACGCAGTCGGCCTTCATCTTGTCTGGAACCCGGTCGTCCAACAGGGAAAGGCCGACCAAGTCTTCCGCCAAGTACCAGAGATGCCGTTGGAGGGCATTGCTCGCGGTTGCAGCGACGTTCATCTGGTTCGTGTACTTCTGGAGTTCAGTCAGCATCATGATGTCGTTGTATGGGGCGTGGGATGACAGAGGAGCTTCGTGCCAAAATCGGACGTACATTAGGGCCACTGGCGGATCTAGCCAACCGGTTTGGGGGGGGGGCAACTTTCGGTTTTCGGCGTCAGCCCCTCCCCTCCCCTTCCCCCAGTGGCGTGCCTAGGAAGTACATCAGGGGAGGGGTCGAACGGATTTGGAGGGTGCCCCTTCTCCCGCTATTTTTGGTTAAAAGCACCGGATTTCGATCACTATTTGGCAAAGGGGCCCATCTGAAGAAAACAATTATAATTGACAACATAGTTTCCTGTGTAGGGGCCCCAGCCTACCTCCACCGTTTCTATGTTACCGGATTTTTGTTCTTGCTTACCAAAACGTTCACGTTCTCGTTCAACGTCTTGTACCACGTCAACGTTAATGCACGTGTACACACTGGCGGATCCGATTTTGTCAACTCTTGCTGTAAGCAGAACTTAGAGCATGGAACCCTCGATGTGTGTTATAATCTACTATGCTATCACACTGGCTTCCAAACATTTTTTTTTAAACTTTAAAATTGGAGATTCTTTCATCCAAACGCTATTTTTTAACCTCGGCAAAGGTTACTGCATTTTAATTTAGTTGACTTCTGTTGGTTTCGGAGGGGGGGAAAGACACCATGGCCCCCCTTTTAAGCGCTTCGGGGGGGGGGGCATGGCCAGAATGGCCCCTCCCTGGATCCGCCAGTGTAAATACATACCTCCTCTTGCTATTCTTCTTGAAAAAATCAGTCAATGTAGCCATAGGCGTAGGAACAGGGGGCGGTGGGGCCATGCCCCCCCCCACTTTTCCGTAATTGAAAATAAATTGCATGAGAAAATGATAAACTTTGAACAATCAATGACTCAAAATGTGTATACCTGTAACGACATTTTTCGCGAATGCACCCAGACTGCGGATATTGACTTCTTTTGTATGATAATTAAGGTTTCAGTAGCCTTTGTTTCAGCCGCTGGTTTTTTCCGGAATTATTTTACTTAATACCTAGTGGTTGAAACGAATTTTTATCGGAACGCACGCTACCCCACCCCTGGTAAGGAAAATAATTTGGCACCTGGCCCCTCCACTTTTTGAAGCGTTCCTACGCCCATGAATGTAGCCTGTCTTAGCAACCCCAACACCAACACATCCTCGAGAAGCCAACACCAACATACGAAACATGCTGCTCAACTGAGCTCAACTGGTCACTCGCACAAAACGTCCTGTTCAAATTCCGCTTTCGAATTCTGGCTCACTGGGTCCACTTGCCCGTTACTGGCTAAACAAACTTCATTAACCTATCTGACGAAGGAATAATGAAACTGCTGATTTCGTCATCTCTTGCTGTAAGCAGAACTTCAACAGCATAGAACCCTCGATATGTCAGAATCTACTATGCTACCATATTGTGCTACCAAATTTTTTGAAAAAAATACCTGCAAAATTGGAGATTATTTCATCCGGAACGCTATTTTTTAACCTCAGCAAAGGTTACTGCATTTTAATTCAGTTTACTTTTCTTGGTTTGGGGGGCAAAAGATACTATGGCCCCCCCCTTTGAAGCGCTTGGGGGGCCATGGCCGGAATGGCCCCCCCCCCCCTGGATCCGCTAGTGATCAGGGCAACGAACAGTGCCATGCCAGTCACATTCCGCTCCTCTCGTTTCGTTGTCTTGAACTGGTGTCGGAACAGGAACATCTTGAGGCAGTAGATGCCTTTTGACATCCACCTCGCGTGGTGCATGGCACCAGGGGCACGAAACGATGGTTGAGTCGTTGTGCCCCCTCCGAGGAACAGGGCTGCGAGCTGCAGGAACTCGAAGTAGTCCTCGCGCGGACACTTCGTTGGATCAGCCAGGGCAGATGCCAGGTAATCCTTCATCTGACAGCGGAGCTGCTCCAGATGTCCTTCGAAGAGGGTATCCTCACCCACCGTGTACTCTTGCTGGTTGATGGTCGGCCACTCCTTCTGGAAACGCTTGAAAAGGGCGACTTCCGGACCTCCAGTGTGCCCAAAGACGTTTTTAAAGACGTCAGAGAGAACAATCTCCAACACATGATGGCGGCACGCCAACATCGCCAACTCCCTTCCAAGACCTTCCTCGATCCAGACACATGCGCCATTGTGGAGGCCAGTGTTGCTTGCAGTTGTATCGAAGACCAATCCGACTACTTCATCGCGAATCTTCCAAGACTCGAGCAATTCCAGACACGCTGCGGCCTGAGCTTCTCCAGTACTTCGGGCAGCGCTTGGAATACCCAGCAACTTCTCGAATCCTTGACCGGTTGCCAGAATCGCAACCCTCTCCACTTTCTTCCCTCCCATCTCCTGCAGCAGTTTCCCGTCCCAATGCAGGAGAAGGGGACCAGCTGCTTGAAAGTTCTTCCGCGCTTCTTCGTCTTGGATTTGGCGTGTGTGACGACGCGCCCGCCGTATGGAACTTCGGGAAAACGTCAGATCAGAAAGATCGTGGCCCAGGACCTGTGCAACAGCGCCAGCGACGAACGCCGCACCACGATCTGGGAGATTGACTCGATCCAAGGCGCCGACGACTTCAAGAGATTTGAAGATGTTCTTGGGCCTCTTCGCGGGAGGGCCAGATGTACAGGCTGAAGATGAAGGTCGGTAGTCGTCTTCAGCCTGTGACTCCTCCGACGATGTGGAGCTGGAACTGAAGGCCCCTTGAACTTTGGCCTCTCGTCCGTCGTATCTCCGCTGGAGAGCAGCTTCTTGCTCCTTTCTCTTCCCACGCCTGGCCTCGACTCCAGATTTCTTCGCGTCGATCCCTGCAATGCTGCACGAGAAGACGTCCTCACGCTGCATCTTGAGGAACTCCTTGTCTTCTTCGTTGGTAATGGTCTGGAGGGCATCGCTTGTGGCAACATCGAAGAGATCCTGAAGGTCATCCAGGAACATCTTCTCCTTGACACGGTCCGACTCTCGCCCACGAGTCCGGTGTTTCTTGAGCGCTTGGAATTCGTCATGGATTACTCGAAGTTTCCTGACGCAAGCATCCAACCGCTGTGTCGGGATCCTGGCCCTCTTCCATACGGTGAGTACCTTGCCACATGCCAAGTTCAGGCCTTCCGAGACGGTCTTCTTTTCCGCGACGTGATGGAACAGGTACAACGACAGCACATCCCGCTTACTTGGAAGACGGACACATGACAGGGAATCAACAGGCTTCCCGAGAAGCCAACACTCGGGGCTCGAACGAGTACTGGTTGCCATGACCTGAAAATAAGAAGAAAAAGAAAAGATTAACCCTAACAACCTAGTCCAAATTGCGTATCATTGAGCCTACACAGAGAGAAAACGTTTTTATTAATAAACCCACACCATAGTTAATAACTATTAACTGAATAGTAATAGTATGTTAATAACATACTATTAACTGAAAATAACACTGTTGTTTGATTTAAAAATAACACCAGTGTACAACATCAGGGTTGCCACAATGTCCTTAAACTTTAATTCAGCTTATTTTATAATTGCAATTTAGAAGTAAATTAAATGGCATACATCCTGAGCGATGTTACTATTAATTCAGTTACTATTAACTGAAAATAACACTGTTGTTTTATTTAAAAATAGCACCAGTGTACAACATCAGGGTTGCCACAATGTCCTTAAACTTTAATTCAGCTTATTTTATAATTGCAATTTAGAATTAAATTAAATGGCATACATCCTGAGCGATGTTCCTAAACTAACGCAGTCTTCTACTACGTTAGTTTAGGAACGCTGGCGAAGATATATGGCATTTAATTTAATTTTAAATGACAATTATAAAATAAGCTGAATTAAAGTTCAAGGACATTGTGGCAACCCTGAACATGTACTAACCTCCAAGTGTTGATGGTGCTGCAACGCACACGCGAGTCGTGACACACACACACAACGAATACGGGAGCGACGCAATGCACCCACGACCACAGCAACGGTTCAACTGAGTGCAGCACTAATCTATGGCGCACGCAGCAGCAGTTGCGCCAGGTTCTCAGGGTTAAAAGTGGGGCGACCTCTAAATATCATTGTATCGCGATGAAATTTTGCACACAAGGAGAGGAATGCAACACGAAAAAAAGCAGTGGTGTGGAGAAAGGACCAGTGCACTTTGAAATTTTACCCCTCTTTTTGGACCACCCTAATATATATATATATATATATATATATATATATATATATATATATATATATATATATATATATATATATATATATATATATATATGTGTATGTATATATATATATATATATATATATATATATATATATATATATATATATATATATATATATGTGCGTGATGTATATCACCGTAATCACCGTAATATGCATATCACCGTAAACTATTTATTTTATTAATAACGTAATATAGTTAATACATTGGGGAGGCAGAAAAGCACGGCCATCAGTCAAGTTCCCCTCCCCCACAACACACTGACATGCATGCACATACATTTACACATACATGTGCCAACGACACTTTGATGTTGTCATCCCTCCTGCACCGAGTCTGATCTCAGAGTGATGTTCATAATCATCAGCACTAGCAGCATGCCGGGAATCAAGGCACGACTTTAATTTTTCGTAATGAGGTTTGAAATACTTGACTGAGCTGTTTCAAGGCAAGTTTATGATGTATACCTAGAAACGCTTTGTTTTGAGTAATACAAAACGGAATATATTGGCAACTCGCTCCTCCTGTCCTCATCCTCTTCCCATCAGTCCTGATCCATTTAACAGAATGTCCAATTGAAATGACTGGAAAGAAACGCCAAACGAGGGTATCAAGGATGCTATTTCATTAAATAGTTGTAGTTCGCATCAGAGTGTAGAGAGGGCAATGCAAGATGAAGTTTCGGGTAGTCTTGTGTTTGCATCCCCGTATGGACTTTGGACATTGTTCTCCCGGTACTACTAGATTTTGGTTCATGTTTACGTGAAGTGATGAATTTAGATTGCTTACTCCAACTCTTAACCTGATATACAGTACCTTCCTCTCAACGTGCCTAATGCAAAGCACTTTGTGGGTGACGTACAATTCGTGTATTGAGATAGTTTTCTCTCAAAGCTTTAGATGCATGGGTTCACTCTTCATTGGGCAATTGATTCCGGCGGCTTATTGTATTTGGAGGAAATTATTTTTGAAAAGTGAAATACGATGATGTGGTATCGATAGACATCGTGAATTCCGAAGGGTTCTTCTCACAACTTCGTTCCTCGCAGAGGTAACTATGTCCGTTATATAGCTTGGAATGGCTAATGAGGGATAACGTAATGAATTAAATAGGTAAGTTGATGTCTTATTCGTCGTTTCTGTAGGGCTTCCCAGCCAGCTTATTTCAGCAATTTTACAGCCATTTTGAAAAGCGCTCCATTTACACATCGAGCCGCTCCATTTTGCATCGTGTCTAGTCGCCGTATGTGACGAACAGTGAGAGCTCCTTCGTATGTGAGAGATGGCCAGGAGTCCGTCATATGTCAGAGACAGTTAGGAGCCCGTCGCATGCCAGAGATAGTCAGGTGTCCCTCGTATGTAGGAGATAGTCGGGAGTCCGTCGTATGTCCGAGACAGTCAGGAGTCCATTGAAATCATCACAAAAATCAAATATAGGTATTCATATATGCAATGCAGGTATGTAAATAATGCAAGTTGGATATATTTTTGGATAGTGTGCTTCCTGAAATCATTCTACAAATTGGGTATAGGGGACGGACAGAAGATGTATTGACCTTGGGTATTTAATAATTTGTATGTTCATGACAACTATGGTCACTTCATAGAGTAAAACCGAGATGCTTATGACTCTCCACATGAGAAATAGTCTTGCCATCAAATATTAAGTGTAGATGAGTTTTGGGAATGCTTAGGGAAAAGGATTGAAGGCACGTGCTTGAGGCATTAAGGGTAATAGCCCATGTTTCACCAAATTCTTGTACTGTACCAAGATCCTCTTGCATTGAAGGTTATGTGGATACAGACCCAGCTGTTTGTTGGGCATAGGGAGAAGTATCATCGGTAAAAAACGCAACTTCATTCTGGATTTTGTCCGACTATTCGTATGTAAAGATACCGCCAAAGGAGATCCAGGAACAGAGCCTTGTAGACAATAAGCATGTGGTGTTATTTGTTCTGAATTTACTTGTCCTATCTGAACAGCTTAGTGTTTTCCCGAAAGGAATAATCTTAGCCAGTTCAAGACTGTCCCAGAAATTCCGTAGAAGTGTTCACATTTGGAAAGGAGACCAGCATGTCACATCCGCACAAAGTATGTTCAAATGCCTAGGCATATTGCAGTGAAATAGTGTTTCTGACGAAGTGCCTGATACAGTTTGTGAGAAAGATACGTTAGCTGGAGTTTGGTGCCATGCTTGGTTATGTGCCCACTGTGTTTGTTAGAAATTCGTTTATTTCGTGTCAGATGATAATAATGAATTATGTTGGCGCAACTGCTCCACATTTTCCCCATATACAAAGGACTCACTGACAACTACCGGATACCACCAAGCGTAACAAGCATCATGTGCTACAACGTTGCTGCCAAAAATACTACAATACAAAATTATTTCAGAAGCCACGTGAAGCGTTACACACCTTCACTGCGCCCTTCTCCTATCGTCGATAGCCTTCCTAAGAAGCGCAGCAGGTCGCGGCTCCTAGCCTGCACTCAGCGTTCTACAGCTTCTAGCATCGTCCATTAGGCACATACTTGTCTTCATGTAGAGCAAGCGGATTTAGATTGCGGGTTATTTCGGACCGATGCATTTATTTGTGTGCCTATTGTTGTGGACACATCGTACTGACTCCCACAGCAGCCGACCAGCATCAATCACAATAACGCAGCTATGCAGTGTTAATCACGGTAACATTGCTGAGAGTCTTATCACGATGGTCAAAAATGATGCAGGGTGGCAATAAAACGCATGCGTTTTACTGCCCTTCACCCTGCAAGCTGAGCAAGGCATGACACAAATATGCAATGGATAGAGTACTGCTAAATAATGCAGAATTCACATGACCCTGGACCCGCGCATCGCCACACAAACTCTCCGAAGCTCCTTAGCTCTCACATACCGCGATAATAAGTCTTGTTATAAATAAAATTCAGAAGGAAAATCGGACCACAGCGAGAGAAGGACTGAGATTGAAAGTGAGAGTGTGAACGAGAGCGAGGTTGAGGGTGAGAGTGAGGGCGATAGTGAGAGTAGGAGCGAGAGAGACGGAGGGAGAGAGAGAGAGGAGCGCATAGGAATAAAACGGCAGTGTTCTTTCAGGCTTATATTATGGCGTATTGATTAGAATTACGTAATAAACATTCTTCCTCAATTTAGTCACTGCCTGTGGTGGGCTCTTCAACAATGCGCTCAATTCATACGCCATTCACCACTGCCAATCAGCTCACGCGAGCCAATACCGTGACAGGTTGCCGTGTCGAGTGGAAGAGACCACGAGCCCAGTCTTGACACCAGCTGGGTGGGTTTGGGGATGTCAGCCTGAGTACGAGCCCGGTCTCGACACCAGCTGGGTGGGTTTCGTGACGTCAGCCCTAGGAGGAGCCCAATCTCGACACCAGCTGGGTTGATTTGGGGACGTAACGGCCACCCACGCTGTCGGCTGGTATTCCGTGGGCCTGTCCTCATTCCTCGCTCGCTCGTCACTCATCACTGCTCGGTAGAACCGGTACGCCTGGTCGCAAGTTAAACTTAGCAGGCAGCCTGTCCTCACCCCTCGCTCCCCAGTCCTCAGTAGAGCCGGTAGGCCTGGTCGTGGATCGGACTGGGCAGACAGTCCGTCCCCATCCCTTGCTCCCCAGTCCTCAGTAGAGCCGGTAGGCCTGGTCGTGGGTCGGACTGGGCAGGCAGTCCGTCCTCATCCCTCGCTCCCCAGTCCTCAGTAGAGCCGGTACGCCTGGTCGTGAGTCAGACTGGGCAGGCAGTCCGTCCTGACCCCTCGCTCCGCAGCCCTCAGTAGAGCCGGTAGGCCTGGTCGTGAGTCAGGCTGGGCAGGCTCTCTGTGTCGGCCTGGCTCTGACGTTGTAACCCCGGCCGGCCAGTTGTCCCGGCCGTCTCGTCCGCTCCCCACTGACCCTCCAACCCCAGGCGGTACTGCTCCGGCGATGAGTCGTCCTTTGGCGGCGAGCCGTCGGCTCGGCTGTGACCCGCCGGTGACCCGGTCACCTGTGGCGAGCCGTCGGCTCGGCTGTGACCCGCCGGTGACCCGGTCACCGGCGGGGAGCCGTCGGCTCGGCTGTGACCCGCCGGTGACCCGGTCACCTGTGGCGAGCCGTCGGCTCGGCTGTGACCCGCCGGTGACCCGGTCACCTGTGGCGAGCCGTCGGCTCGGCTGTGACCCGCCGGTGACCCGGTCACCTGGCGGCCGTGTTCGGTGTCGGCAGGCGGGCGCGGCGGTCTGTCCAGCTGGAGAGGCGCCGACTGGGACCAGGACGGCGGCGGGCCGCTGGGCTGTGGACGACCGTCGCCATTGGCTGCAGCTCCGTACCACTGCGGAGCTTGTTCCTGCTCCGCCAGAGGTCGCTTCTTCCACGCTTCGTCGGCGGTGCTGTGTCGGATGCCGTAGCAGAAGTATATCAGCAGACCTGTCAACGAATGTTTGGTCAGCTTGATATTTGCCACATTACGGAAGTATTCAAAGTCATCTTTTAATGTAATTTTAATTATGCGGTCAGGTAATGTTTTTGGGCAGTTTTTCGTCAGGGTTTCGTCGTCTAGTTTTATCATTGGTTGTCATCAGGCGCGCCCAGGATTTTCCATGGGGCCCGGACCGAAAAGGGCACTGGCCGGCTCCAAAAGGGCACTTTGCGGCCCGGGGCACGGAAGGTTTGTTGACCGGGGGAGATGCGTCGGAATTTTCCATGGGACACGTCAGACATGTTATAGCACCGAACCCTTGTATTTACAATAAGGCATAGGACAGGAAAGGGCACAGGGAATGTCATTTTAGGCCAAAGGGCAGTTTGGGCCCAAAGGGCACCTTGGCACAGGCGGGGCATATAAGGCAGGGATTTTCTAAATTTGGGACATTCCGGCCAAGAGAGCACTTTCGGTCAAAAGGGCACTTGGTCTCATGGGGGGGCCCGGGCCCCGGCCCCCCTCCGGTGCGCCTATGGTTGTCATAACTCACGTTCGTTTTCTTCAGCAGCAATCACATATGTTCTTGGTGGAAATCACACGCTTTTCGTCTATTTCGGACACACGAACATGCCATTTCTTAACCTGAAAATGTTTATTTTCTTCCTGAAAAATTGTCCTCATGCCAATTGAATCACATTCAACAGTAATATTATTTTCAGTGTTGCGCTAAGCATCAATATGTCTTTTTTTAACCGTTCTTGCACTGTCCTTCACTGCTGTTCAGCACATCTCCAAGGTTTTTGGGGTTCTTAAAACGTGGACTTGTGAACAAATTGTACGCTTCCCGGAGCCACCATCACAAATTGTAATGGTGTATTATACCTGTGACTATAATGAACATCATTAGTATCCCACGAGGCTGAGAACATTGCACAGGGAGCATGATTAAACGTGAAAACTGATCTCCGTTCTGACACCTGGGAAGTCAGCCAATAACCCAAATTAACTCGGATGCCAATCGCGAGATGTCATCGTGCACAGCATGATATTTTGTTATTTTAGTTTTTCCTTTGCGTGTTTTTTATCCTTCATGTCGGTTGTTATTCATGTTTTCACCTACGGGCCTTGCTAATCTTTGCCCGGACGGACGGTGGGTGGAAGTTCCCCACCCTCGGTGATTTTTCAGCTACAGCAGAAAGCGCGGCAGCGCTCCTGAGCTTGGCAACTAACCTTTTTCTACATCGATTGTCCATGTCGTGAGATAAAAGTTTGGTCCGTTCATTCAAAGTGATAGTCAAAGTATCGATGTGAAGTAAATCAACTGGGCGCACCACCAACTGACATACCACCAGTGGGCGGCACCACCACCCGACACACCACCAGTGGGCGGCACCACCACCCGACACACCACCAGTGGGCGGCACCAGCACCCGACATACCACCAGTGGGCGGCACCACCACCCGACACACCAGCAGTGGGCGGCACCACCACCCGACATACCACCAGTGGGCGGCACCACCACCCGACACACCACCAGTGGGCGGCACCACCACCCGACATACCACCAGTGGGCGGCACCACCACCCGACACACCACCAGTGGGCGGCACCACCACCCGACATACCACCAGTGGGCGGCACCACCACCCGACACACCACCAGTGCGCGTCAGTACACTGTTACTGTACCAGTGGAACTGCCACCTATGTAGATCACCATCCGGTGCCGACATTCGAGAATCAGCCGGCGCAAGTTAAGCTACTGGTCTTCGGCGAGCCTCTGCAATGCACCTATGGCACATACCAGCTCACCTGCCAACATCCAGATGAGGAAGCGGAGCCAGGTGCCCGGTCGCAGGTAGCTCAGCAGCATCATGTTGAAGCCAATGGACAGCAGAGGAACAACCGGACAAAAGGGCACCGCAAACGTGCGCGGCTCCGTCTGCTCAAACGCCAGCAGCGCCAGGAAACCTGCAGTGGGGAAGCAGTTGTCAGACCTGCAGATGTCACAGGCGCGCGGGGGAGTAGTTCGGGCGTAGGATGCTCGTTCCCTCACCGAAAGGTTGTGGGTTTGAGTCCCGACTGTTTCCGCTATTCGCCCGCGACAAATCTGTGTGAAAGAGTGGCTACGCTATATGACCAAAGCAGTCGACAGGTCGTAAAACAAACTGAACAGAGACACAGCCGGTATAACTTCCAAAGGAGCGTTGGCAGGGACGTGGCCGTCAGGGCTGCAGGGAAACGTTATCAAGGACATGACCCTCGGAGCTGCAGAGGTGCTCGATCTACCAATGGGCGCCAGGGAAACGTTAACAAGGACATGGCCCTCGGGGCTGCAAAGAGGCTCGAACTGCTAGCCGTCGCTCTGCAGCGAGCCAGGCCGCTCTCCTGTAAATTACGGATACAAATGGTAATTCCTATAAATTGAAAAGTGCTATTGTAGAAGTTGATTGTGGTGACACAGGAAATCGCAAAAAGCGCGCCAGACCTCGGCTAAGTAATTTACAAGACAAGTGCTCTACCCAGCCAACACACTACTGCGGCATCGCCAATATGAGACATGCACCATTTCATGATGTCTGAACTTCGGCTGAAAATGAAGGCAGACGTAAGATACACAAGAAAAAATGCAACCAAAAATCGAATGCGATGGCTATGTTTCACCACGGTAAAATGCGGCATTCGTTTTCTGTGATTTCAATCAATTATGTTTGCACACTCACAGAACAACTATGCTTGGTTAAACAAAATTGATTTAAATCCCAGAAAAATGTGTCATTATTTTGTTATCATTCCGTCAACATACTATTACGTGTAAAATGAACTATTCTAGGATGCAGTATAAGAGTATGGAAAACAATGTTATTCTGCACTCTCGCTCGGCATCCTCCAGTAAAGCTCAATTACATGTCGCGATACCTAATTTATTCCCGCATGCTATTTGTATTTTTTCGTGACTTTTTATTGAGAGCCTAAAGCTGTGCAGTGATTAGTCGATTGTATATTTCATCCATTGAGTTAAGCAAATGACGGTACGAGAAATGTCTAACTAAACTTGTGCTGGAGGAGGAACATTGCCGTAACATTAAGAAAAACACTTTGCACTCGACCTTCGGTCTTGTACAAAGTGTTTTTCTTTAACTCGGCATCACAATTCCATTCCCAGCAAAATTTAGTAATATATATTTCCACCGTGGTGAAGCAGATTCCAGGTCATAAAAGAAGAATTCCAAACTAATATCTTTGGCAGGTCTGCTCAAATACACTGGTATGTTCGTGATCGCGCGTGGAGATGGTGCGGTGTTCTCCTCCTTGGGTGATGTGTTGTGTTGCGTTCTCCCAGCCAGTCATCTTCGCCGGTAACTACCGACGCAGGCGTCAGCAACTAACACGGGAGGACGTCTACTGACTACCGACACCGGCGTCAGCAACTAACACGGGAGGACGTCTACTGACTACCGACGCAGGCGTCAGCAACTAACACGGGAGGACGTCTACTGACTACCGACCCGGCGTCAGCAACTAACACGGGAGGACGTCTACTAACTACCGACCCGGCGTCAGCAACTAACACGGGAGGACGTCTACTGACTACCGACACCGGCGTCAGCAACTAACACGGGAGGACGTCTACTAACTACCGACCCGGCGTCAGCAACTAACACGGGAGGACGTCTACTGACTACCGACACCGGCGTCAGCAACCGGCGTCAACTAACACGGGAGGACCCGGGTCACAATTAACACGGAGGACGCTACTACTACCGACCCGGCGTCAGCAACTAACACGGGAGGACGTCTACTGACTACCGACGCAGGCGTCAGCAACTAACACGGGAGGACGTCTACTGACTACCGACACCGGCGCCAGCGACTTCTCTCAGCCAATCACCGTCGCCGGTAACAACCGACGCAGGCGCCACCAACCAACAATTGAGGACGACTATCCTTCGGCTAGCCGAAGATATTCGGCTAGCCGAAGATGCTCGGCATGGCAGCTAATCCACGCCGGCGAGACCAGCTGCCATGCCGAGCAGACATCTGCTGAGAGCATTTGAAGCCTGAAGTGAAAGAAAGAAATCAGAGCTGCATGCTTCAATAAGCTCGTCAGTGACGGAATCTTCTTATATCCCAATATATATGCGATGTCCCTCAGGGCGTCCGCGAGTCTATCGCTCCGTATCGCGGATACCTCTTCGGCGCAACACACGGCATTGCCATAATTGGCAGCTACATTTTCGGTGCAATCTGATAGCGTAGTCTTTTCCTGAGGCATAAAGTTCTCTGCACCACGAGCACCTGCCAGAGACCAATTGAATTGCTGTCTTGCTTCACTATCACAAAATCTGAGTTCAGTTGACCCAGGACGACCCAGTTGGGAATAATCGTTTGTTCTATCGTTACATGGAACTGGTCACATCATAGTTCAATATTCAAAATGTCTCAATATTATCAGAATTTGGTGTAATAAATAACCTAATATTATATTATATGCCTAATGGACTCAGCGTTCCAAGGTGATTTCGCCAATTGGCATCAGCTGTTGGACGTGGCAGAACTATCGAAGGACAACTGTTTACTGCTTGCGACCAGAAAACAGCTCCTTGGTATGAAATATATTCGCCAATGGTTCCTGCATTTGGTGACAACTGCCAGGCTTCAACTAGCTTGACCACGTCTAGAAATCGAGGCATTGTGAGCAAAGTTGCAAAGCTTTCAATTATCTGACCGATGAAGCATGATCAAAAACCATCGATTGTTGGTCAGACACAATAATTAGCGTTTTGGAGCAAAATTCGACTGACATGACCTGGATTAGAACGGCATAGTCATTTAGGTCACGTTCACAAAGTGCCCACCCTAACCAGCCGAAATAGGCGCAGGGTGTGCCAAGCATAAACAACATTACCTGCTAAGAATATCAGCTACGTGTCATTAGAGCAGCAAAGCTATGTGAGAAAACTTAAGATGCTTTGGAAGTGCATAAATGTTCATAGGACAGTTAATTTCATGCAACTCGAGGTCAGAAAAACATGATGGGTGTGTAGTAGAGGTGATAGGTGTAAGGATCGAGAGCCCGATCACAAAGCCGACCACAACCGGCTGGTCTTTTGATCGGACTTTGGGGTGCATACCAGTCATTGAACTGGTTCGTCAGCTCATGATGATGTTTTTTGTTAATCAACACAAGCATTGAAAAGAATCTAGTGATGGTAATCATCACGCAGCTTATGAAGCTTATTTCAACTTCCCAGCCAGAAATGTTTTCATATGCATTGAACAATTTGATGATAAATCGTTAGATAATTCCAAGATTTCTGGCATGAGTTCTGATCTCCTGAACACAGGAGACCATCGATGGCATTGATCAATAGCACAAGCATATCCATTATATGCAGCAATCAAAAAGTATGACTTGCAACTGCAACAAAGCCCAAGAATGTTGGTTTCACCCGATATTTGCCGGCGTATGACTGGCTTGATATGACTGAACAGTCAACAATTGCTGGAGCCATGCTAAAATTCGCAGTACTTGACACAAGATTAGCATTGTAGCACATTGTTTTAAGATGATGTACAAATGCCATTGAGCTTTGTGAATGATTGAATGTGGAATGCGCGTAATTTTTATTCACATTTGTTGAATGACAATGCAAGGAAAAGCAAGCCTTCCTCTCGGATCACTTTATATGTAGATGGTGCTGCCGCCTGGCGAAGCGCAAGTGCTGTCATCTGCCGTGACCGAGCTACACGTGGCACCATCCCTTGCTCCGAGTTTCACCTTATTTGCGTGTTTGCGGTTGAGTATTTGCGTGTTTGCGTATTCGCCTTTTTGCGTACTTCCTTTGTCCTTGGTTATTAAATTGATTATTTTCTGCATTCTCGTTGTTGCTCTAGCTGGTTTAAATTGTGGTGCATTTCTGTTATTCTGTTCTACCGTTCTCTGTTCTGTTCATTTGTTCTGTTTTCGGGTTTTGGTGTTGTGCGTACCGCCGTGGCAGATCCGAACTGATGCAGAACACCTAAGTGAAACAGACCTTTCGAGCAACAAAGGAGCGACCGACACCAAGCGGGTGTCAACCGGTGATGCAACTCACATAATGCAACAATTACATTTAGAAAGCTGATCTTTTGGCCGGGCTTCAGCGCATTTTCACCTGGCCCCCAAACGGGCTTGGTCACATCGGACCGACCGGGACCGGGCTTCGGTGAAAAGGATATTTGTCGCCTCCAGGGTGCAGTCGGTGCGCATCAGGACTTAGTTGTTCTCAAGAGAGGGCCGAGTCGTGAGGGGACGCTATTGCGTTCGATCGGAGGGGGGGGGGGAGCACGTGACCTCAGTGCCGTTCTCTGGTTGAGCCTCTGACCTTGCTGTGTAGTGTAAAACTCACAACAGAGAAGCATCGTAGCAAACGGCAGCAGCACAAGCATGACAACCACGCCGTTGTGTAGTGCATAACTCACAGCAGAGGAGCATCGTAGCAAACAGCAGCAGCACAAACACGACCACCACACTGCTGGCGTCTTCTGCGTGCGCGATCAGGTAGCTGAGCATGAAGCTGAACAGGGTGAAGACGTAGATGGCGCTGGTCGGCACGGCTGCGTACGGCAGACGCACGATGAACGGCTCCAGGAAGTGGCAGCTCTGCTTCAGTTCACCGCCGATACAGTCGGTCATCTGTCGGCCGTGGTAAGAGCATCAGTGTAAGAGCATCAGTGTAAGAACAACAGTGTGAGAGCGTCAGTGTAAGGCGCCACAGAGGACGCTGCAAGAGCGAGGGCAAGAGGCTGGGTGTATTCCTTCAGGGCTACGGGCACACGATGAGGACTATAGCGGAGAGAACATTGCTGAGCCTACCGTTGTTGCACTCTCTTCGTAGCCGTAGGATATATAGTCTTATTGTGTCGAATTGCAGTGGAACAACCTCAGAATGAAGTGCAACCGATCTTTGCAATTCATCACAGCACGTTGAAGTTTCAGACACGTGCACGATGTTGGACAAGGGGCCTGATTTCGGAAAGGGTTCGGTCTTTTTCATCATAAAAACATTCGAAATCAATCAATTCCAGTCGAAATTGAATGCAATCCTTCCACAATTGGAACTTATCTTCCGAACATACTTCGTGCCTAAATACATGATGCTAAAGTATCAAAACAGTACCGTATGTTTGTCTCTATGGCTGTCTGTCTGTCTGTTTGTCTGTCTGTTTGTCTGTCTATTTGCATCTGTCCTATGTTCTCGACGGAGAGGAGAGGTGGGTCAATATAAGCGGTGGAGATCAGTGTTCTCACCTCAGTACCGTCAGGGTTAAGCAGAGTAGGTCGATAGCGCAGCATCAGCACTGCCATGGCCACCATGCTGTAGCCGATCAGCGTCCCCATGGCCATGAACTCCACCAAACTCTGAATGTCCAGCACTAGAGCCATCAGTGACGCCAGAACGCCTAGCGCAAATGTGTTCAACACGGGAACCTGCCGGCCGAGAGCAGAACACACGCAGGATTAAAACCACCACCTTTTATAACCCAAATGGCGTCAAGATGGCTGCAAATACTCCCCCATCCCCCAAAAAGTTTGCCAAACAGCTTGGCCGAAATGGCGATCTTCTCAACTGATGGTACCAGGATAGTTTTGAAGAGTTCAAAAGAGGACTGTGCCATGAAGGTAATACAAATGTTTTGAACGGTACGCAGAGGTCTAGTACGCCCGGCCAATTAATATACGAGAATATTTATTTGTAATTGATATATATATATATATATATATATATATATATATATATATATATATATATATATATATCTAAAAGCGAATTGTTTCAATTAACTACCCGGTGAGGTCATTGAGATATGACCTGACGAAGGCGGTATGCGTTCCAGAGGTTGAAATATGGAATATTGCTGAGCAAAAATGACGAAATCAGGCTACCTTAGCACGCCGAGTTCATTTCAGATGTGATTGATGTCCAAGAAATTCGAGGGAAATTTTGGATTTTATCCCATATTATTGGAACCTTGAAAAAACTAAAAGGGTTTGGATTCTTTCGACGATTCTCAACGTGGGTGGAAACATATTGTTTGAATTAATGGCACGGGTTAACCATTAACTGTTTGCAAAACTGTCTTTAACAGTCCATACATATTTCCAGATATTTTACTTGGGCGGGATCGGTTCCCTATAATTTTGCACGTGTGAACTGGGCTAGACTTATTCACCATGCTAATCATTTGACTAAGGCATCAGTTTGCATATTATTAATATTGAAGCAAACAATCGCATTTGCTTTACGACCAGAGTACGAGAACTACGGCGAGCACGGGTGACCGACCGAACCCAACACTGACCTGTCGGTCCTGACTGCACCGACACTGACCTGTCGGTCCTGACTGCACCGACACTGACCTTTTGGACCCGATCTGACATGTAGAGTGAACGTGTTTATTTTTTTCCTTGTTATCCTTCCTTGTTGAAGTAAAAATGCCCTAAAATCTGAAAATACTTAGAATGAGATATGTCATATTTAGCATGCCCTCTCAGGGTATTGAAGCCCGTGATTTCACCATTGACATTCGCAATATTCCATATTTCAACCTGCAGAACGCATACCGCCTTCGTCAGGTCATATCTCAATGACCTCACCGGGTAGTTAATTGAAACAAAACACGCTTAGATATATATATATATATATATATATATATATATATATATATATATATATATATATATATATATATATATATATATATATATATATATATATATATATATATATATATATATATATATATATATATATAATACGAACCAACAAAATAATTAATGTACGCAACGACTGGACGGGGAGTGATTTCCTGTTCCTAAACAGGAGCATTAAGCTATGCTAATATTAACATGGCTTCAAGGAGTATACCGTAAATTTGACCATGGAATTTGAAAATGCTATGCCCTGAGGAACGGCAGGTAAAATGAAAATGTTCAATGCCAATGGTGAAATCACGGATTTCAATACCCTGATAGGCCATGCTAAATATGACATATCTCATTCTAAGTATTTTCAGATTTTAGGGCATTTTTACTTCAACAAGGAAGGATAACAAGGAAGAAAATAAACACGTTCACTCTACATGTCAGATCGGGTCCAAAAGGTCAGTGTCGGTGCAGTCAGGACCGACAGGTCAGTGTCGGTGCAGTCAGGACCGACAGGTCAGTGTCGGTGCAGTCAGGACCGACAGGTCAGTGTTGGGTTCGGTCGGTCACCCGTGCTCGCCGTAGTTCTCGTACTCTGGTCGTAAAGCAAATGCGATTGTTTGCTTCAATATTAATAATATGCAAACTGATGCCTTAGTCAAATGATTAACATGGTGAATAAGTCTAGCCCAGTTCACACGTGCAAAATTCAAGGGAACCGATCCCGCCCAGGTAAAATATCTGGAAATATGTATGGACTGTTAAAGACAGTTTTGCAAACAGTTAATGGTTAACCCGTGCCATTAATTCAAACAATATGTTTCCACCCACGTTGAGAATCGTCGAAAGAATCCAAACCCTTTTAGTTTTTTTAAAGGTTCCAATAATATGGGATAAAATCGAAAATTTTCCCTCCAACTTCTTGGACACCAATCACATCTGAAATGAACTCGGCGTGCTAAGGTAGCCTGATTTCGTCATTTTTCTCCGCAATATTCCATATTTCAACCTCTAGAACGCATACCGCCTTCGTCAGGTCATATCTCAATGACCTCACCGGGTAGTTAATTGAAACAAACACGCTTTTACAGGACCTAATATTCCACTGCAAATATTACGAATATTCAAGCATAGTGATTAGTAGTAAAGTTGCAAGTAAAGAAACACTGCTGTTGTTTAAACCTTCGCTTCACCTAAAGACTGAGTTCACTGAGGTTACCTGAGGTAACTTTATATTTTTGTCTCTTTCTGTAATCTATGGTTATGCCTACCTTTTCATAAGTCTCGGGTGGGGGGTTGATATGCGCCCCTGCCCCCATAAGGTTTTCCGCGGATAGTGAAAGAACTTGGCATACCTTTTCCCACATCAATTTGGCATGCGGTGTGAAAATTTTGAGGTCAGGTCATCTAGGGTCAACGAGTTACACAAAGTCAAGTGAGGTCACCTCCAGAAAAGTTCAACCAGTCGTCACGCTTTAACGGATATAGATATTTTAATGAAACTTTCAGCGTTTGCTTATCTTTAGGGAGGAATCAAAACGCACCAGAGGAATTTGTTTTCCGTTTTTGATCACATATTAGTGTGGCATGTTTGACCATTATGACTAAAATTGAAGATTCTGGCTAA
Source organism: Ashinkailepas kermadecensis (assembly GCA_034440615.1). Classification (NCBI taxonomy): domain Eukaryota; kingdom Metazoa; phylum Arthropoda; class Thecostraca; family Neolepadidae; genus Ashinkailepas; species Ashinkailepas kermadecensis. The sequence goes on along the minus strand of JAOTOM010005076.1, from coordinate 768,400 downwards.
AGTAAGCATTTTGAATGAGAGCAGGTTGACTTCAAACGTTTTTCGGTCTGCTCTACCCATTAGAAAAAGAAAATTTGAAGAAAATTGAAAACGCAATATTTTGAAATTTCACAAAAAAGGATTTTTGGGTCGACAAAAATGTTAGGGCCATGGTCGATTTCGCCTTCCTTTTATCACTCCAAAATTGTTTTCTTTTTCAAATCTCCCTCAAAATGAACTCCCCAGAGCCAAAAACGTGAAGTCAGTTGTGAAAGCATAGACCCCTAGTGACGTCATTTTTGGGGTGGATAAAATTTTGGGGTTGTTTCTGGCCCGTCGAACGCTTTCCGATGACACCTCTTTCGTATTCGTGCGACGCTTAGTTTGGAGATTAGAGGAGGGTTTATATCAACTCCCCTCCGAGACGGGGTGTGAGGATCTGACCGGAAAGACTGGGAGGGTTAATGTCTGTCATGATTATATTTATCTAGACACTTGAAGGTGAGCTCGACAAGTTACGGAAAGTTGACTTCTGTGGCTGACTTATGTGGCTGACTTCCGTGGTTCATCCGTGATTAAGCAAAAGCAAAAGCAAATCGCACGTCATGCAGAAGACGGGAGGCACAACGTTGCAAACGAAGAAACTTCATGGCCGACAGAGGCACATCCGGCCCACAGACAACACATACATCGCGTTGAGCAGTACACTTGGAGGGTGGTCAGCATCTCTGCCCCGTCTATCTCCCAGGTTCCGCCTTAGCTGGACCGTTAGTGGGAGATGACGAGCTCCACTGACCACCCAGGACCAGGAGGAAGAGCGAAGGCCGGGGCGTTCAGTGCGTGCTGTGGGTGTCCGGCCTAAACCTTGGCTGTGTACGCGATGCGAAAATTACGAACTTGGAAGAACTCCCAGGGAGCAAAGCGACCCAGGCGGAGCAAAGCCATGCCGATTGGTAAATCCGAAGGTAGAAAACCAAGCGCAATTTAAATGGCAACCTCTGTTTCTGCCAAATTGAAGTGGTCCCACCCTACCTACCTGGAGAAGTTATTGATCACCTGCCATTGCCTATTTGTGCGATACCAGAGTGGAGGGTCTCCATTAATCTTCGGTCGGGCGAGGTGCGTTAAAAATATAAATGTTATCTTTGCACTTGTTTCACCACTCCTTGTCCTGAAGTCCTTCACGGTAAGCAGATAACAAGGAAAAAATTTCAAACATGTCCTCTTTTCATATTGAATTGGCCTTCAAGCCGTTGCTGACCTGGGTCCGCTTGTTGACTCTGGAGAGCACGCGGAAGACGAGGCCGTCCGTCGCCATGCTGTACACGTACCGAGGTACAGTGTACATGTGGCCGAACAGAACACTGCTCATGCCGGCCAGCGCCGCCACGGATACCAGGTACTGCGCCCACTCGGCCTGCGACACAGGGTACATCTGCTGCATGCACCAAGTACTGCGCCCACTCGACCTGCGACACAGGGTACATTTGCTGTACCCACCAGCTACTGTGGCACAGGGTACATCTGCTGCATGCACCAGGCACTGCGACACAGGATACATCTGCTGCACACACACCAAGTACTGAGGCACAGGGTACAGGGTTGCTGCATGCACCATGTACTGCGGCACAGGGTACATCTGCTGCATACACCAGGTACTGTGGTATAGGGCATAGTCGGGGAATACCTAGTTCTCAGCTCACTCGATCTCAAGTGCAGAGCACGTCTGCTGCACACGTAGCTCTGAAGAGCATGCGCTCAGTATGGCAGATCGGCCAATACTAGATGTACCAGAACCTAATATATTTCCCCAAAATTCTTGACTAACTTACGTTTCCATAAACACGTTAAGTATAACAACTATGCCCTATTGCAAGCAAAATTTGAAGACATGATATTTACAATTTACACCAATTCATCATTTGAACGTTGAGCTTTTGCAATACAGTGTAGGATGGGAATATACCATCTCTGGTGCAATCCGGTCAAAAATAAAAATCAAAGTAGGCGAAGCGGTCCCTTACTTCGTCACTACATAGAACTTGGTCGGGAAAACAATGCGCAGGCTTAGAAAGTGGTACACTGAGAGGGCACCGTAAACCCGCTAAATGCAAGAAATTAACATTTTGAACACAATTTCTGAAACAAGATCACGATTTTGAACCGATATTTCACCATCCCTATTGGTTGTAACACTACTCGCTATACGCCATTGGACTGGCACCATCCGAAGCAACACTTTGGTAAGTATTTTGTACGCATATGAGCAAGGTCAGACATTTCTCAGGTTTCGGGAACGTATGATTTTAGTGCAAGACTTCCGTGAAAAAACGGCTCTTAGGTGTGAATGGCCTCTGTGGCCCATCTCCCTACACCTAAATCCGCCCCTGCCTATTTCAGTGTCAATTAGATAGCGTTGGATAGAGTAGATTACCAGTTTCATATTATCACTTAGCACATAATATCACCAATAACTGTCCATTCGCCCCGAAAACATAAATCGTTGTAATTAAATCAAATCCTTTGACATTACCCAATGTACTATACAATCCTAGATATGTTCTTGATTTCCAGTCACGGTTCGTTGGAACAGTTCAGAATCCTCAAAAGACGAGACATTTGTCATTCTAAATCTGAACATGTGATGAACACGACTACGTAATTTTGATCGCAATATATCATCGCTGTTTTTGTTTCAAAACTGTACCATTGTCCGACGTTGCAATATCCCACATGGTTGGGCTCCTTTCTATCTGCTCTGGATTCTGCAAGGCTAGCATGCCGCCATCACTGCTGGGATTGGATGGAATACCACCGAACTGCCGGTGAGGCGCCTCTGTACTGCACAATACTGCTCCAGCAACACGACCAGGATATTCGACCCTACAATTGCTGGCATGCTGTTCCCTTCAGGGGCGCACCAATAACTGCTGGATGTCCATAAAACTGCTGGTGTAGCCCTCTCTGGAGCTGGGCTGCCCCTCTTCAGACTACAGTGCTGCGCCTGGAATGGCTGCGGTGCCCCTACAGCGACTGGAGTCCCCTCTATCCAGCCTGCAGGGATGCCCTACACAAACATAGAATGTCTCTCTGCAGACCACAGGGGTGTTCCTGTAACGGTTGGATCGCCACTCTGCATTCTGTGCAGGTGCCCATATAATGGCTGGGGTATCCCTCTGCAGGCTCCTGGGGTACCCCTACAATTGCTGGGGTGCCCGTCTGCAGACTGCAGGGATGACCCCACAATAGGATGGGGTGGTCCTCTCTGCACACCACATGGCATAAACCCTACAACAGCTAAGGTTCCCATAAAGTTTCGAGGAATCAGTTCCCCGTGCCCCATCCCCATCTGGCTGCGCAATTGGTCATAAGTCTTATCTCCAAGGAGTGGCAACAGTGGACCTCTGAGGACCCCAACAGTGGTCTTCAGAGGTCCTCCCCCTATGGACACCCTTGCAAATACCCTTTCACATGTCATATACTGAAAATACTCGACCAATATCAATCCGAAGAACGCCTGGCGCATCTATCCCACCACCTGAAATTCCGATCCCTGAACACCCTGAACTGGAACGTTCAAGTTGCTGCTCCGTCCGGCAACTGCAATCACATTATTTTCCCACGAATCCCCGTATTACCCTCATCATACTATCGTTTATCGGTTTTTTTTTTAAACTGTAAATTATTAATGTTTGTGATCGTGTTCACTGCGCACTGTACGCTGTAGATGGTTATTTTTTTGTATTACCATGGCACCTGGCAATGCTCTGATATAAACTCACGCTTGCGGCGCCGTCAACACGCAGAAATACGCCGGTTCTTTCTAGAAGTTAAGTGTAGCATACTTCTGTTCATCGGTATAAATTAACTAAATTGACTTTTCCATAATGTTCACTAGTATTTCGTCTCAACGTATCAGGGAACTTCCGATGTACTTGTCCTAAAATAAGAGAAGGCTTGAAAATATTCCTAGTTATGAATCCTACCGATTACGTGTCTATCCATCTCACTCCGCGAGAAGACACTTCAGAGCAAAAATGAGAATGGCATAAATTACATGGATGCGGTGAACGATGAAGAGTTATGGACTTGAAAAGAATGAGCATTACTTATCATTTCAGTGTTGGCTTTCTTTTGGTCACATAAAAGCCCCAAAGGCATGGGAGCACCCAAGGCGAGAGGTTGGGTGTCCAGAGGGACGTCTTTGCGATCTCGAGGGGACGCATTCTTAGCTTAGAGGGGCGCCTGGCTAGTCTAGAGGGGCGCCTGTGCAGTCCAGAGGGACGCGTTATCGGGACGGACGCTTTCGTCATCCAGAGGGACACCATCGTCGTTCACAGGGGTCAGATTTAGTTGGGTGAATTCGTTGTCTAGATGTGCACCTGCTTAGTTTAGATGAGCGTTTTCCTGATGTAGATTTCAGAACAGCGCCGATCTAGTCCAAAGGGGCAATGGTCTTGTCTAGAGAGGTGCCTACCACATCCTCAGCCTGCCACACGAGAGACTGCTTTATCCAAATCGGGCGCTTGCTCAGCCCACAAGAGAGTCTGTATAGTCCAGAAGGACCGTTTGCCTATCTCTCAAGTTCGACGCAATCCAGCCGGCGCGGTTCATTTGGTGTCATGAGCGTGCTGGTCGGACCGTCACCAGTAGCACAGACAAGCGGCGATGCTGTTGTAAGAGAGTTAGTTTTTGAGCGTCTTGATCCCATATAATTCAGCAATGCCCCTTCGTCATGGCGCGACAAATACCCGGCTCCGAGACGGCCGTCTGCCGGACATTGGACATTGTACCTCCCTCCCCTCTCCAGCATCCCAGCGCGCCCGACGTCGCGTCTGCAGAGGTGACCTCGAACCCCTCCCCATGTCTGAGCGGCGTACCCGCCCGCCAGCCCGTACCGCCGCCGTCGTTAATGCTAGATGTAACTGTGTTCACATAAAGTTATACGTTTGGCCGTCCCGTAACCGTAATTGATATAATACCGTAAACGTAACGCATTGTCACCGCCACTAGAAATGGACTATTTCCCCTTCTAGAAGGCCGTCGACATGGATGTAAGGTCATGGTGTGCTTCTGCGGCCCTTGACCAATCCGTGAGCGGGGCCTTCCGGCCGCTAGTGCCCGTGCGCCCCACAAGGCAGTTCAGCTTGAATACTCTTACAGGTCGGACCGCTGCTCCGCGCGCGCGCTTCCCAACTAAATTCAGCTTATAAATTCATAGGAAAGGCAGTATCACGGCTTACCTTCCGAGGAGAACGTACTGTACGGTGTCTGGAGTTCTCGTGTGATCGTGGAGTGCTGCAGTGCAATACAGGGCAGCAAAAGGTGCTGGTACTTTTGTAACTGGAGTTATCGCGAACAAGAGGTCGCTAGACTTTCACGTGCCAATAAGGACTTTCCTACACTGTGGGTCTAGCGGCTATGACATCCCGTCACCCGCACGTTATGTTTCTACACTACGTCAGTTGTGCAGGTTCATTTTGTCGGGCATGTTCGGTACATTTTATTGTAAGAGACTTTCTTGTCACCGTTTCTAGGAAGGGAAGACACAGTGATGCAAAAACGGATGTCGTTGTTTGGAATGTGTTTGAGAGCACTATATTACTTCTATAACTGGAGTCTTGAGATAAAAAGAAAATGATAAAAGATGAATATTGTTCTTCAAACCCTCAGTACATGTCAAATTTACTGCATCTTCATCGAATATATATTTGTATTGAGTTGCATCAGGATGCCATAGCATCCTGATCCAAATGATCCGAATGAAAAGAGCTTTTAAAATGATTCTTTTGCGCATGCATTTGAATATTTCCACGCCAATATTTGTCCGATTATACACGCATTATCCACTTACGTTATCAGATGGTAAACCTCAGCATCCTCATCATCTATGTCTTCGTCACTTTCGTCCATTTCTCTCGCAGCTTCTTGGAGAACCTTCAAGTCGTTTCCATCCCGTGATTGGTTATCAACACGTTCTTCATCCATGATAGGGCCAATGAATAAACCAATATTAGCCTGCCATATAAACATATCACAACTATAATATCACAACCATTCAGACTTTCATTGGAGTCATTTAAGAAACATAAATTTGACTTACGCTGTGTTGCAAATGAGAAGCCTGCGAAAGATTCAGAGGGGGCATGGGGTCTCAAAGTCACGGCCTCATTGGTCCCCAAAAGTCTTCCACGAGGGCCATTGAATACGTTATGATTCAACATAGGCCGTGACGAATTACACGAAATACGCCCCAGGGGAGCCTCCGGGCTGATGTCAGTGCTCCGAGCTGGTGTGAGGGCTCCCGGCTGGTTTTACGGCTACTGGCTGATGTGAAGGCTTCGGGATGATGTAAAGAGCCCTGAACTTACGTGAAGAGCCCCTGTTGCGATCCAGGGGAGCCTCCGGGCTGACGTGAGGGCTCCAGGCTGATGTGAAGGCCCCGGGCTGATGTGAGGGCTCCGGGGTGATGTGAAGAGCCCTAGACTGACGTGAAGAGCCCCTTAACCGGCCAAAGTGGATTTGCACTGAATGAGAGGGTTCCAGGGCGGTGAAGAGGGCCCCGAGTCAACGAAGAGTCCCCACGGGAAAACGTTGAGGGCCCGAGCTTTTCTTCGTACTTTCGCTACTCAAACGTTTGTGCGCACTTCTGCACAATAGTCCACAAGAAGTGGCCTTTTCATGCATCCAAAGTTCCCTTTTCCGAAGTTTAAGGTGCCCCTTTGACGAAGACCCCACCTTCCCCCACACAATGGAAAAGAAGATGGGCAAATATGCGATGTCGCATCCGTCAGCGCCGGACACTTGAGGACAGCCAAAGACGGTCGGATACAAGCTGCTCTTGTATGACGTCAGATGGACCGCCTCACCAGGGACGAAACTTGTTAAAACGTGAAGATGCGCATTTTGGTTGAAGTCTGCAATAGAAGCTACAGACCGACAAGTACCATGCTGTATCCATCTATGCCTATGGCCTAATTGTGTAATTTTATCCAAGATAGGAATACACGTTCATCGCCAGTCTGTTCTGCTTCGCCAGTCTGTTCTTCTTCGTCAGTCTGTTCTGCTTCGCCAGTCTGTTCTGCTTCGTCAGTCGGTTCTGCTTCGCCGGTCTGTTCTGCTTCTAGGACCTTTGTGCGAAGAAAGCTTAATATTCAGGCGACAGTATGCCAAACAGATACCTTGCAATACCGGATGCAGTATGGACCTTTCCTTAGGGTTCAACATGACAAAAGGAGAAAAATGCGGGACGTTTCGTTTCACAAACAAATGCAGCTTTATATGCAGCAATGAAGCTTTATATGCTCGGCACTATCGAACGCAAAACTAACTTGATAATTACTGCCACACAACTATCTATGGTTTCCTCTCCTCTCTCCAAGCACCCAATCCCTTGATGTGTGCAGCAATCTACTGTTGCAATGCCATTCTACTTACGCCGTTGTAGGCAAAAGCGTGAGCCAGGGCGGCGTTGACGTTGATCATCTGGTAGGGTATCATCAGCGTCAGAGCCGTGGACACCAGCAGGTAGCCGATCGTCACGATGCCCATGGCGTAGAAGGTGGCCCGCGGCACAGAGTATCCTGTAGCGGCGCAGCGAGGACGTCAGTCGGACTGACGTGTCACCAGTTACCACCCTGACTGACGTGTCACTAGTTACCACCCTGCCCAACGTGTCACTAGTTACCGCCCTGACTAACATGTCACTAGCTACCACCCTGCCTGACGTGTTACTAGCTACCGCCCTGACTAACGTGTCACTAGTTACCACCCTGCCTGACGTGTTACTAGTTACCACCCTGACTAACGTGTCACTAGTTACCACCTGACTTTAGTCATGGTCAGCCTTGCATTGCGGCAGAACTCCCTGCCATCCGAGGCGCGGAGATCAGTTTGACCTCCACTGACGCTTGTTCCACGCTAGGGAAAGGAGTACGGGAAACGACACGACGTAGCTCCGTGCTTGAACGTTCAGTGTTATTTGATATCTTTTGGTCTAGCTCTTCTGGATAGCTGCGGGTCAGACCAAATAGGTCAGTGAGATGGAGTCGGTCACCCGGTCGTCACCGTAGGTGTCAAACCCTGGTCGTGAAACAAATGTGATTTTGTGCTTCAATATCGATGACAAGTAAACTAAAGGCGCAGGTTAACACCATGACACGCACAAAGGTCAAGGTTCCCGGCTAGGTCAGGGGCCTAGCCGGATAGTCCGGCTAGGTCAGTTATTGATGATCAAGTACTAGGAAATATGTGATGGGTCTGTTGACGATGACGATTCTCGAAAACAAAATTATGATTAGGGAAATGAGTGACATCAACGCAAAGCTAAATGTATTTCTCCTTGCTGAGAACATTAAGAAAACCCGCAACTATGTCACTTGTTTCATTCGCAAGGTCTTACAAATTCAAGGCTTTCAAAACCAATTTTGTAATCCCCTGAAATCAGAAACGACTCTGGTGTGTAAAATCACCCGCCTAAACCCAGATTTAGACCTTTGCCAGTAGCGGTAGTTTTTATTTAGCTTTCAGTGTGCCTGTTATCCGTGTACTACCGAGGACATCCGGCCATATATTAGCGAACTGATCATGCTGACCTGACAGACTTTAATCGTAGAACATTATTCAACAGGAAAACTGACGCTGCCGTTACACGTACTCGGAGTTTTCGAAGCCATCAATTATTTACTAATTTATGTATATAATATAGTTGCAAGCTTAAGTTTCCATTCGATCTGCTGGCCTGACCTGAGGCTGCGTTGTTGCATCCTCGGTTTTTAAGGTACCACTTTTTTTTGCTTTTGACTGTGTCGTCTACGGCCTGTCCATGACAAATGTTTGAATGTATGTCTAAGATCGCATCAGGACGAAGTTGTCTCTTGCCTGACCTGCCTAGCTTCGTGACCGCAATAAACTGGATCTCTGTGTTTTGTCACAATGTGCACTCAACCGTAAGAAGCTGGGCCAAATTTTGCACCAATATCTGGAACAGCTTAGAAGGTATCTTGGGGGAAATTTTACGCGGATGAAATTGGCTCTCGAACTGCGTGTTGACTCTTGGATCGCAAGAAAATTCACAATGGTGGCACCGCCGTGTGTGGCATGAGAACTGGGGTGGAACTCACGATACAGTGTGCGTCTCAAAGTCTGTTTTCACTTCACCATTTGACATATAGGAGTTCAGTATACCAAATCGAGTCTGAATCTGCTTAAGCATCACTCTCCTATGTGTTGACAGACCCTGAACGCTTGCACAGGATGCCGTTACCCGCATGGTGTTTGACATTTGGCATCAATCCTATCTCGTCTCATTCTAGTTCATGGAGCAGATGTTTCTACTATTAATATATCCGCTTCAGAACAGACGATGGAGTTGTTAATATTTCACCAACTCCCACGTTGAGTCCAAGAATAACTCGTTTACTTGGCACCTTGTAAGCTTGCAATAGAAGCAGTTGGACTACTACATGTATACTACAGTTCAATCCTATCGGATGAAGTTCAAACACCTTCTTGTTTCCGTCCAGCTGCAAATGGCTCTCGTTCTACCCAGTTTTTTTTCAAACAAGAATATCACACAAGGCCATTTTGTGACTTTGTGACGACCGTTGGGCCATGTGCCGACCATCACTAAAAGTCGCCAGTCAGGTGCCATGCAACATTTGGTGACTCTGTGACGACCGTTAAGCCATGTGCCGACCATCACTAAAAGTCGCCAGTCAAGTACCTCGCACCGGAAGTGCATTGCTCACCCGGATCTTTAGCCTCCTCGGCGGCCACGGCCATGCTGTCCAGGCCCACGTAGGCGAAGAAGCAGCTGGTGGCTCCGGACATGACGCCGGCCGCGCCGTACGGCGTGAAGTCGTCCCAGTTGGACACGTCAGCGAACGAGAATCCGTACGTGGAGACAAACACCATGACAGCCACGTTGACCAGCGAGAACAGGCTGTTGATGTTGGCTGTAAACAGTGGAGGTTGTAAGAGGACGGCGCCGGGCACCAACTGGAGCCAAACGTGGCAGATCATCAAACAGGAGCAGGACTGTGGCGGCAAACTGTGCTACAACCGTCACGCTATTTGGAGAAAAAAGGTGCGGTTAGACAGCATGCAGAATTCACATTACGGATGTTCCTGAGTTGTCAGTTGGTGTTATCGGTTGGCGCATTCTTTTACCTTCTCCTGATGTCTTCCTCCTCTTGTCATGACATTGTGTACCTACCTCTGGTTGTGACACTGTGCTTTTCTCTGCTTATGACACTATGTGCCTTTCTCTGGTTATGACACTATGTGCCTTCCTCTGGTTATATCACTATATGAAGAGCAATGGTAAAGTACGGAAATAAGTACTCATGTGTTTGTTTGCCTTGGATAATATTTTTACATCACAACTTACCCCTGCTCAACGCTTCACGTCATACATACCGTCCGTCTCACGTCACAATTACTGGCTGTCTGTCGTCACACCCATTGGCTGTTCCACGTCACACCTACCGTCCGTCTCACGTCACAATTACTGGCTGTCTGTCGTCACACCCATCGGCTGTTCCACGTCACACCTACCGTCCGTCTCACGTCACAATTACTGGCTGTCTGTCGTCACACCCATCGGCTGTTCCACGTCACATCTACTGTCAGTTTCACGTCACACATATACACAACCGACTTCTCAGATGAGATAGGTCAAGATTCCGTCACTGACTGGTGCCGCTGAAGAAAACAAAGACGTTAGTTACCAACGTAAATCAGCAACTGCAGCAAAAACACCTGCGAGTCCACAACCCACCTGCGATGTCCACAAACTATGTGAACACAGATATCATGTCCACAGATATCATCAAATATATCGAAATATCACGGAACAGAAGCAAGACAAGACAATCAAGACAATCCGACCTCTTCTTCAACCAGATGGCCTAGAGAGTGACAACTGTGACAAATATTATCTTCTCAGCGAACTTTTGCTTTACAGACAAGAATTGACATACCAGCTCAACACAAACCGTCGGCCACATTTCGAGCACGGCCGCTGCCTCCTCTGAGCAGCACTGAAGTCTCCGAACAAGGTGTACGACGTCTGTGAAACGCCTGAGATCCGAATAAATCAACTGGGCCGGACAAATTGCCTGCACAAATAATGGATTTGGCGGAAATTTTAATCCTGGAACCTTTGTCGACATTGTTTAGGAAATGTCGTCAACCGGGCATTTTTATCGATCGATGGAAAATTGCAAACATAAAACCTATGTTTATATCAAGGGATACCAATCAAACCATACGAATTATCGCACTATTTCTCTCCTGAATTGGACACGAAACTTTTGGGGAAAATACTAGTTAGGCCAATCTACAAGCATGTATCCGACTAACAGCCAATGATTGACACACAGAATGGGTATCGTTCCAACCACAGCACACAGATTCAGCTTCCTTAGTTGACACACAATGCATACAAAGCACTTGGCACAGGACGTGACACAACCACCAGCTTCCTCGATTTGCTGACGAATACCTCCCATTTCCGTCTTCTATGCAAGTCGAAAAATGAACTTGGATTGAGTGACGACTTATTGACATGGCTTAAATCGGACCTGACTGACAGAATACAACGTGTAACGGTGGAAATGTGGCTTCGCCTCCAAAAACGATTCACTCTGGCTTTTCCCAATGCTCGGTATTGAGTCCCCTCATCGCAATAATGCTTGTACACGGACTTCATCAAAAACCACGAATGCCACACTTTTATTGTTGGCAACACATCGCTATATCCAGCTCCTTCATCTGACAACGTACAAACAACACGACATAGCTCCAACATGGTATTGACGAATTTCATATGTAATGTCGAGAATGGGCTATCACATTGAGCGCCGCAGAAATAGAAATTAGGAATAATTTACGTTCAAGGAAAATATCAATATGCGCGGACTTAATATCGTGGTTGAAGAAATTCCAAATCACACGTACATATAATATCGGAATAAATATATCCCATGACCTTGTGTTTCATGAACATATTGATAATATTAGAAAGGTCCCCTATGACAATATATTCGATGGCGCCACACGTTCTGAGGATCATTCTTGACCACGTTCATGTGTCCTACATACGATCCTATTTTGACCACTGTAATGCTGTCTAGGACGGACTTAAAGCAGAAACCGACGCACTCAGACGTGAACACATCCAAAAACGACCTGTTCGAATAGGTACAGGTGCATTGCGAACAACATTTACCAATAAGCTGAGACAAGAGTTTAGGCGGGATAAAATACAAAATATGCATCAGTTACAATCAGTTTGAAAACATCAACTATAACACTCCAAGTTACACGAGATCCACTCTTTCTGAGGCAAGAATTGTAAAAATAGGCAAAAAATTCCGTAAATGGCAAAGCACTCCCCCCCCCCCCTCGCAAAAAAACGTATCTCAGCTTTCCACAAATATATTATCCCAATTGCAATCAAACTCTGGAACAGCCTTCCTGCCATTTATTCGTCACTTGGTTCTTCACCTTTTAAACGTGCAGTCACCGAGCATATTGGGTCGGCAGCTGCCCTTAAGGTTTTGCAGCTTTCGTACAAAACAAGGAAACAAAATTCGCACGAGATTTCGTGTCGGAGCGTCAGCTCAACCAAATTCTCACTTCTTCGAATTCCAAGCAGTCGATTTTCCTGCACCCATTTTAAACCGTCGACCATTTTATTTTGCGGTATCCCCTTTTCAACAGCCAAGTCGTTTTCCTCTGAGCAAAATTATCCGAAATACTATCTATATTTCAGTTCCCTACCATGGTTAAAGCGAATAGAAATCCTGGTATATAGCTGAAACGTGGGCATGGTGTCGACCGTCGACAGGTAGCTGGTGTTCAAAAATTGTGGTCGTATAAAAGATTCAAACTTTAAAAGGAAGGATATATGCGTTAGGATATATCGTTATATAGGATATATCGACCTATACGTTAGGATATACGAAGGTTATATATATCCGTTGTATATATGTTATATATAAGAATAGACGCGTTTGAAACCGTTCCAAAGGAACAGCATTGCAAAATACTGGCACTCTTCGGATCCGTGTTCGTTCTGATCAGATTCTGATCAAATTCTGATTCTTCTAGCCGTTCATCTGAATCAGTACAAAGGGCGAAGATCAGCGAGCGTCCCTCTCGGCGGCATTGTTCAACTGTACATACGCGTGTATGAATGTGTGAATGAGCGTGAGCTTACGTATACTCGTCTGTCTGCGTGTGCGAGTGTTAGTGTGTAAGGGTGTGGAAGAAGTGACAATATACTGACAGAGGTGTATAGGTTTAAGGAGCTAAGTTTTTGCACCGATCTCCTCCATATATGTTGCCATTGCCAAAGATAATACATCAATAAACAAACAACAAAATGAGTAAATCAACAAAATCAACAATAACGTCACAAATATTATCCGTCTCAATTCACAACCACTGACAGTTTCACGTCAGAACTATTAGCCATTTCACGTCACAACTACTGACCATTTCACGTCACAACCACGGACCATTTCACGTCATAACCATGGACCGTCTTACGTCACTTCTACACTACTGACCGTCTCAAGTCATAACTACTGACCATTTCACGCCACAATTACTGACTGTCTCACGTCACACCAACTCATCATTTTACGTCACACCTACTGACCGTCCCAGGTCACAACTACTGACCGTCTCACGTCACAATTACTGACCGTCTCACGTCACAATTACTGACCGTCTCACGTCATAGCTACTGACCGTTTCACGTCACACCTACTGACCGTCTCACGTCACAACTACTCACCATTTCACGTCCAAAGTACTGACCGTCTCACGTCACTACTACTGATCGTCTCACGTTTCAGGTACTGATCATCTCACGTCACACCTACCGACCGTCTCACGTCACACCTACTCACCATTTCACGTCCCCAGTACTGACCGTCTCACGTCACAACTACTGACCGTCTCACGTCACAACTACTGACCGTCTCACGTCACAACAACTGATCGACTCACGTCACAACTACTGACCGTCTCACGTCACAACTACTGACCGTCTCAAGTCACAACAACTGATCGTCTCACGTCACAACTACTGACCGTCTCACGTTTCAGGTACTGACCATCTCAAGCCATACCTACCGTCCGTCTCACATCACACCTACTCAACATTTCACGTCCCAGGTACTGTCGGCGCCAGGTGACACTCACTGGAGCTCACCATGTCACGTCCCAGGTACTGTCGGCGCCAGGTGACACTCACTGGAGCTCACCATGTCACGTCCCAGGTACTGTCGGCGCCAGGTGACACTCACTGGAGCCTCTGACACCGATGGCCTGCAGCAGGGCGAACACGATGATGACGCCCGCCGCCAGGAAGTCCAGGTGTCCGGTCCACTGGGCGTGGTCAGGGTCGCCTGACATGGCCACCGTGGCGTTGTGGATGGCGCCGTGTGCCAGGGCGTCCACGTAGCCACTCCAGGCGCGCGCCACCGACGCGGCACCTGAGGCCAGGTCAGCTCAGTCCGAGCTACGTCAGCACACATGTGTCGTCACGTCCAGTGTGGTCTGGTGAAGATGCGCTATCACAGATGAATTTTTATTATGGACACCTTACTGCACATGCGAGGCTAACAACATGCGAGGCTCAAAGCTTTCGTCTATGTCACACATTGCAGAGAAGAGTTAGATTCCAGCCTCCCTATTCCCCATTATTTCGGTCACGATATTCTTAGGATATACACGAGAGAAAGAAACCTCCTAATGTCAGGATGATAAGTTGACATGTCAAAGACATTCTAAGTTAATTTAAGGCAGCCGAAAAGAGGCGCAATTTCGAGTAACTGTATGCCGACTTCTCGGGGTTTCACCCGAATTTTTGCTTCACGGTGCATTGGAGTCCGTCATTTAATGTTAAATGGTCAGCATCTAACACCATCAGCAATATATATTTTTGCAAATCACGTTTTTCCAACCACCTGCGTTACCATTCATTGGACAAAAACGACTCTAAGCAATAGTCGGACATTCTGGCCAATATGTACGTGGCTTAACTCGCCATTTACTGCAATTTACTGTGACCTAAAGCCTAGGTCACCATATTCAAACGGCCCAAGTGTATCGGTCATTCCACGTCGATTGGTGAATGTCACTCACAGGACGGCGACGGCAAAACAGTGAGCACCAACCAGCACCGCTGCCAGGCGGCGCTTGGCAAGTTCTGGACGCGTGCCAGCGACAAGCACGGCCACCATATGAATTCCATGTGGTTTCAACAAGGCGACACATCTTTACACGTAGCCAAGAAATGCCAAGAAATGCTTGAAGTGGATCCAAGGCTCACCAGATCTCACCCCCATGGATTTCTTCCTATGGGGTCACTGCAAAGGTCAGGTATACCAGCGGGATCCCAAGAGCCTTTATGACTTCAAGAAAGCGATCGCCGCGGCTGTGCGGGCCGCACCGACAAACATGTGCCACCAAGCCATCGAGTCAGCCAAGACTCGGATCGAACTGTGCCTCTCTCGTGATGATGCCCACGTAGAAATTGTGCTGAAGGCCGCCTTCCGAATGTATGCGCCAGCTGTCGCTAGCTGCAGCATAATTTCAATGAAAATGGTTTTTGATCATGCCCTTGCGAAGTGCCTACTTACAGCAATGCATGTTTTAAGTCAAATTCAAGTGTTACCATCCTTTTTGGTCTACCCTGCATGAGTGACTCTCTTAATTTAATTTCCAATTCGATTAGGGAAACAAGACAGCAGCAAGAAAACTTGAAACATGTACAAAGAAGCTAATACAAGCTGAAGTAGTTATGGTCTTCAATCCGACATGTATGAATGATGAAATATTACAAAAATGTACATGCTTATGTACATATGCAATACATATACCTATATATATATATATATATATATATATATATATATATATATATATATATATATATATATATATATATATATATATATATATATATATATATATATATATATATCTATCTCTCTCTCTCTCTCTCTCTCTCTCTCTCTCTCTCTCTCTCTCTCTCTCTCTCTCTCTCTCTCTCTCTCTCTCTCTCTCTCTCTCTCTCTCTCTCTCTCTCTCTCTCTCTCTCTCTCTCTCTCTCTCTCTCTCTCTCTCTCTCTCTCTCTCTCTCTCTCTCTCTCTCTTCTTATATATATATATATATATATATATATATATATATATATATATATATATATATATATATATATATATATATATATATATATATATATATATATATATATATATATATATATATATATATATATATATATATATATATATATATATATATATATATATATATATATATATATATATATATATATATATATATATATATATATATATATATATATATATATATATATATATATATATATATATATATATATATATATATATATATATATATATATATATATATCTCTCTCTCTCTCTCTCTCTCTCTCTCTCTCTCTCTCTCTCTCTCTCTCTCTCTCTCTCTCTCTCTCTCTCTCTCTCTCTCTCTCTCTCTCTCTCTCTCTATATATATATACGCTATCGACTAGGGAAAGTCACGCACATGCTTGTGTGTGTTCATAAAGTGCATGCAACACTGACAATATATAGCAGGGATCAAAAGGAACAAAACGGACGCTTATTTATGACCACAGACGATTGAAGGTGAGCCATCATACAGCGAAAGTGGGTGGCTGCCACGCACCGACCAGCTGATCAAGAATCATGTTCCAGCCAACGAGGAAGGCCCAGAACTCCCCCATGGTGATGTACGTGTAGACGTAAGTGCTCCCTGCACGTGGCACGCGGGAAGCAAACTCGGCGAAGCAGAGCGCCGACAGGAAGCTGACGGCTCCGGCTATCATGAAGGAGACCACGATGGCGGGGCCGGCGATGTAGCGCGTCACAGATCCGGTCAGCACGTAGATACCGGCGCCCACCATGTGTCCCACACCTGTAACAGGGTGTGGGTCAGTACGTCGATACCGGCGCCCACCATGTGTCCCACACCTGTAACAGGGTGTGGGTCAGTACGTCGATACCGGCGCCCACCATGTGTTCCACATATGTAACAGGGGGTGGGTTATGTGGTGCTACCGGCGTCCACCATGTGCCCACCCCCAGGACAGAAGGCGCGTCAGGCGCCACTTCGCAAAGCATGGCAATTCTTTGCTTGCTGGGCTTTGTCGGTGCTTCAGTGAGTCTGGACACACGACGAAGTCATTCAGAACGTCCACAGACATTCGCGCGGATGCACAAAGGAAGGCTGCAGATGCTGAGCTGGGATAGCAGGGGGCAAGACTATGGGACGAGAAAAACAAGGGAGAAGAGCAACGAAAGGTAGATAGCTGGCCCATTTGTCCACTGTCAATTTACAGCAGCATTTTCGATACTATGGGATACTTTTAAGATCTGTTCAATGCTGGCCGCCGCGCCTTCCCAGCGCCAGTGATTAATATGACGAGCACAGAGTAACTTGATATTATTTTGTGGCGTCACATCCTGTTCTAATGTACTAAACGAAGGCCAAAGCTGCAATGCCCTAGGCTTGCAGTAGCTATGACTTCAGCTTCAAATCCAAGTAGCAACAATACAAATGGCAAGAGCAACCTATGAATTACTGATGTTGCTGATCTGTTCTGCTTGGAAGGGCGAGGGGGTGAGTTTATCAAACGATCGAGGAACGAGTTGCTTGTGCTTACAGTCGGTTCAGAGGCAGACCATCGGGTCCAACCAAAATAACACGTGCAAGTGAAGTGGGCAGAATCCGCTCGCTCCTCCTGCTTTTCGACGATATCTCTTAAACAGGCGGGGTATTGTAATGAAATCTTGTGACTTCGTTAAAAATAGATAGGTGCAACTTGTGCAAAAATGAATTCGAAATCCATTGGTAACTATAGGAACTGTGGAGATGCAAATTCGACCGATCAACTGCCAAGCGCTCAAAGTCACAAAGGTTTCGTCGGTACAGTGGAGCGACGGTGCGGTGGGCGGACGATTTCGACCTCATTCGACCCTGAATCTATTAACCTAGGGTCATGAAGTTTGTACTGAAGTGAGTTCACTGCAGACCTAATATACCCTCCAAAGCGTGTGCTTCTAGCTTTAGTGGTTTCCGAGATCTTAGGGGGCAAATCCCTCCGCCCCCCTCCCCTTCCCCTCCGGTGAGAGTTTTATGAGAGGCCCTCTGGCCAGCTAGTTGTATGAAAACAAATGTATCTAATGATCATCATGCTTTGATGAGGGATGAATAGCATGGCTCATCTGAACTTAAACTTAGGCATACCTAGATGCAGGTTGATGCCCGAATGGACACACAGCCGTCCTGAGTAGATTCATTTTTATTGGCGCCGGTAGATTACAGTTTATTTGAGCCCTGTGACATGTTTTGCAGTGTGGGTGAGCTGTAGATTTGCCGGCGTCCATCATATTCCCACATCTTCGACAGGAGAAGGTAAGGCGGAGCCACCGGAGCCCACCATGTGCCTCATACTGGGGGGTCTCCAAAATATGGCACCAGCGAAGAGATCTCGTTGGTGCAGCACGGTTGGCAACTGGTGCTTTTGTTGCGGCGTCTGGTGCTTTTGGTGCGCGGTCCGTCGTGCGCCGACAGGAAGCTGACGGCGTTAATTTACTCGGCGGTGAGGACGGAGGTATGGCGGTGAGGACGGAGGTATGGCGGTGAGGACGGAGGTGTGGCGGTGAGGACGGAGGTATGGCGGTGAGGACGGAGGTATGGCGGTGAGGACGGAGGTGTGGCGGTGAGGACGGAGGTGTGGCGGTGAGGACGGAGGTGTGGCGGTGAGGACGGAGGTGTGGCGGTGAGGACGGAGGTATGGCGGTGAGGACGGAGGTATGGCGGTGAGGACGGAGGTATGGCGGTGAGGACGGAGGTGTGGAATAAACCCTCCGCAGGACGCAGAACTCCATTTAGAATATGATAAAGCAGAGAGGAAAATATGGCTGCGAGGCGCGTATGAAAAAAAAACACGTTTGGAGCCACGTTAATCTCGAACAAGAGCCACAGGATGTTGTATTTAACATAGAATGTTTCACATTGTTTGCATGTTTTTGAAGGAATCAGTCACTGTGGTAGCTATGAAATGTTTTTTTTCAACCCGAATAATTTTTAAAAATCACTATCAAATATAATTTGATAGAAAAGTGGCCAATATCTTAACATTTACATTGATCCAAATACGAAGAGACGTGTTCAGAGAACGGGAGAGGCGTTCTAGCCATCCCGTATGTCGTCAAATCCATAAATGCTGTCAAGTGTCACTCAGGAAAGCTTCTGCTTTGGACTGGTGAGAAAGCTTCTCGCAAGATGAAACATTTCATTATTCAGCATCCCTCGCCGGTTGCTGAAGTATCCCTGACGTCTGTGTCTGAATGTACATTTACTCTTTCACTCATCATATTACAATGTTAGTCGGTGGTGAACCCAGCGAGGGCATGGAGTCATACCCTCCCCCATGTCCCGAAGGATCCCAATGGGGTCGTCGAACATGTGCTTCAGCATAAGCCTTGACGAAGCTCACAAGGAATTGAGTGCTGCAGGGGCCTGGGAGCGACCGGTGATTGCTCCGGGCCGACGTGCGGAGTCCTTGAACCGATGTGAAGGGCCCCTAGTTCGACAAAAGGGTCCCCAGGCTGATGGAGATAAAGATGGCCGCTGAGTCGACGGAGAGTCTACGGAGAGTCTACGGACAAACTTTAAGGGCACCGGGCTGGGCCAACGTGAAGAGCTTCTAGGCCGACGAATTGGTTGTTGGAAGGGCCCACGAGCTGGTGAAGAGGGTCCCGGTTGGTAAAAGAGCCCCTGAGCCGAGGGTGAAGTCACCAGAGAACCCTGGGCCACCGGAGCTGGTCCAAGCCGAATCAAGGACCCCTGGCATGACGGAATGGCCTTGAACTCTTAAAGAGGGTCCTGAGCCGACAGAGAGGGCCCCTAGCCGACGGGCAAGGCCCTTGGACATCGGAGAGGGCCACGGGCTGTCAAATATGACCCAGAGTCGATATGAAGAGATCCTGGGCCGACGGAGAGGGCGTAGGCCGTACAATGTGACCATGGCCTGACGGAAGACGTTCAAGCTGTGGAAAGATGGATCTCCGGTCGAACGGAGAAAGCTCTGAGCCGTGAAAGAAGGCGCTGACTCGATGGAGACGGCCACAGGCTGGACGTGGGCCTGGGCCTGCTTTCTTACCTCACGATGACGAAGAGAAGCCCAGAGCTGACAGAGGGGGTCTCGGGCCGTTTAAGCCATGGAGACGGACAGAGCTGAGGAAGTTGGTTCCCGAGACGTGAAGACCCCCTAGGCCTAGGCCTAGGTGAAGACCCCCCTAGGCCCATGGAAAGGCCCTGGCTGCTAAAGGATCCCTCGAGCTGACAGAGACAGCCCATGGGTCCTCGTGATGACCGTATTGATGTTGATTATGAGCACCTTTGACAGAGAGGGCTCGTGCTTCTTAATTGATTTACAGAAGGAACGAAGTTCACTTAAATGTCCAGCAAGTGCCCAGCCACCCGGCTGAAGTATCTCTGACGTCAGTTTCTGAATGTACATTTCAGTTGCATTTTCTGCATGTAATTTCTGAACGTGCCTATATCACTTCACATAAGGATCTGTTATGCGTGAATTGTATCCTATCGTTCAATGCCATTTTATTCGAAGGCAACAATTGAACACCAATACGGCTAGAAGGCGTCATACTTTCTACTTTCGGGCTGCATACTTTCCAGCTGACTGAATTGCACCTCGGTTCATATAAAGGACGCCGGAGAACAAACACAGGCATACATTAGCGAACTACCCCCCCCCCCCCAAACCGAAGTAGCAATCAAGGTGGGTAATTCCTGCACATGCATGCCACACTGAGTATTGATTTGTGTGGCAATTAAGTTGGTCACATTGAGCACATATGCACCACAATTTCGCGGGGGGGTACACCAAGCATGTACCCTGATTCGTAGTACACATATATGATTCATCGCACTCATCTGACGAACTTAAATTTATTGCGCGTCAGGCAAATAAACTAAGACAACTTACTTTGCAATATTGCTAAGGGCTGTGGAGAAGCTGCAATAGTTCATGACAACACTCTTGTCCTTACCTTCTTATACCAGACTGTTCCATATGTGTAAGCAATGGTGCTCAACGGAGATGTGTGTTAGCACAGCCACGATAGAAATTCGAATAAAGGCACTGGTGGGATATGGGGAGATGGAAACCAGCAGTGCTTGAATTGACAACAAACGATGGGACACCACTTCGATTAGCATGGTAAAATTCGCAATTAATTGGAGAGGACGGAGGGTTCCCGCTTCCAAGAGAGATTTAGACACTATACTGTCATGCTACAAAGTTGTACTGGTTCATTTCCCCTCTCTCCGCTCTGAACCCTCTCAGATATCGCACGGCATCCTATGGAATTGCCCACTCCCCAAGCTCTCACTATGCCTGAGAGCCTCATAATTAACCCATCTGTTCTCTCTCCAATCACTTTTACAATGAATCGTACATGAACATCATCCATCATGGGCCTCGCGCTAAGGGGGTCTTTCTTACCGAGGTGTAGATCTGGGAAAACAACCTAGGTATGGCATGCAGCGGTGTGCCTCCGATTTGCGTAACGGGAGTATGGACGGATACCTTCCATAACCAATAGATACCAATAGACATAACAAATATTGGATAACGTTCATACGGAGCAATTTACTCAAATGTTTCTGCTGTTTGTAGCATGTGCCTTGTGTATTTCGCAACTGGGATAGATCGCCCCAAGAAACATTATTACGTTGCTGATGCTTTTGAGGTGAGCTAGCTTCATCCTCTCAAAGTGACATAAACGTATCTTGAATGTGTTATTGACAATGAAGTATCCAAGGTGCATCCAACACTGATTTGTTGCAGTTATGTTGTAGCTAGTACTTAAAGCAGTTGAATATAATTGGAACGCTCATTATTGACAATGATGACCTGATCAAACTGGGTTTAACCAGTGACCTGTCACACGAACCACCGTGCTCCGATCGTGCTTCAGTTCGGTCCTCCAAGAGGCTACGATATCGAAGATTAAGTTTTAGCGCTCGCTATTTGTAGCCTTCGTAGACTGTGATATTGCCAACGTAACGCTTCAAACAGCCTGATGTTTCTGCAGCAGCTTGACCCATGGGTGCAGCAGCTGTTGGTATTGTGTTGCACTAGTCCAAGTTCCCATGACCTCTTTGTATTCTGGCCATTGGGAATGCGTCCAGAATGTGATTTGTACCCTACAATAATGACGCGTTTCTTCTCTCCATGACTGGATTTTCCTCAGGTCGCATTGATTCGTTTAATTGACACACCTGAGGAAGTCTTCATGGACAAATGAAGTCCGTTTTCCTTTCAAGACACATAGGAGGTGATTTTTCAGCCCCTTCCGTCCCAATGGGAAAAAGTTAGAAAAGCTCTCGGAGGGCAAAGGCTACAGCAAAACATATATACCAATGAAGTATAAAACGTACCAAATTAGCTGTTAAGATCGAATGTAAATGTTTCCAAGTTAAAGCCACCGATAGTAGAATACTAGCAATTGTATCTACCCTGTTCCATGTACGCATGGTGGTTTTTATATGTGATTTAATCCAAATGGTTATGTCCGATATTGCGATCATCGTTTTAATATGTTTCACACTGAGATCTTTCGCTGCTTAAGCACATCTGTTACATTATTGCTGAATTAAAATTTTGTTTCAAGGCTACCTATGTCGAAGAAGTGCCCTTTTATTGACGCCTCACCTCAGTGGAAAACTGAAAAATGCACTGTCGTATAGGCAAATCGTCAATGTTGTTCTGGGTGTGAGCAGCGCTGATGGACTCATATCATCGTGGCGTTCTGGTCGGTCGCAGAGGGGGTGGCGTGCACCATCATCACCGCAGAGCTGAACAGGGGAGTCACTCTGAAGATTACGTTCTGGTCGGTCCCAGAGGGGTGGGGGTGTGCACCATCATCACCGCAGAGCCGGACAGGGGAGTCATTTCTGGAGATTACGTTATGGTCGGTCCCAGAGGGGTGGGGGGTGTGCACCATCATCACCGCAGAGCTGAACAGGGGAGTCACTCTGAAGATTACGTTCTGGTCGGTCCCAGAGGGGTGGGGGTGTGCACCATCATCACCGCAGAGCCGGACAGGGGAGTCATTTCTGGAGATTACGTTATAGTCGGTCCCAGAGGGGTGAGAGGGGTGGGGGGTGTGCACCATCATCACCGCAGAGCCGGACAGGAGAGTCACTTCTGGAGATTACGTTCTGGAGGGATCTCGGAAACTACTGAAACCAGAAGAAGGAAATTTGGAGGGTAAATCACGGCTGTAGGAAAATTGCTTCAGTATAAATCGCATGGCCCTTTGTATGCCTTCAGGGACAAATAAGGTCGAAATCAGCTGCGATACCGCGCCCCGTCCACACCGCACCGGCGGAACCTCTGTGACCTTGATCGTTCGGCGGTCATCTGTCGCCGGTCCGGCGACACTGCACTACCGTAGTTCATATATTTACCAAGTCAGTTCGAAATTTTATGTTTACATAGCATGCGCTATCAATTTTTAGCAAACTGACAATATTTAATTACAATACCGTCACCAGCCTATGAGATATTGTTGAAAAACATGAGGGGTGAGCGATCCCGCCCCCCCCCCGCTGGTGGGCGTGATGACGAACAAAAACCCTCCTTCCGTTGAACCTACTGACCAATGGTCCAATACTTAATACAACGAAGAATGGCTCTTAGATGCTCCTGGGTTTTAGGGTTCACTGGGTTTCGACTTTGAAGGTCGTATATTTTCTTTACACGCTATGTCCAATACTTAATTATAATACCAATATTACGATAAAATATATGCAAACGATACGTCATTATGGTTTACTGTAAATGTCAGGAAGGATCCAACTGCATTCGTACGTCCGCTATTGAAACATGCTTGGTGGAATGCACATCCGAAAAGTGGAACTTGATCGCACGGCAACTCGTTTGTCCCGCACCTCACAATATGTCATTTACGAATTCAGCGTCCTGAGACATTGTGACATGTCGTACATCCAATGTCAAACACCAACCAATGATGCAACAATTCAACAAGAGCAATATTATAATAAGCAAGAAGCAATGATAGTCGCATCCATCTCACCTAGCAAAGTGATATCGAACGTGGTGAGACATCGGTTGAGAGGCGTGTCCATGTTGTTCGCCCCAATCGGCCTTTTCCTCGCCAACTTGTACCATATCTCCGATAGGTGAGATGTCAACCGCTCCATTTCTGCGTGGCAGCGCTCACGCCTGGTCAGCCGCACTACAGCTCAGCTCTGCCAGCCCTCCAGCCACTGTCACGGACCGTGCACGACACCTGGTCAATTCAGCTCCAGCTCCTCCACCCCTCCAGCCACCGTCACGGACCTCCAGCTCTGCCAGCCCTCCAGCCACTGTCATGGACTGCGCACGTGTCTGGTGGTCTGGCGGTCGTGTTGGCGCCGCTCGTCCCGGTGGTGCGCGAGGCACTCTAGTTCTGCGGCGGAGAGTCTGGCCCACGGGTCGGCGCCGGGGCTGGCCTGGCTCTGCGGCGGAGAGTCTGGCCCACGGGTCGGCGCCGGGGCTGGCCTGGCTCTGCGGCGGAGAGTCTGGCCCACGAGTCGGCGCCGGGGCTGGCCTCGTTCTGCGGTGTGGAGTCTGGCCCACGGGTCGGCGCTGGGGCTGGCCTGGCTCTGCGGCGGAGAGTCTGGCCCACGGGTCGGCGCCGGGGCTGGCCTGGCTCTGCGGCGCAGAGTCTGGCGCACGGGTCGGCGCCGGGGCTGGCCTGGCTCTGCGGCGGAGAGTCTGGTGCACGAGTCGGCGCCGGGGCTGGCCTCGCTCTGCGGTGTGGAGTCTGGCCCACGGGTCGGCGCCGGGGCTGGCCTGGCTCTGCGGCGGAGCGTCTGGTGCACGGGTCGGCGCCGGGGCTGGCCTGGCTCTGCGGCGGAGAGTCTGGTGCACGGGTCGGCGCCGGGGCTGACCTGGCTCTGCGGCGGAGAGTCTGGTGCACGGGTCGGCGCCGGGGCTGACCTGGCTCTGCGGCGGAGAGTCTGGTGCACGGGTCGGCGCCGGGGACGGCCGCGGCGACAGACACACACGACGATTCTTACGCCGTCGGCGAGGTGGGCCGCGCAGACAGACCGTGCAGTGTCCGACACACCTGCTCACCGATCGATATC
Source organism: Ashinkailepas kermadecensis (assembly GCA_034440615.1). Lineage (NCBI taxonomy): Eukaryota > Metazoa > Arthropoda > Thecostraca > Neolepadidae > Ashinkailepas > Ashinkailepas kermadecensis. The sequence continues at coordinate 743,160 of JAOTOM010005076.1, read as the reverse complement.
GAGCCGCAAGTCGTCGATGTCGACGGTGACGTCACTGTCAGCCATCGGCAGCGACATCGAATGTGACGAGATCAGGTGCTGTTTCGATGTACGGTAGAGTTTGCTGGCTGTCTCTTCGTGTCGGCTGTCCCCTCTGCAACCCGTGAAGATATACCATGCAGGGAAGGAAAACTTCCTTTTAATGTCCCGTTATCTTGCATAACCTAGCGTCGCGTTGGTAACCCAGTGATCACTGGGGAAGTTAACACCCCCACCCCACACCACCCTACTCCATCGTTTTCGCTGGTTAACCCAAGAACTAAACGGGCGTTCAAACTTCCAGTGTCTCTCGGGCAAGAGCGGAGCTTTTCTTAAATTATTGAGTGCTGGGATTGGTTAAGCTGTGTCACATTCAATTTATAGTATATCTATTGTACTACCATGGACCAGAGGATCAAGGTGGAAATGATTGGGAGACTCGTGCCCCCTCCCTCACATCAATGGGAAGTGTTTTCCCAGTCTCGCCTGCCATCAATGCCAGGTACCGTGCGTGAAAACCAATCTTTTTAAGTCATCATAGGTCACTGACCATGACGTCATTATGTGGACGTAGGTATGTGTCGCCGCTCTAAACTAGATGCAGTCGATATGTCGGAGATTGAACGGTGCAACAAATGTGCATGCCCAATCATGGGTCAGGATAATTGTCATACATGTTAATGGCATGTTGTTAGTGCATGCGATATCCGCAATATTCAGGGCACTGTTCTCGTCGAGTGTATTTGTTGGAACACAACAACTCGACCAGTTGCTTCTCTGGTCATCGTCCGTCTTTTGCCCGTATAAGAGCATGGCTTTGTCAACATTTCTGTTTGAGAGTCCTTCAGTGCCCGTGATATTCGAACTTGGGTCCCTCGGAAAATAAGATCTCGTCTTAACAACTGCGCTATTCGGAACGGCTTGGTACGCTACTTTCTTACAAGTTTACATTATCCAATTTCCTTGATGTTTTTTTTCCTTTCGCGGCACCAGCAGCCATATCGAGCTAACCTTCATGGTGCTCGTGTCGTCCCGTGCTAGTAGACGAGACTGCCGTCTGACCAGGAGCAATGCCTGATCCTCCAGGCTGCTCGTACCGTCCGATGCGGGTAAATGAGACTGCCGTCACTGCCAACAGCTGGCGGCTCTTCGTCCTGAGCGACCCGCTCCCCAGCATGTCGAGTCGTCCTGTAGTGATCACATGTGTGGCAGAGACCGTGAGTGCCACCCGCTCCCCAGTCTGTGGAGTCGTCCCGTAGTGATCACACGTGTGACAGAAACCGTGAGTGTTACCCGCTCCCCAGCATGTCGAATCGTCCTGTAGTGATCACATGTGTGGCAGAGACCGTGAGTGCCACACGCTCCCCAGTCTGTGGAGTCGTCCTGTAGTGATCACATGTGTGACAGAAACCGTGAGTGCCACCCGCTCCCCAGTCTGTGGAGTCGTCCTGAAGTGATCACATGTGTGGCAGAGACCGTGAGTGTTACCCACTCCCCAGCCTGTCGAATCGTCCTATAGTGATCACATGTGTGGCAGAGACCGTGAGTGCCACCCGCTCCCCAGTCTGTGGAGTCGTCCTGTAGTGATCACATGTGTGTCAGAGACCGTGAGTGCCACCCGCTCCCTAGCATGTCGAATCGTCCTGTGGTGATCACATGTGTGTCAGAGACCGTGAGTGTCCGCTCCCCAGTCTGTGGAGTCGTCCTGTAGTGATCACATGTGTGACAGGAACCGTGAGTGCCACCCGCTCCCCAGTCTGTGGAGTCGTCCTGAAGTGATCACATGTGTGGCAGAGACCGTGAGTGTTACCCACTCCCCAGCCTGTCGAATCGTCCTGTAGTGATCACATGTGTGGCAGAGACCGTGAGTGCCACCCGCTCCCCAGTCTGTGGAGTCGTCCTGTAGTGATCACATGTGTGTCAGAGACCGTGAGTGCCACCCGCTCCCCAGCATGTCGAATCGTCCTGTAGTGATCACATGTGTGTCAGAGACCGTGAGTGCCCGCTCCCCAGTCTGTGGAGTCGTCTTGTAGTGATCACATGTGTGACAGAAACCGTGAGTGTTACCCGCTCCTCAGCTTGTCGCCGCAAGCTGTGACAAAATAAAGTTATTCAAAAGATTCCTTTAAGCAATCGCGATGAACCTCTTCTCCCTCAGGACCAAGCGTTTTTAGCAAGCTTCTTGTTTGACTCAAGACAATCCCTCCCAATCAGATTATTAATTGCCGCATCAAGCTTCATTGCAGAAACTCCTGCGCGCAGTCATCATCCCTCGTGCACCGGCCGTATAAATGCTACGGGCAGATCACCATCGGGGAGTCAGCCATCAGAGAGACGACGAGCCTGTCGCAGTAGGCCCAGTTGAACACCAGAGCTCGACAACTTCACACTACCACTGGACCTGACCTGGCTGGGGTCGAGTGCGGCGCTGACGTCTTCACACTACCACTGGACCTGACCTGGCTGGGGGTGAGTGTGGCACCGACAACGAGAACCACATAGAACCGCTTGTTGATCTGTGTGCTATGTGTGTCTCTTCGGGAAATCACAATGCGAGGACTGACTACCCAATCACGGAGCGTCTTTGTATCGTCAAGGAGCAGTGAATAGACCCGGGTAGACCCAGCTACCCACCTTCTTCCGCTCCTCCCGCACACACACACCGGAACTATGCGCTTGTCGCAGTCCCGACCAGCGGGACTGAGGAATCCGCATCGTGTGCCTCCACGAAGGGCGCTGCGGTTGAGGATGGTGCGGGCGGGGGAAGGCGAAGGAGGGAGGGAGGTGGTGGCGAGGGGGAGGGCGGGCACGGTGGGTCCGTGGTGTGGTCGGTACGGGGCGGGCACGGTGGGTCCGTGGTTTGGTCGGTACGGGGCGGGCACGGTGGCCCTGTGGTGTGGTCGGTGCAGGGCGGGGGGGCGCGAGAGAGGGTCGCCGCCTCGGCTGGGGTCGGCCAGAGAGGGGGCAGTGGGGGATGAGCGATGAAGCGGAGCTCCTTTGCTTCTAGCCAGGCCGGATAGCGTGGGTGGGAGGCGATATCGCCGGTCCCTCACGGGGCGGGGCGAGGGTGACGCACTGCGCTGTGGGATGTGCCTGGGTACAGTGGCTGCAGACGGGGTCGTGGGCGCGGCACATCTCTGCGTGGTGCCCGCGGCGCTGACGGAAGGTGCAGCGCCTGAGGGAGGGGCCCAGGGGCGGGTCGTGATCAAGAGGTATCCGGCCATAATGTGGGAGGGTGCGGTCAAACTCGGAACCCGATCTTTGGGCTCGGCTCAGGGAGAAGGATGACGGACGGCCGGGGCCGACCGCCTCGCAGACGACCTGCGGGGCCAGCTCCGCCGACAGCTCTTCCTCCGGAGGGTGGGCTAGTTCCGGTGCGTACGCGATCGCATACACACAATGCAGGTAGTCTGCTACCTCCACGCGAAGCGCCTTGCTCAGGAACTGGCGTAGGCTGAGGAGGGCTCTCGCTAGGAATGCCCCTGCCCCGCATCAAGGGGGTCCCGGAACGGACCACATTGACGGTACCCCGCCGGTCCACCGGTAGACCTTCGTCCCTATCTGGAAGGGTGAGGTCCGGGCCCAGGTATCTTGCGTTTTCGAGATCAGAAAGTATTCCCACTCAGTAGGCTCCAGAGGAGGGTACAGCTGGGCACCCGAACGGGGCCGGCGACCCCCCCCCCCCCCCCCCCCCCCACCGACCCCACCACCTCTCCGGTCGGGAAGGGGTTCCCAAACATACCGGGCGGGAAGGGTGGGAGGGGTGCTGATTTGGTGGGTGTAAGGGCACCCAGAAGGGTACAGGTAGGATAAACACCCTCAATGGGTGTGCTGCAAGGTAAGGTGCGAAGTGATTGTACGTTAAAAGAAATATAAAAACACAGATTTGGAGGGATGGGATAAATCGACCAGAGGCGGGTGCAGTCGATTAGCACGATCTTTTACTCCAGAAAGGGGTTTCCGACCGACTCCAACCTACATGAGGATGAGACACAAAACGCGGACGAGCTGGCCATTGGTAAAGCTCGGGTTTCCCACCGACGGGCTAGAAAGCCCGCCGGAACAGAGCTTCTCGTGTGGTGCCCCGACAAGAACACCCGCTGGGCAGCAGGGGCGGGGTAGAAGGGGAGGGTTACTGGGAAGGAACACAACTGTACTAGTATGTCGGGTGGTCTACATCACTCTGGAGACGAAGCTTCCCACATTGCGCTCTGACAAGGACACCCACGGGACAGCTGGGGCGGGATGGGAGGGGAGGGATACTGGGGAGGAATACTACTGTACTAACAGACCGGGTGGCCTACATAACGCGGGGACGAAGCTTCTCGTGTTGTGCCCAGATAAGGACACCCACGGGACAGCTGGGGCGGGGTGAGAGCGGAGGGGTACTGGGGAGGAACACTACTGTACGAGCAGGTCGGGTGGCCTGCATCGGACAGGGGACGGACCTTCTCGTGTGGTGCCATGACAAGGACACCCACCGGACAGCTGGGGCGGGTGGACGGTGAGGGATACTGGGGAGGAACACTTCTGCACTAGTATGCCGGGTGGCCTGCATCAGGCGAGGGAAAGAGCTTCACGTGTTGTGCCCTGATAAGGACACCAACGGGACAGCTGCGGAAGGTGGGTCTGAGAAGCGGCTCGTCGGAGGCCAGGGACAAGTGTTTTTTTTTCTTCTCTGCCGATCGATGAATCGATCTCACAAGCTAGCTTCTGCCTTGACGGAGGGGCCTTCATACTTGCTTTGAAACACGTGCGCCGCAATCAGTCACGTCAACACTTTCAAGGTCATGCCGCGTCTGTTGCAAAAGTCGACGGAAAGTCGGCAGCATGCAGTGTTGACAGCCCATAGAAGTCGATAGAAGCTAAGTAATTCCGCACCAGAGAGTTCGCATTAAATGCCTACCACTAAATTATGCGCTACGCACCTTTGCATGTATAGATACAAGTTGAACAGCAATATTCGGATTGTATTCAAATATATTTCGGCTGAACCTGACACAAAATTGCACTATTTTTCCAATCATTCAATTATCTCTTTTATTTCTTGAATTATAAATATCCATCTATAAATTAGGTGGTGGAACAGCCGCATTTTCGCTTTGTTGGTGTGGACAGCCGCAACACGTGACATCTCGCAGTGATCTTTATGGACACTATAGAAGCATTATTACCGACAATCAGATCGTACTGACCAATTATCCACAGACGATTGACGACATTTTAGCACAGACTCAATGCTCAGATTCATTAGATATCTACATGTACTCTGGAACCTTTCCCATCCAAGGTACAAATGTGCAATTGAGAGAAGCGACTAGTCCAACAACGGCCAGATTTACTGCCTCAACACGCTTACGACGGCCAAAATTTACGTCCAATGCGACATGGTCAATCATGATCACTCAAAGTACACGACACACGTCTATTGATTGGGCGAGACGACTTCGATGTACCATGCGTCTCTGAGGCATGATTCACCAACCAGATCAACTTCGATCTCGCCGTCAGCGGCTACAAGGTGTTCCAGGACGATCGTAAGCATCCTTAATGTGGCCAGAGGAGGGGCCCTGGCAATTGTCGTTCACTGATTGACACCTCAAAACTGGCGCCTCAAGATTATGTGGTCGGATGCATCAGAGCCGGGCAGACCGCTCCGATGTCCTTCGTGCCACCTATCGGCCACACAACGAACCTGTAACACCAGGTATTGACGATCTGCGGCAGCAGTTGCTGGAGGTCATCGTTCAATAAAAGTGCATGTTTCTTTTCGATGACCTCAGTTTAGACATGGTGCAGAATGACAAACAACACGTAGCGCAGTACAATGTCGTGCTGCAAGAACTTAACGTCTATTAGCTGATAATGGAACCGAGCCACCCGGATGATACACCTTCGCTAATTGACAATGTGGTTAACGTCACTCTGGGTTGTCGTTTTATGAAAATAATTAGTATGGCTGAAATGATCCAGTTATGTGGTTCCGTGGATGCGGACGTGAACCTGGAAATCCGCACTGCGCACATAAACATGAAAGATATTATGTCTTGATCATATATATGGCGCATTGAACTTGATCGAGACAGATACCGATTGCGTTAAATATGAATGCGTATTTCGGCATGAAAAGGCCCGCACTAGCGTAAATATCCGGTTCTTCACTCCGCATTTCTCTGCATGCCTCTTCTTGCGCATACCATAATCTGCGCTTGTTGGTTGAATTTCGACTACACCACCCCCACGCGAAATTCAACGGCGGCACCACCGTGCGGTACGTGGCGAACGCGTTCCACGCGGTCATTTTCCTGTGTGGATCGTCCGCTGCAGTCGAGGAAGATGGCCATTCTCCGACTTTAGCCGGACACTACTTACATACCCTACGTAACCAGAAGACGAACGAACTGTTGGCACATGACGAGCGAGGATTGCTAGTTTCGAGTCTTTAAAGGCAGTTGCATCATGGCAATATGTTGCATATTTACCTTTGTGATACATAGCATAAGCCAGTAGTTGTTTGAACACAACACAGGTGTTTTGTGACAATCTATTAATTGTAGTCATAATGGCTAGCTATGTAACTGACTGTAAGTATGCCAGTTATACAAATTATAATTGGCCGCATAGAGGTGTGTTTTTCATTCACAAATACAGCTTAACTGGACCATGGAGATGAATATATGAACATGATTTTCGAACCTGGAATACCAATCAATGTTAACCTTCCATTATTTTGGTCCACCTATATTGTCTGCAAGATAATGCACACGCAAGCGTGGTCATCAACATTGTTCCACAAAGTCGCTGATTATGTGCACAACTTAATGACATGATCAGATGTGCTAGCTGTTCATATCTGGCTGTCAGAGACTGTTAAATAATTGTTTTGGGATTGGGTACACTGCCATTGGAAAAAGCCGCGGTAATGTTAGCGGAGGTACCAGCCCAGTGATGATAGCAAAACACAGCAGTTAAAAGGTTAAAAAAAACCAAAGAGGATCAAAACACATGCATACTGTACCGAGGACATATAAGCAAGGACATAATAGCTGTTAATCATCTCTGGACATGCTTCAGTAGTTTCCGAAATCTTAGGGGCCCCTGCCCCTAAGATCAGGGGCCCCTGCCCCTGCCGAACTTCCCCCACCCCCCACTCCTGTGCGTGTTATATGAGAGGCCCCCAGCGCTTGTGTTAATCGACCCTGTCCTCAATTATGTTTTTATGCTAGGTTGAGGTCACGTAATCTGCTGATGCGATAAATTTGCAATTGAAGTGACGCTCCAAATAAAGATAAAAATACAACCACACGTCTATTATTTATATTTCCTGATAAAGAAAATAATGCAACGCATTTGCCTTTAATATCTAAGGGCACATAACACAAAACTCAGAAGCATTTAGGAACGACACCCTACTTTGCCATCAGTCACGGTCTCCCACCAACAGCCCGAATACAAAACCAAGAGATGTGCCTATAACCTTTTGGGGTGGAGTGATCTTCGTGCGGCTTTTGCAATGGAATGACTACGCTTTCCCACCAGGAGACGGGCAAGGTGTCGCTTTGGTACAGTTCATTAATGTCCGCTAGTAGGTACGCTATATAATTTTTGCTAAGATGTTTAAAAACTGGTAATAGATGTCGTCCGGCTCAACTGAAGTGTTTCCACACTTGCTGAGGGCAAGGTTTAATTCGTGCATAGTAAATGACTAGCTGTAGACTTCTCTGTTGCTAGAGCTAAATTTTGCTTTTGCGGAAAGGGCGTCTAGAGCGCTTACTATTGTGGTGTCGTAGGTGTTGTTGCCAGATACGCTGGCGTAGTGTAGCTTAAAGTGGTCTACGACTTGTTGTGGGTCAGCAATCTGCTGTCCTTTCACCGTCAGCTGGGGAAATGGGCCTGGTGGTGGGCGTTTCAGGTTGGAACGCTTCATCAGGTCCCAGATTCTGCCGGTAGGGGTGAACCTATTGAACTGAGAGGCAATTGCCTGTATTCTGATAGGTGTGCTTCGCACACGCATCTTTTGAATTGTTTGTGGGCACGGCGCCATGCGGCGTTTGCCCTTTAACAGTCCGGGTCCACCATGGCGTAGTTGCCTTTTTCCTAGGCTGATTACTTTTTGGGACTGAGTCTCGTGCTGCTGAGCCGATGGCCCTGAGGATTCTCTCGATTTTGCTGGTCTCTGAAGTTGCTAGGTTGAAGTCCACCTGATCATCGAATTTCGCCCAGTCCACTCTTTTCAAGTTCCAAGCTGGTCTGAATAGCTTAGTGTGGTGGATGGCGTCTGTGCTGAGCCGAATTGTAATTGGGTAGCGGTTACTCAGCCCGGGAACGTCTGAAACTGACTGCAGTCAAATAGTGAGCTTAGTCGTTGGGAGCAGAACGTTAAGTCAATGCAACTGTCCGATCATCCTAAGGTCGGGTTGTTGTGGGTGGCGGCCCAGGCGTTAAGACGTGCTAAGTTGTGATCAGAAACAAAATCTTGAATTTCGCGTCTTCTAATGTCCGTCTGATCGCTTCCCAAGGAGGGATGTTTAGCATTAAAGTCTCCCATAATGAGAACTGGTGGAGGAGCTTAAAGCAGCAAGTCGCTCAGCTCCTCTGGCGTGGGGGTTGCAGCTGACGGTGAAATGTATAGTGAGATGAATGTTGTTTGGCAATGGCAATTTTGAGGCTGAAAGCTACGCAGTTCAGGGGAGTATTAGCGTTACCCGACGATGAGGTATGATGTTTGCAATGAGTATGGCTGCGCCCCATTTCCGATGTGGACCGTTTACGTTATCGACATGCCAAGTGTAACCTGGAATATTACTCCAAATGAAGTCGGAGTCTCGCAAGTGAGTTTCTTGGAGCGCTGCTACTGATGGGTTTTGTTGCAGGAATTCCTATTTGAATTATATGAACTTGCCTGGAAGGCCACCGGTGTTCCACTGTAGAGAACATTTCCATGCCGAACGCATTTAGTGTCTGTTGGTGCTCTTATACTGGGATGGTGTCGGTGTCGTGTTGGGGAGAAAGGTTGAAGCGGTGGACGGAGAGGGGGATGGGAGGTGACCCAGGCAGGGATGGTAGCCTGGACTTGGACGTACGGGCGGGAGTCGCTTGGGAGGTGCGGAAGGTTCGGGCGGGATTCGTTGGTACGTTAGGCGTCATGAGCGGACATAATACTGGTGGCGCAGCTCTGGTGGTAGGTTTTTGAAGGAACGCAAATATAAGAATATAATGCTTCATTACGTGTATTTTTCACATTGCAGAGACCATCTAGGGCATGTTGCAAACAATAAACATTACATGTTCTCATTCTGTAGATACTTTAGACATTTACCCTAATATTCGTTTTATTATTCCAACAATCTGAGCCTGTAGTACTCTTCGCTGGGAGCTTGCTATGGTCACTGGCGGATCCAGGGAGGGGCCATTCCGGCCATGGCCCCCCGAAGCGCTCAAAAGGGGGGGGGCCATAGTGTCTTTTGCCCCCCCGAAACCAACAGAAGTGAACAAAATTAAAATGCAGTAACCTTTGCCGAGGTTAAAGAAATAGCGTCTGGATGAAAGAATCTCTAATCTTAGAGGGTTTTAAAAATAATTGTTTGGAAGCCAGTATGGTAGCATAGTAGATTCTGACACACATCGATGGTTCCATGCTGCTCAAGTCCTGTTTACAGCAAGAGTTTACAAAATCGGATCCGCCAGTGTGTACACGTGCACGAACGTTGACGTGGTACAAGGCGTGGAACGTGAACGTGAATGTTTTGGTAAACAGGAACACAAATCCTGTAACATAGAAACGGTAGAGGTAGGACGGGGCTCATACACAGTAAATTATGTTGTCAATTATTATTTCATTTTTATTTTTATTATCTTTTCATGGACCCCTTTTCCAAATAGTGGTCGAAATCCGGCGCTTTTAACCAAAAATAGTGGGAGAATTGGCACCCTCCAAATCCGTTCCACCCCTCCCCTGATGCAATTCCTAGGTACGCCACTGGAGGAGGGGGAGGGGAGGGGCTGACGCCGAAAACCAAAAGTTGGCCCTCCCCAAACCGGTGGGCTAGATCCGCCAGTGGCTATGGTTGATGCTTTATTCCAGTTTCTACAGGAGATGCCAGTAATTCACAATGGTCAGATTTGAACAAGATTTAATTAAGCTCTCTTATCATGTGCATTTCGTTGCATTCTGTATTCATTTGACACTGTCACTATTGCCTCGGAGTGAAATTGGACCCATTAGCTATTCATCTATGTGTCATAAAATTAATCACGCGGCTTCCGTGCCATATGCCGACAATTTCCAATATTCTTAACTAAAATAATACCAAAATGGCTACATTTTGATAGCATGATCTGCGTTCATGAAGTTCCAACCCTGTCACTTTTGCTATCAATAAAAATATTTAATGTTTGCCATTATCACCTTTTATACATTTTAAATGTATGTCCGATGTTCGGTGTTAATTAATGAATATAAATCATATAAATCGGCATCAAATGTCCTATTTTGTGATACCATTCTCGACCGTTTTTATAGACATTTCTCCGTTACTTTTGGCTTGAAATTTGGCATCAGCATTCTGAGATTAAGCTTTCTGACATTATTGAGCCTCCGGTATTCCTGTTTGGGAACTTTATGAAGATGAAATAATTTGTGGTAAAAGCTACTTAAACATGCTTTATTTATTTAGACACCTTTCCAGTAAATTTATCCTCAGACTATTATTTCTGGCTTGAAGATCCAAGCATTGTTTGTTAATTATTACGTTTTTTTGGCGCATCAACTGCACTGGTTGCCAACCATTGTCATCAGAGCTGCTTGTAATTTGTGGGCAGGCGCCTACACAAATTAGCAACTCTCCTTGGAACTTGGCCATCCATTTAGCCTAACTTTCAGCTTCTCAGACAGCAATTTTTCATAGTGCCAAGTAACTACTGTGCTTAAAAAACAAGGATACAATTTGCGAATTAGAAATGCCTCAATTTGTTGTGTACATTGTTAAGTTTTCTCAGATCCATTTCCTCTGCTTTTCTTTTGTTGTATGTCGCTTGAAGACGCACTTACCAGTTCAGGCCATATGGCGTCACCTACCTCTCACCCTGGCAGGAAAGGGGGCACCGCGGGGAATCGAACTCTGTACCTCTGGTTTCCCAGAAGCCCAGCTCAGCTTAACGACTGAGCTACCGACGTCCCTCTGCTTTTCCTATAAGCATACATTAGCAATACCTAAATGTAATATATTTAGGGATAGTGCGAATTATTTGCCATTCTATGTGTCAGTCTGAATAATATATCAAAACTAATTCTTTCATGTTTTGAAGACTTCAGCGTCCAAAATTTGCTCTCAATACTATGCAGGAAGCAACACGACACTATTCAAATATCAAATCGCTCATTTTCAGAAGAGTGAAGTTGCGTACTTCATGACACGGAGTATGAAACACAATGAGCTGAGCACACAAGCAATGACCATGTATTTGCATCAATAATGGTTTCTTTGTCCACAGTCCTATACAATGCTTCACGTTGATTCCAAGCATACTCCAAGAAGGCATCACGTCTCTAAAAGCTTCCTCCCAAACAGCTGCACCAGCTGTACAGTGGCACCCTTAAAGATAGTAACTCCAAAATATGATGAGGTTACTTGATGGTTCAGTTTCTCTACTTGTTGCTGTGAACACCTATTTGTGCACCCAACACGCTGTACCATCTCATGACAATGCTGACCTAGTATGTGCAGGTACGGAGTTACCATAGGGGCCTGGAAAAGCTCCAATAATTCCACCATAAACATGCTGCATGCATGCCTTACAGTATCTGCATCTTCACATTCACGTAACATTTGCGATACAAACAGATTCCCAGAGAGAAACATCTTCAGTTTTGACCCTCGTGCTGCACTAACACAGCTGGGCAAGCAAGAGGACGAGATCAGAAAGTCGGTGATTCGATGGTGGTCTGGGACATCACAGTTCTTTATGTCAATCTTCCTCTGAGTCACAACTACCTTAGTGCGGTAGGTTATTTGCTCTTGGAGAGTGGAGGCAAATGCCATACTTTTAGGAATTTCTCGCCAGATCGAGATAAAAATTGCATCGGACGTACGAAGGAAGAAATGAAGAGAATCAATTATGATCCTCTCTACCGGAATGGATTGAATGCGCCATGCGCCACACACACCGGGGTCTCCTTTGCCAAATCCTCGTCTCGGCTCCGACCCAGACGTAAAAGTAACTGGTCCTTTTTGCATTGCAGTAGATACATGCATTTGTTTAGTTCGCATCTGTCATTCCACGAATAAGAAGCATAAAACTTGTAATCGACACATAGATAGAATAAGATAGGTCGTCGGACGCCGTCGACGACAATGCCCGTATCTTGAAGCCTACCGATTTCCTCGTTCAGATCCTGCAACACAGCCTGTGTATTTGCGAAATTTGCGTTGCCGGCGCTGATGCCTAGGAGCTGAGGCTGCATCTGTGATGGCGACTGCTCGTCAGGAAGACTCGGGGAGAAGTCCACGAAGTCGCGATATCTACCAACCTGTGCGCCGTCTCCTGAAATAGGACACGGTACATCTCACCGTCAGTACTGAATGTTCGACGACGATTACTAGCATGCACGCACGGGGACCCATATGGAAGAACGCATGTGACACGCCGGAGGAGAGCATGCTACATAAATAACCATTGTAGATACAAGCCGCCTGGATCATTTACAGCTAATAATAATTGAGGAGCGAAATCCAGGCAATGTGGACCTTTGTGTTTGTGACGTGTTATTTATCTGCCCGAGAAATTAATTTTACCTATACATGTGTAAGGCTTTCGGTCGAATGACATTCATACCCGATATTTTCGCACGCAGTGAATTGTCAGGTCCGTGAACACCGATGGTTTCATGTCTGCTATAAGATCGGGAATAGTACGTCAAGTGCCATTCTGGATCTCCTGCAGCCGGATTGAAGCATTCAGTCTGCAAATTGTCACAAACAGTTTACGTTTACAATTATCATTAGAGACATTCCTCATGATCATACAACTGCATTGTCTGGAACCGTGCCACACAACAGTACAATGAACCGCGTACTTTAATTGTAATAGTTTGCGCCGGCTATTGCGGTTGTACCGGTGGATGGTACAAAATAGCAAATATAGTGGAGATGAGTGGCATAAAACCAAAGCAATTATGACTAATGTGTAAAACCTGCCCACCTTCTTCGCGCACGGCGAATCTTATGTGCCCTCGGGAGAGCTGGTGTTAGTTCTGTGAGCTCTCGATAGCGCTTGAGAGAAATGTTGCTTCCGTTGAGAGTTCTTGACACCGCGCTTGGCGATGGTGGACTTCGGTTCTCCTTTTCTTCTTCGAAGGAAACAGTCAAACCATACCTGAAGCCTTCGGTTCTGAGTTTAGTTTGAATTCGTCTTCTGAGTCGCGCACTGTAATTCTCCGGTGGAGTGGAGCCAACTGGTCGTCCTTATTCCGAAGTTTCGCAAATTTAGTCAGTTCAGAGCACATGCATGTTTGTCCACGCCGAGTAGCGGAACCAGGGCCTGAGCCATTGGGAGTAATGGTGCGTGTTCCGGTCGAAGATCTGCCAAGAACAGCGTGTCGAACGACCGAAGCTCCAGCGCCGACGAAGCGCGATGAGACCACACTTCGAGCGTCAACAACGCGCGCTACTCGCACAAGCTCCAACGTTGTTTTTGTGGAAAAACCTGCGTTGACGTTGACGTTGACGTGCGGTGCGGCCGCGGCTCCAGCGACGGCGAAACGCGGCGCTCCAGCGACGTGCGACGCGGTCGCGGCGGCTCCGGCGGCGCGCGGCGCAGTCACAGCTGCAGCACCGACGATGCGCGGCGCAGTCACAGCTGCAGCACCGACGAAGCGCGGCGCAGTCACAGCTGCAGCACCGACGATGCGCGGCGCAGTCACAGCTGCAGCACCGACGATGCGCGGCGCAGTCACAGCAGCAGCACCGACGATGCGCGGCGCAGTCACAGCTGCAGCACCGACGATGCGCGGCGCAGTCACAGCTGCAGCACCGACGATGCGCGGCGCAGTCACAGCTGCAGCACCGACGATGCGCGGCGCAGTCACAGCTGCAGCACCGACGATGCGCGGCGCAGTCACAGCTGCAGCACCGACGATGCGCGGCGCAGTCACAGCTGCAGCACCGACGATGCGCGACGTGGCCGCTGCCAGGTCCCGTGGGGGATGGGTGGGTACCGGTGAGGGACTGTATGGAGACTGGGTCTGTGTCTGAGGGGTGTTGGGGGTGGGATGATGCGGGGTGGATGTGGGAGGCCGTGTCCGAGGTGGGGTGGTGGTGAGCGTAGGGCGTGTCCGAGGTGGGGTGGGATGAGATTTTCATTGTCCAGTGATGTGTACGTCCAGGCAGAGATTTAAGAACCCCGAAAATAATGGGATGATTGGTTAGGCTAATAGCCGGGTGATATTGGTTTTAACACTACTTGTGGTGCAAGCAGCAAGTGGGCATAGGAAAGTCAATTTTGGGCGATGTACTCCATAGACATTGTTTAGCTATGCAATCGATGGGGCATGCGCGCGGCGAAGAGGGGCATTGGATCAGGCCCCCTGAGAGGCTGTGGGCCCCAATAATTTCCCCGGGGTTCGCGAAAAGAAGCGCCAAGCTTACCCCTAAAAATGCTAGTGGTGCCCCAAACAATCGAACCGGGGTCCATAAAAATGACATTGTGGGCCCAAAAAAGTCGCGGAGGAGCCCTCTGAAAACTGACATTGTGGTGCCCCCAAAATCCCACCAAGGCCCCTGAAAATCACATTGGGGCATCAAAACCCTAGCAATGACCTGAGGGCTCCAAAGTGTCGGGCCGGCCCCAGAAAATGTCGCTGGGGTCCCCACAATTCGCGGCGGGACCCAAAATCAAGTCAGGGCCCGAAAATCACACTAAGGCCTTAAAAGGTCGGGCTTGGCCCTGGAAATCACGCTCGGGGCCAAAAAGTCGCCGTGGTCCCCGATAATGACGCTGTGCCCCCAAAAGACTGGCCATGCCCTCAGAATCACGCTGGGTCCCAAAAGGTTGGGTCGGGGCCCTGAGAATCACGCTGGGAGCACAAAAACGTCGTGCCGTAGTCCTTGAAAATCACGATGGAGCCACAAACGTTCGCGCCTGCACCCCGAAAATCACGCCTGGGGGCGTAAAAAGTCGTGCCGGGTTTTTGAAAATGACAACGGGGACCCGAAAGGATGGGCCGGGACCTCTGAAATTCACGCTGAGCTTGAAAGTGCCAAAACGTCGCGTCCGTGCCCCTGAAAATCACGCTAGGGGCTCGACAGGTCGCATCGGGGCCCCAAGTCTCATCGAGAACAGCCAATAAATGAAGCCGGGGCAACGAAAAAAAACTGTCCGGACAAGGAAAATCGCTCTGGGGTCCCAGTAAGCGCTCCAATAGAAACCACAAAAACGTGTTGGGCCCCCAACGACGTGTCGAGGCCACCAAAACTCGCGATAGGCATTCAAACAAATGACGACAGGATCTAAAAATCGCACTTAAACCAAAAACGTCGCGCCGCTGCCATTGCAAATCACACTGGGACCCAACAAATCGCGCCGGAGTCCCACAAGTTGCAGCTGGCTTCCCAAAAATAAATTCCTACGCAGAATCTCACTGCGGCCACAAAAAAAAATTGCTAGGATCCGAAGAATCGTACCGGGACCCAAAAACAATTATCAGGAGGCTTACCAAAAAGTAGAAGTCGAACCCCAAAAAATCCCAAAGGGACTCCATCGAGTCGACCAGAGCACCGAATAAACCAGAACAGGTCCAGAAAGGACGTTTTCCTAAGGGCCTTTGGTTGGTTATTGGTTTTTACGACACGTCGACCGTTGAGTCATGTAGCGTCGCCAATCTTTCACGCCGATTGGTCGCGGGCGAAGAGTAGCGACAGGTGAGGTTCGAACCCACAATCTTTCGATTGCGAGACAAGCATCTTACCCTAGACCACTCGTCCCCTCCTGAGGGCCTTTTTACTCGGAAGAGTGCCATCGGCTGTTAAAAAAAAATCGTTGAGCAGCTGCAGTGGCAATACCAAAGAGGCGAATGCCCCCCTTCCCCCCTCTCCATCTGAAGAGGTGTGCTCCCAAGAACCCAAGAATACCGCCGGGGTTCCAAAAAAGTGGTTTTGGGGCCCCATAAATTCGCGTCGGGCCACGAAAATTAGAGGCTATAAATATATACAAGGGGCAACAAAAAAACTTGCACAGGGCCCAACAATTTGCGCCGGGAACGCCACAATCGTGCTGAGGCCCAGGTAAGTACAACGCGCCCCGAGAACTAGCGGCAAGATCCCCTCCCCCCCCCATATCGCGCTTGGGCCACAAAATTCCTGTCGGTAGTCCCATAAATTCTTGTCGGGGCATACAAAAAATACACTCGGGGCTCTCAAAAATAGGCGCCGATGGCCCCAAATAAGCGCAGCATGGCCACAAAATCGCATCGGAACCCGACAATAATCAAGCCAGAGCCCTCCGATATAAAAATATATTCCGAAAAATAAATGTCAGGGCTAGGAAAATCGCTCCTTAGCCCAAACATACCACCAGATGCTTTAACAAATCGCATGCAGCACCGAAAAACGTACCGGAGTTCGAAAAGTCCCGGCGGGACACAAAAAAAATGTCACCGGCAGCCCGAAAATCAGGCCGTGGGTCGGACTTTACATAATTCAGAAGAAGTCACCAACAATTGCATCGAGCCCAGAAAACTGGCGTCGGTTCCCCGGAACCACGCGCTTGGTCCTGAAAAGTCGCGACGACCCCACGATAAATTATACCGGAGAACCCAATATCGTGCTGGGGTCCCACAAATGTGAGCGAGGAACCCCAAATAAACACCGCAGGACGCCACTGGACGCCAAATAAGAGCGCCACTGGAGGACGAAAATGCACCGGGTCCTCCAAAGCGTACCGAGTCTGGCAAAAAGCGACAGGGCCTTAAAACATGCGTTGCAGCTCTAATAACACACCGGGAACTAAAAACAAAACACAACGGGGCCCCCAAAGCACACCGGGCCTTGAGATCGCACGAGGGCCTCAAAAATAGGCTGGGGCCTTCAACAATCGACATGGTCCTAGAAAAGGAACTAAAAGACCGGGCACTAAATACACACTTGGGGGGTCTGCGAAAATGCACCAATACCTGAAAAAAAAATTGTCGATGCACAACGAAATACAACATAACTCTAAAAAAGAGCCTAGCTCGCAAAAATGAGCCGGGCCTCTAACAAAAATTTGCTGGAGACCTAAACCACATCCATAGAAAAAGAAAAATGGAACCGTAAAAAAGAGAACACCTAACTAGTGCTTCAGTCCGGTAGCCAATCTGGCAGCGAATTTAACCTAAGAGATGAGGTGCATCAAAGCTCAGCGGTTATCCGGATTTCTTAGCCACCAGAAAACATGGGAAGAAGGGAACTAATCATCGAATTAAATTCAGGATGGGCGGTGGCCCTTGTGGCTCTTAAGTCTGAACACATGACTTTATGAGGTGCCGTGTGTTGTCACCTGTCAGCTATTTTGCACTGAATTATTGGTCCAAAAAATATGCGCTTACATTCCGTTTCAGCCGTGCGCCAAATGATGAAGTTGTTGCATTTCGTTTCAAGTGGCGGATATTCTAAGACGCACGATGTGTAGGTACTACAGAGATGATTGAGGTCCCTAATATCATGTGTTGGAATTAGGCCCTAAGGACGAACACCATACCATGTATTTTAATTTATTGCGTCTTTCTTTGCCCCAGTCTTGCCAATCTTGGTCTGCTACACACCAGATGAAATAATTTTCTACCGGTTATCACCCGTCTTTCCTGTTTCTCTTCTTCTTCAGCATCAATCATGATACTTCTTTTTCCATAGGCCAGCAAGTAAGCTACGTTCTTGCTTATTCTTTCTCCTCATCAACATTTGTGAACATTTACAACGGGGGACATCTTAGAGACGTTTATAACTATATCATGGCAACTAGGGCACACCACATACCCATTAATGAGGCTGTAATGAGCTTGCACCCCTCCCACACACACACGCACATAGCGAAGGTTAAACAATGTGTTAGAACAATAATACTAATGGTTACACTCGCACCAGGAAGATAAACATATTATTACAAAAGAGTTCATCAGTCATGAAAAGAGTTCCAAGTCCAGCGAGAAGTGTGCATTTGAAGGTACTGATACTGCGATGATAGTTATTTTTCAGTACATGCTGAAGCTAGCCATAAACGCGCCCAGGGGGCCTGTCCCGCCCCCCCCCCCCCTTGCGGTGAAAGTTGTGTGTTCAGTACTAAAATTATCGGGTGCTCTATCCAAAAGTGTTCAACGATGGTACTTTGCAAAATTCCTTGGTGCGCCCTTGCTGTTGGCCCTGGCCCACCCACTTTTTGAGACGTTCCTACGCCTATGGGCCGGATCCGAGGGGATGTGGGGATGTGGGAAAGGGCCGGATCTGAAGCGGAGTAGGTGTGGAAGGAGGCCGGGTCCGAGGTGGGGTGGCGTGGGAAGGAGGGGTGGGCGGTGAAGTCGAGGGGCGGTGGGGAAGCGGAATCGGGGATCGGTGGGGCGGTGGAGCCGAGGATTGGTGGGGTGGTGGAGGCGAGGGTCGGCGGAGCGTTGAGGAGGGAGGTGTGCCGGGCTTCGGGAGCCGGCTGCTGGTGGGGTGGTAGGGCGGGTGAGAGCTGGTGTTGGACGGGGTGTGAGTTTAGGTGTGGAGAGCGTCGCTGCGTAGATGCGCCCGATGGTAGGTGCGGTGTAGGAGGGTGCGGTTGTGGACGTAGAGATGTCATGGTGGTGGTGGTGGTGGTGGTGGTGGTGGTGGCGGCGGCGGCGGCGGCGGCGGCGGCGGCGGCGGCGGCGGCGGCGGCGGCGGCGGCGGCGGCGGCGGCGGCGGCGGCGGCGGCGGCGGCGGCGGCGGCGGCGGCGGCGGCGGCGGCGGCGGCGGCGGCGGCGGCGGCGGCGGCGGCGGCGGCGGCGGCGGCGGCGGCGGCGGCGGCGGCGGCGGCGGCGGCGGCGGCGGCGGCGGCGGCGGCGGCGGCGGCGGCGGCGGCGGCGGCGGCGGCGGCGGCGGCGGCGGCGGCGGCGGCGGCGGCGGCGGCGGCGGCGGCGGCGGCGGCGGCGGCGGCGGCGGCGGCGGCGGCGGCGGCGGCGGCGGCGGCGGCGGCGGCGGCGGCGGCGGCGGCGGCGGCGGCGGCGGCGGCGGCGGCGGCGGCGGCGGCGGCGGCGGCGGCGGCGGCGGCGGCGGCGGCGGCGGTGGCGGTGGCGGTGGCGGTGGCGGTGGCGGTGGCGGTGGCGGTGGCGGTGGCGGTGGTGGTGGTGGTGGTGGTGGTGGTGGTGGTGGTGGTGGTGCGTGTGTCACGCTGAGTTTCCGCAGACCGGCACACCTACCTCGTATGCCCACTTGGAACAGTCGGAGACGGTGTCGGGGTACGGCCCATCACAGGCTGCACCTATCCTTTTGGCTGCTGTGCAGTTGGATGCCGTGTGATGACCGGCACACTGGCTACATCGTGGTTCTGGCGACGCGCAAGCGTGTTCGCCGTGACCATAACGAAGTCAGCGGCGGTACCGTAGTGGTAGAGGCACTTAGAGGCGTACCTCGTGTGCCTTGTCGTGCATGTATGCGTGTGATGGCAGTTACAGTGCGTTGAATGACAGAACCAAAATGTTGTGTGGAACGCGCCTCACGTTTAATGTGATCTTTCGTGGCTGTGGCGTCTAGAAGGGCTGCGGCGTCAGTGTGGCGATGCTGTCGAGTGCTAGGTTATCCAGCTCTGGGGCGCAAATGCAGCCCAGGCTGGTGTTCGGTATGTGATTTAGCGTGAAGGAGCAGCGCCAGTTGTTAAAGGTGTGTGTGTCTGGAAGTGTTTGTGTCAGCGCTGCTTTGTGTCTGAATTATGATGTGAGTGGTGTGTCTGTTGATCGTGAAGTGTGGTGATTGGATAATGTGGCGGAGTGTCTATGTGAGAGTGAAGGACGACTCTAGCGTGATTGTGTGGCCTGACTCTGTGTAGGTGCCTACTAAGTAAGCGTCTTTTGTGGTACGGACGATGGGCGCCGTTGCGGGTGACACTGACATGGTGTGTTTGGGTCTGTCCCGACACCCGCAAGGTTTTCCTCCTGACTGCAAAAATACCCCGATTCGTTGTACCCGTAGACCGAGCTTTCGCCCTCTGGTCCCTGCCCCGGCCGCAATGGTCCAGGGCAGTGGGCTCGCCACCGTTATATTTTCTCCGGGGGGTTAGTTAGTTGGAAGACAGAGAGAAGTCGGGGATTTGGTGTGGGAAGTTTTCCCTATAGAGCTGCGGGAGTGCTCGTGTAGGGCGTACTGCTTCTGCCGCTACAAGATTGTCTTCTCTCTCAAGCCTTGTACCTTCCTGGGTCTATTCGTGCTTGCTGACTGACGTCTCTTCGTGAGGTGTGAAAAGCATTCCGTGAGATCACACACGATATGCACGAGAACATCTTGCGGCATGTTTGTCATATTCGGGCCATAATAGTACCATTATTAATATGGCAGCAATTATTGCGTAATACAGCAATACACCTCATAGCTTAGCTTTCACCTCTCAAATCAATGCATTTTCTTTCAGTTATTGTGATGCAACTCTTGCCTCAGATGTGAAAACATGGGAATGAGTGGTGGCTTTGATGATAAAATGCTGCGCAATCATGCACTTACAGTTATCTGCGTGTAATCCCCTCCAAAGTTTTACTCCGTATTAGTGAAGAATCTCTGACGTCACTTATCAGCATATGGAATCGTAATGGGATCCCTGCCGCAACAGAAAACGTGCGAGTGTATTTCCGCAGCCTCGCGTCTTGCGTTTTCTCCTGCGTGTGCTTCCCGTGTCGACTGCTGGCGCGTAGTTCTCGTGCATCGAGTTTGACGGCTGGATTCCCGCAGATTCCGGGTGAGAATAATGGCGTGAAAGCGTCATTATTTGTAGTGGCACATATGTTTACAACAAGGGGGATCCAGTAATTTTCATACGTATTATTGCAGTTTACGGTAGCCACGAGACAATTTTTACACACATTTTGATTTGACCTCCATGCAGCATACCTACCTAGGTACGAAGCATTGTCATTTGCAAGAAAGCAAGCATCGTTAGGTTAAGTTAGGCTTTTGTTGTAAGTTTGAGAAAAAAAATCCGATTTTTTTAATTAAAAGAAAAATTGAGAATTTTTCTTCCTCAAAACAGTTCAAGTTAGGTTAGGTTGTTTTAATTTTAAAATTTTCCGTGAACATTTGTTTTCCCTGTTTCAAGGGTTAGGGTAGGATGTCACCTTTTTTTCTTTATTTTGTATATTTGTATGGAACTAGTATAAATCATTTAGAGCTCTGGTGAGGAACATATTATTTCATCAAAATCACACTAAGACTTTTCCTGGATGATTATAAAAATAGTTGAAAGTTACTTAGATGGTGTATATTTGGGTACAAACCACAAACCACAAAAATAAGCAATTCTTAAAAACAAAATAAGCAATTATTTTTTTTGTGGTTTGATGAAGTGTTGTACCTGAATATGCACCAGCTAAGTAACTTTTGACTGTTTTTATAATTATCGAGAATAGGTCATCATGTGATTTTGTTTTTATAGAAGTAGTATAGTTGGTAAGCAGGTATAGCAGTAATACACTGGTAGGTAGGTACCTACCTATATAGGTACCTACAATAGGTAATATACCAGGTAGTACCTATAGCATAAAAAGCAATGCTGGTGGTTATTGGTTTCATGACACTTCAAATGTTGAGTCATGTATCATCACCCAAACACCCAAAAATGGGCTTTAAGTTGGGTGATAAAGAATAAGAAGTAATGTTCAAAATCAAGAAAAAAATGATGTAACACAACCTAACCTAACCTTCCATGAAGGAAAGCAAATAATTTTCTTACAAATTGAAAATTTCCAAACAATTTCCACACACCTGTAATGAATTCCAGATCTGCCAGTGAACTTACCATCATGTGTGCCTACAGTATCTGTGTCTATGCCCTATATTGTTTCTTATGATTCAGAATAAAGGCATTTTATAGTAAGCATTGATGGAACCAGCTCAATGCTGATGGTGTTTGACACTATCTTCAAGGTCTAGAACATACGAGCATTTGTTTAACACATGCACTGGAGGGGAGCAAAATCCTCCCACCCCTCCTGTTTTTTGTACATAACTGCAGATTTTACCAGTCGATATACAAGATTTTCTGCGTACATGCTTAGAAATGACTGGCGATTCGATTAAAGCAAGAAAAATGGAAATCGTCCAAAAAATTCAAGTTAGGGGCTGCTAAAGTAAACAAAATCCCCAGCCCCAGACCATACAAATTGGCTCTGATGAGCTTCCGGTATATTTGCAAAGGGGAAGTGTTCTTGGCAACACTAGTGACTTGTTTGATGTATATTGATATGCTACATAGTTTCAAGTTCATGTCAGGTCACCGAGGTCAAGTCAGGTCAAGTTCATGACAGGTTAATGGAACCAAACTTGATCAACTGGAATGTTGTCATAAATGCACTACTGTTTGTCATTTGTACTGTTTGTCATTGTGTTTCCATGCTTTATTCATGTACTTCACTCCTTTCTTCACGAAGCCGATTGCGAGGATCAGTCGGCCGGGCGGCTTGGTTCCTGTAACCGGAACAGGTAACTGACCTGATAAAGTGCTGCTATATAGGTGACCTGAGGTCAAACGTTGGGTCTAGCGTCTGTATTGCATCATTAGTAATGCCCAAAACATTGATGCCCATTTTGGAGCATTTAAACACAATCACAGTGATCCATAGCAATGACAAGCCAAGCCATGCAAAACAAGAAAATTTTGACAAATGTGACCTCATTTGACTTTTAAGATATTGACCTAGGGTCATGAAATGTGCACACAATAGTTCACTACCGTACCCATCCACCCTGTGAATTTCGTTCCTCCAGCTTTAATAGGAGCCAAAATATTAGGGGGGTGGCGGAATCTGCCCCCCACTCCAGTACATGTAATTTTCAGAGGCCCTCCAGGGTGCGTGTTAATACATTGGTACCTATATTAAAGAATAAACAGAATCATGATTATGTAATGCAACATTTACACAGTTTTGCATGAATACAGTTATCATAATTCAAATAAATGCAGGTAATGTTCTTCATTAATTCCCTCATATGAACACTATCCAGACTGGAGGGAAAGAGAAGACATATTTGTGTGATTAACTCAGCTTGGTGGTAATCTACAAAAGGATGTATATTATGATATTACTAGTTTACAGGTATATGTGTTCCACTGTCAAACACAACATAAGTATGTCATTGCAGACTGCTATTCAAAGAGTGATTTCATTATGACACTCATTTTCACCACTAGGCAGCACAGCAAATTCATGTTTAAAAGAATGTGGGCAAGCAAGTTGTCAGAACCAGCATAAATGTCATCCAGTGAGTGTACTGGTGCCCTCAGAGGGAAGTGCACAGGTCCACAGGTGCATATCAAGTATCTAGTATACCCTGAATAATGACTGCAACACATGTATTATCTGCATGGTGTATAACCCACACGGTTACACACCATGCAGATGGTGTATAACCAGAAAATGGCTTTTTGAGATAGTAAATACCAATTGACAGATGATCTTAAGATGCCATCTGAAAGAACTTGTCAAGGATTTTACACATTAGTCATAATTGCTTTGGTTTTATGCCACTCATCTCCACTATATTTGCTATTTTGTACCATCCACCGGTACAACCGCAAGTTCCACCGGTACAACCGGTACAACCGCAAGTTCAAGAGCTTTGTGATTGGAATTGGTGCCCCTGCTAGTGATAGCCCCAGCAATTTTTGGAAGCAGTCACTTATCCCTTTTATCCCCCTTTTGCAGTTGTCAAGGCTCAGTCCATATTGAAATACATTCTAGGATCTTCCTCCATATGATTGCCTGCATTCTCATATGACATTGGAGTTTCAAGCATGGCAGGATTTATGTTTTGGAAGTATATATTTGGAGAGAATGGTGGGAAATTCCACATTTGGTATATTTGTTTCTCCTTCTGACATCCACAACCTGTTTTTGTACTTTCCAGTCAGTTTCACACATGCTCCTCAAAAACAATGACATTGCAAATCATTTCCAAACAACTCCATGCATCTCTGCAAAAAGAGCATACTTTCCCAGAGATAATAATGTTCTGCATGACAAACATCCAGAACAAGACCATGTTTCAAAGCCTGTTTTGAAGCAGTCAACGTTTTACATTTCCGTATGCTTAAGGAATACAGAGTTTGCAAGAAGTTGTAAGCTTGAAACACCAAAGCATGCAGCAGCATGCAGGGTTTTTAAGTAATAGAAAGTACGAGTTATGGAACATGTAGTTTTTAAGACACTGAGAGTTTGAACTCCCTGACTGAATATTAGTTATCATTCTTGGGGTTTTGAGGCCATGAATACTTCGGAATTCAAGGTGCTGGCATAGGAATGTTTGGTCTTGGGGGATGCATGGCTATCATTTTCTGTGTGGCCTCAACTGTTAACCAATGGGACAATCTTGCGACGACCTATCCAGCGAGCCTCATCCGCGATTGGCTGACCTGGGCCGGCCCGCGGCACGGGCCCGACCTGACGAAGGTCGGCAACCAGGTGGGTGACCAGGCCAGCCTCCGGTCCTGCGCTGCCCAGACGACCGGAGGCCATGCACTACCATCTCCTTTCCTCGGCTTCTGACACTTCTTCCTCGTTTCGCCAATGGAAAGTTTACAGGAAGTTAATCGTGTTTGCCCAGCAATACATCAGTGGCTATCATAGCACGTTGAAGGATGATCGTGGGGGATGACAGCAGACAGAGCTTCGGCTGACCGAGCAGAACACCCACCACTAGCGGGTCTTACCAGTTTGTTGAGATGGGTCGAGATGCTGGTCTTTACCTGGTCGTGATCAGCTGGGGGGGCAACTGTACAACCAAGCGTGGACAGGTAAATCCTCGGCTTGATGGACGAGCGCATGGGAACGACCACTGCCGCTGTCCAGTTTCCTACGGCATCCTAAGTTTTGCCTTGGGAGCCTGGCATTCGGTGTACTGCCGAGAGCAGCAGTACTCTCCGACATTGCCACGAAATGTACCGAAGGACGTAGAGAGGATGTTGACATCAGACAGTGATGCAACTGCTGTTATCCTGATAATTGTGCGTCAGGAATTTGGAAAACATTGTATCCATGTGTCTATCCAGTTGTTAATACGATCTTCACTCAATAGTTATATTTGCTCGCCACCTGCCATGATACCAATTTACAAATTGATCAGAACTGAGCGGAATCAATCATGGTGGACAAATGACTTGACAATATTGCTGGTAAATAATAATGTTGACTTATAAGGGAATATATTATGAGTATAGACCCGAATGCATCATCTTCAAACCCATTACCCCAACGATATCCACACCAAGCTGACATGAATTGTACACATTAAATCTGTATATGGCCACCGGTGCATATATAGGTAGTCATCAGTGACGAGTAACATGTGCCCGCGCCAACCGCTGCCGAGTCCGATGGCGGGGTACCAGGTGCCCGGAACGTTCCGAATCCGCTGCCGACTCTGATGACAGGGACTGGGTACCCGAAGCGGCCCGAAACCGCCGCCTGGTCTGATGGCGGGGACTGGGTACCCGAAGCGGCCCGAAACCGCCGCCTGGTCTGATGGCGGGGACTGGGTACCCGAAGCGGCCCGAAACCGCCGCCTGGTCTGATGGCGGGGACTGGGTACCCGAAGCGGCCCGAAACCGCCGCCTGGTCTGATGGCGGGGACTGGGTACCCGAAGCGGCCCGAAACCGCCGCCTGGTCGGATGACGGGGACTGGGTACCCGAAGCGGCCCGAAACCGCCGCCTGGTCGGATGACGGGGACTGGGTACCCGAAGCTGCCCGAAACCGCCGCCTGGTCTGATGGCAGGGACTGGGTACCCGAAGCGGCCCGAAACCGCCGCCTGGTCTGATGACAGGGACTGGGTACCCGAAGCGGCCCGAAACCGCTGCCTGGTCTGATGGCGGGGACTGGGTACCCGAAGCGGCCCGAAACCGCTGCCTGGTCTGATGGCAGGGACTGGGTACCCGAAGCGGCCCGAAACCGCCGCCTGGTCTGATGGCGGGGACTGGGTACCCGAAGCGGCCCGAAACCGCCGCCTGGTCTGATGGCGGGGACTGGGTACCCGAAGCGGCCCGAAACCGCCGCCTGGTCTGATGGCAGGGACTGGGTACCCGAAGCGGCCCGAAACCGCCGCCTGGTCTGATGGCAGGGACTGGGTACCCGAAGCGGCCCGAAACCGCCGCCTGGTCTGATGGCGTGGGACCGGGCGTCCGGAGCGTCGCGAAACCGCTGCCGAGTCTGATGGCAGTGGACCGGGTGCCTGCGCCCGCCGATGCCGAGTTTAATGGCAGTGGACTGCGTGCCCGCAGCGTCCCGAAATAGCCTGTTCGTCGTCGATACGTCAGCAGCGGCCACAACAGCCGTTGTCATATCGGACCGGAGCGTTGCGTGTGACCGACTACAGGAATACTGGTGCGACGGTTATGCAGAACCTTCCTGAAAAGGTGTTTCCACTGCACCCTTGTATACTCGTCAGGCGTAGAACTGGTGTCGGTATCGATGGATGTGGGAGATGTGTAGGTGATGTGAGATGCTTCTGATGTCCATAGCTTGCAGTATACTGCCCCGGAGTGGTGTTTTTTCCAAAATCCTCGGCAGGGGAGGGGGTTCTAGCTGTTAAGCTGTCACCCAAAGTGTGAAGTGATGAATCGTAATACTACAAATACTTGGGGAAAGAAATCGTCCAGGGCTCAGTCCTTACGAAACAAAAGTAGGAAGTTCTACCTACCACCTGATGCTGTCGTTAAAAAAGGACTTTACCAATGTATATGAAGTTGAAACATATGTGCCACTGCTACTCCACACAGCCATTCGATTATTTGTCATCACATGTGCCATGCCAGAGTAGACTTGTATGGGAGTGTCGTGTCAATTCGACTTCAATGCATGATAGGAATGCTAACGTGTGATGTTGGCTGAATGGATTTCGCATTAAGACAGATGCTTACGAAGTGCATTGCGTGTTGGATAATGGATTTGTATATAACACACTTTTTCTCTTGCAGATTTGTCCTCTGAGCGGATAGTTCACCATGGCTGGTGCAGGTAATCACAATTTTTGCTTACCCATATTTTACTCGAACTCGCTGTTCCCTATCTGATGAAACGTGAAACGGAATTGCACTGATGCTGCAATTGTTATCCTGTGGTCAAGTGCTTTCCACAATATTTCCTTGGGTCCACGCCTACGTTACGAAATATTACAAGACCTCTTCGTAAATTATGTCATAATGATTCGTTTTTACATCCGGGGAGGCAGACGACCGGCAAATTTGCCATATATCAAGCTGGGGGACAGAATCCGACCACAGGGGACGAGTGGCCTAGGGGCAAGATGCTCGTCTCACAATCGAAAGGTTGTGGGTTCGAGTCTCACCTGTCGCTACTCTTCGCCCGCGACCAATCGGCGCGAGAGATTGGCGACGCTACATGACTCAACGGTCGACGTGTCGTAAAACCAATAACCAACCAACCAGAATCCGACCACACACAGGAATACCACTAAGCATTGTTTAGACTGCAAAAGGCTGGGGAACATAGGCAAAGCTTCCGGGCCGGGGTGTCACAAAAATCAGCATAGTTCTTCTGTGGCCAAATCTGGATTTAATATAGGAAAATCGCTGCATGCTGGCCGCGAATTTCATGCATCGGACGATGTAGAAGATGTAACCTTTTGAAAGTTAATTAATTGCCTTGCATAATGAATGTTGCAAATATATCAAATAAATATGCTGCCCCGTGACTGGTTTCCTCGCGTGCGTCGCGTGGGCTGACACCACTCTGCGTCGTACAGCTGAACCGATGGCCTGGGTCACGCTGGCCACCACCGACCCATACGCACTGGGCGCGCTCGTGCTGGCCCACTCACTGCGTCAGGCCGAGACGGCCCATCAGCTGGTCGTCATGGTGACGCCTGGCGTCACGCAGCAGATGAGGTAAGACTCCGGTGTCACGCAGCGCACGGTTAGTCACCCCAGCGTCACGCAGCACGTGGGTGAGACCTCCGGCGCCATGAAGCAGTTGAGTACCTCCGACCCCGCCTCCTCCCGTGGTGATACAGCAGATCGAATGAAATCCCCCGTGCTACACAGCAAATATATATACATGGCAAGTGGGCGAACGGCTGTGTGCAGTATGCTATGTTGTACGACGTGAAAATATCACATGCTGTCAGCTTACATGCAATTTCGTTAATGTAAAATTGGCGAAAGGTGATCAGGCGAATGCCTAGTTAACAATTAGATTTTGCTGACATGTAAAATTGGTGACTGTAAGTTTGTTGAACAGCATTTGTCATTAGCATCAATTAGTTGAAAGTTGTCAATTGTCAATAAGTGGAATGTGAATTGATCGAATGTCGATTAGCCAAACTCTCAATTAGCGTAAATGTCGAAATGTCGCTTAATTAAATGCTAATTAGACAAAATGTCACTTCGTCAAATGTCGGTTGGCTGGATATCAATTAGTCGAATATGACTAATCGAAACAGCAATCATTTGACATATCATAACCTAGCTTAATCTAACCTGGCCATACCTAACCTAGGCTGTCCTGACTAATTGACATTTCGACTAATTAACATATCAACGAATTAACATTTCGAGGAGTTGATGTACTTCTACTAGTTCATATTTGTAGTCATTTATTTAGTCTTATTGCCATTCGTCCCATTGGTATTCGCCGCATTGGTATTTGGCTTATGGATATTCCACTAATTGCACTTTGACCAATTCACATTCTACTTGGTAATATTCGATCCATTTGCATTCGACTACTTGACAGCCAACTAATTTACTTTCAGACAAATTGTTGTTCCATTAATTGACATTGCGACCCATTGACATTCGATCACTTGGCATTCCGACCACTTGTCATTCAACTAATTGATAGTCGACTGATTCACTTTCGCAAATTTCACATGTGACGAAAAGACATGTGTTCAATTTGTCATTCTGCATTGTGCCCTTTGCCATTTTGCGCTTTCGACACATTGACATTTGTCAAAGTAGCATTCACCCAATTGCATCGGCAAAATGCTATTCGTTCAAAAGTCCAAAAGTCACTGACGGTCATTGGGTGCCATGCTTCTGCTGCGAGTTACTGGTTCTTTTGTGCGTTCCGAAATCCGAGTGATAATTTGCAGCTAGTATTCCCGCCCAGAACTGTTGCTTCTTCAAGAAGGCTGCGCTCCCAGAGCAGAGTTGTTCGATCTAAGGCAAGAACGCTTTCTACTTATGCATACCTTGATGAAGCATTGCCGTGGATAAAGCAGCTGCCCTTCAGTTCTCACGAGAACGGCGCTGTTCTCTATTTCCCTCCCCTATCCAAAGATCCAAAGACAAAATATGCGAGACGTGCCATCCAATAGCGATATTTCTGCCCGGAATGAGAGCACTCCACAATATGATCTAGGCATTTTATTTCGTGCGCGCTGTTTGGAATGTCAGCGGGCTGTAACTCTGGCTAAGGGGGCTGCAGCCGCTGCGGTCCTGCTGTCGAAGTAGGCTCCGCCCAGCACCGAAACGTCATCAGCAGCTGAACGCGCTGTTATTTGTTTTTGGCATCTAGAACATTATCATTTCCAGAAAATTATCCTCTCATTCTCGCTTGGAGGTTGAATAGCGCGGTTCGACAATGAACTGCTCTGTGATTAGTGCTCAAAATTGACTGGGGAGTACAAGCTGAGATTCCGATGTCACATGTTCCGTGAAAAATAACCTCTGCTTATTTCAAATCCAACCCTGGTCGTGGTCCATCGGGGCCATCGTATGTGAGAAATCTTGCGGAGGCTTTCCATTTATAGCACCGCGTAGGTCAAATTGAAGTAGGGTAAAGGACGCTAGGGAAACTCTGAAGATCCAGGAAGTTATATTTATACTTGATATCCGTCAGGTTAATATTGGCTATCTTTCAGCATTATGAAGCTGCAATGTTCTCAACACAATTGTTTAGAAACCTATGCAAAATATTTTGACAGCTACAGCAAAAATACACGTCCAAACATGCTCGAAAGTCACTCAGTTTTACGGTATTCAAGGCTGCCTGTGATGACTGTGCAAAAAGTAAACAAGCTTAACGCTGATCTACGAACAACAGGCAGCAAGGTTGTAGTTAAAGAAATCGCGATCGGGTTCTATTTCAGTAGGATTCATGTGGGTGCAATTTTATTGGTGTGGCACAATGCCCCTCAATTATCTTTGTTTGTTTTTGTTGTTGAAAATTTCGCAATAAGATGGCGGACACCGTGGTGACCATGATGACCTTGGTGATTTTGACATTGACCTTGAGCTTCTCCATGTTTGCCAGGTGAACTGCACCATGTTTGCCAGTTGTTAATAGGTATAATTGCTACCTGGTTCCAGTAGTATCTGGAGGTATTGAAGGGGAAGCGCTCATTAAGATGTTCCTCAAGCTCATAAATCAGACCTACGTGAAAATGTGCGACCAAGCCTAACGGTCAAGCACCATCCGGGACTGGACCCGACATCAGCTCATCTCTTTCAGTTTAGAATTGTTGAACTGTTCCACGTCCTGCTGATTATGGTGGCCAAAAGAACAATATTGTTAAATTTTGATGTATAAGTTCCTAATTATTACCAGAGAAACCATTTTTTCCCGTTCGGTTTCTCAATTATGCTGTTAAAATCATATCTGCTAATGTGAGGAATCTCTATAATATCTCGCATTCTGAACATGTCTCTCAGCAGCAGCACAGCCCAGAGTCGTCCATGGGGTCATAGAACTCCTCCCCCTACCCAAAGGCAAAAAAGCAAGGTAATCAACACACATATATATATATATATATATATATATATATATATATATATATATATATATCTATATATATATATATCATTATTGACCAGAGTAATATACTTAGGAAAGCTTTTTCCGTGGACCCTAACAGCACCACCTTGTGTTGGGGATATCTGTTCAATAGAAGTACTTTAATCAAGAGTTTACTGTGCTGCCAATGTACCCGGCCTTCCCATTGCCGCGTCGCCGAACTGCTCGAGCCAGTTGCCAGCTGACCCTCCTATCCCGGGGCAAGTGAGTGTGGTGATCCGACTCCCTGTCTTGACAAAACGAGAGGCCAGTGTAGTCTTCCGCTAGTGTGACGGGAAAGCAGACGAACAAACAAAATTAGATGCACAGTTGGCACACAGTTAATCATTCACAAAACCGAGAACCTGTGAAGACTACGGACTAGTGTTGCAACCTTTTGGCACGGTGGCACGACACGGCAACCTATAAAATGACCCGCGCGGCTATTGCTGTGCTATATCAGAATTTGCCGTTCCAGTGTCGGATATCAAGGTACCAAGTGGAACAGGTTTCAGTAAGCATCCATGGAAGATCATTTAAATGTTGGTATGGTGCTATTTTCGTCATTGAGTGCAATGTTTTGCAGCTCTGCTATTGTTTGTTTTCTTCACCAATCAATACCTCTATCTCTTTAAGCCCCTTTTCTTTAGCCATGTCCATTCGCGTGCCGACATCTAGCTTGCTGCGTCATGTGATGTGCCGTGCCATAATGTGTGCCCATGCCGTGTCCCGTGCCAGTTTTTTTGTGGGGGGAGGGGAGTGGCAACTCTATTATGTACACTTTTCCTGCATGATGATATCCGGCCACATGTGATTGAGTCGACAGCACGCACGGTTTCCTGTAGTCCCGACACTGGTGGGCCCCGACCGGTGCCTGTAGTTCCGACACTAGCGGACCCCGACCGGTACTGGTCCCCACACTAGCGGGCCCCGACCGGTGCTGGTCCCCACACTAGCGGGCCCCGACCGGTGCTGGTCCCCACACTAGCGGGCCCCGACCGGTACTGATTCCCACACTAGCGGGCCCCGACCGGTGCTGGTCCCCACACTAGCGGGCCCCGACCGGTGCTGGTCCCCACACTAGCGGGCCCCGACCGGTGCTGGTCCCCACACTAGCGGACCCCGACCGGTACTGGTCCCCACACTAGCGGGCCCCGACCGGTGCTGGTTCCAACGCTAGCGGGCCCCGACCGGTGCTGGTCCCCACACTAGCGGGCCCCGACCGGTGCTGGTCCCCACACTAGCGGGCCCCGACCGGTGCTGGTCCCCACACTAGCGGGCCCCGACCGGTACTGGTCCCCACACTAGCGGGCCCCGACCGGTGCTGGTCCCCACACTAGCGGGCCCCGACCGGTGCTGGTCCCCACACTAGCGGGCCCCGACCGGTGCTGGTCCCCACACTAGCGGACCCCGACCGGTACTGGTCCCCACACTAGCGGGCCCCGACCGGTGCTGGTTCCAACGCTAGCGGGCCCCGACCGGTGCTGGTCCCCACACTAGCGGGCCCCGACCGGTCGGCAGGTCGCAGCTGGCTGCCGTGTTTGACGAGGTGGTCAGTGTGGACGTGCTGGACTCGGGTGATGCGGCCCACCTGGCCCTGCTGGCCCGGCCCGAGCTCGGCGTCACCCTCACCAAGCTGCACTGCTGGACGCTTCGACAATACGCCAAGTGCGTCTTCCTCGACGCCGACTGTTTGGTGAGTGTTCTGCTGTGATTAGGTGTGTGGAGAAGTGCCTGCTGCATCATCTCGCCCAGCGTTCAGAGTGATAGCTCTTCGGATCGTGATTGCCGCAGTAAGGTTTGGTTGGTCGATGTCCTGGCGACCAACGGTTGCCACGGCGACGGGTGTGTACTGATGTGTATCTCGGTGGGATATGTGGGTGTGTACCGATAAGTACCACAGTGGGATGCATGGATGTGTACTGAAAAGTACCTCAGTGGGATGTGTGGATGTGTACTGAGAAGTACCTTGGTTGGACGCGCGACTCTGAGCCCGCCTCCCTGGCAGTGATATGCCGCCAAGGCGTGTCGCGGCCTCGACAGCTGATGCCAACCAACGGCCTGGCGTGTTGATGTGGAACGGTGACAGCCAGGAGGTTACTCTGAACAGACAACACGTGCTGCAATGCGCCAGGTCCAGCCAACAATGCCCGCCGACCACGTGTGACTACCTACTATACCTACTGACCACGTGGATCCTGCCGACAATACCAACTGACCACGTGTGACTACCTACTATACCTACTGACCACGTGTGATCCTGCCGACAATACCAACTGACCACGTGTGGCTCTCTGACACTGCTGTCTCGATTGGACTTGATCAGCCAGAGGTCAGGGGAGAAGGTCGATTTCGTCTAGCACGGTACTGACGGTGCACGGTGCCCTTGTAATGACCAGTAACTCAAGTTTTAGTATCTCTCGTGGGTGTTTGCGTTTTTTTTTGGGTGGGGTGGGGAATCATTGCAATTTAGTTCACTATCTTGAATAATGTTGTTTTTTATTCCCGTATGTCAGATCTGAAAAAGGAAAGCGAAGAGTCCGTGGTGAGACGCGACGTGATTGATTATTGCGAAGCATCTCGTTTGAAAGCGGTGTTCGAAAATAAAATTGTTCCCTCGCTTACGAGCTGGGTCACGTGATTCGATTTTCGTGATTCGCGTTGTCCATCTGGTCGAACTACCGGCACTGGCCCCTGCCTCTGACACGGAGAAGTCATCCGGTGCCGGCCATACAGTTGCAGAATGTGAATGGCAAATCGAGGGCTGCCGACACCGCCAGGCACGTCACAGCCGTCGGCTCGGAGGCAATGTAAGGTTAGCTGCTTCATGCCGTTGGTCCGTCGTTCATCCACCATGCCCGTCATGCTACCAGAAGCATGTTTAAGAGAGCATGCCGCTCGACGAAAATAACTGGGCGGAGGGGGTTCTTCACTCCCGCGATATATTTAAGATTTGCGTTTTGTATTTCGGTTATTTTGCTCATCCTTGAACTGTTGGTCTGACTTTCTCGTGTTGTGAGTACTGTGGTAATGGTGCCCGGCCGAAGCCAAGGTGGTCTTGGCCACACGCCATGAATATGACTGAGAATGTGGCTGTTTGCTGACGCTGTGATAGATGGCTAAAAGCTATGACAGCGATGTAAAGCTGTCGTCGTTATGCTAGATTTCAATGCATATTATGATGTGAACTACTTTCGGCTAATACCGGTGAACCACAACTGCAGTAATTCATGATCGCAGGTAGCCTAATATGCTCCATTTAGTCCAAGAAACATAGCTGTAACTCCTTTGACCCCGTACCACGGAAGGAGCAACCACAGCCAAATGACTGCTGCATGGTGGTCGAAATGTGGCTCACCGTCCCACAAATCCCAATATCTAACTGTCGTCCTGTACTTACCGCGGTTGATGCACATTCTTCGGAGGAAAATGCCTTTGGGATTGACCAACTGTTGCCGAAATTTGGCTTTTCGAATTCGGCTTATTGTCTGCCTGAGTCATTGTATTCAAGGCCATTGTTTTACGTCCAACTAGAACGTTGGTTTGGCTGTGTTCCGCAAACTGCTACAATGTTTCGCAGAACATGCCCGCCCAGGGTTTTTGATGCAAATTGTGCATTGTATCAGCTGCTCACCGGCAGAGTATGTTTTGTTCGTGTTCTCCATACTCACAGTGTTCGGTATCGGATGTTGCATGTTTTGAACGACGAGGCGGATCTGGTAAGCAGGTTAATTCGATGTAAATTGACCGCATCTGGCAGCATTGCGTTGTGTGGAGCTCTCGCTTGTTTCTGGCCAGTCGATCTGACGCTGCTGGGTCAGCTATCAGGAACTCTTCCGCCTTCTGAAGGTCGGCGGCAGGACGCCACCCGGAAGCCGGATAGGTGGTGACGTGTCTCCGAGCCTCGTCTGGCCCCGGCTCAGACACTTCGGACTGTCACCGCCAGTCTGCTCCTGGTCTGCCCGTTGCCGATGATATCTCAACTGCAATCAGTCTGCCCCCCCCGCCTGTCCACCTGGTGCTGCCGCAGTGGCTGTCGATACGCTTCTGGTCTGTCCACCCGGTGCGGGCACTGCCTGCCTTGCACCTCAAAAACCACTCTCTCTCTCTCTCTCTCTCTCTCTCTCTCTCTCTCTCTCTCTCTCTCTCTCTCTCTCTCTCTCTCTCTCTCTCTCTCTCTCTCTCTCTCTCTCTCTCTCTCTCTCTCTCTCTCTCTCTCTCTCTCTCTCTCTCTCTCTCCATCTCCATCTCCATCTCCATCTCCATCTCCATCTCCATCTCCATCTCCATCTCCATCTCTCCATCTCCATCTCCATCTCCATCTCCATCTCCATCTCCATCTCCATCTCCATCTCCATCTCCATCTCCATCTCCATCTCCATCTCCATCTCCATCTCCATCTCCATCTCCATCTCCATCTCCATCTCCATCTCCATCATCTCCATCTCCATCTCCATCTCCATCTCCATCTCCATCTCCATCTCCATCTCCATCTCCATCTCCATCTCCATCTCCATCTCCATCTCCATCTCCATCTCCATCTCCATCTCCATCTCCATCTCCATCTCCATCTCCATCTCCATCCTCCATCTCCATCTCCATCTCCATCTCCATCTCCATCTCCATCTCCATCTCCATCTCCATCTCCATCTCCATCTCCATCTCCATCTCTCTCTCTATCTCTATCTCTATCTCTCTCTCTCTCTCTCTTTGTCACTCTTTGTCACTCCAAACATCCATCGCTGTCACTCCAAACATCCTCATGTCAGCTTGTCCCAATGTAGACTGGCTTACTTTGCCTTATTCATAGAAGGTGAATGTAAACTCTGAATAATTTCGCATGCCGGCGATAAAAAAACGTCAGCACCGTGAGTTCTCTCGCATCTATGCAGATGGCTCCAAGTCCGCTTCTGCGTGCGATGCGCGTGCGTCGGTCGATGCGGTATTTAATATTTATGTCTACCGAAGCGTCGATTTTTACTGCTGAACTATATGCCATTTTGTGAGCTATTTATTATATCCATGGCCGTGGTCGTACCATCTTGGGGAATTTTACCTTCCTTCAACAAGCGCATTTTGATGTACTTCGCCGTTCCGGAGGATTATTCACAACTGACTACTATTGGAGCATGGTAGATTGTCTGTAAACACAGCTACGGCCGCCAAATGACCCTGGCAGTCGGCGCTCCTCTAAGCTCCAATTCATTATCAGCGACTTTGCTTCATTCATGAAGTGCTGATGACCGGCCATCCGCCTGGCACGTCGCAACAATTCCACCAACACAGCGCATGCACGCGGGTCAGTCGCAGCGACAGGACGAAGGCCGGTGTTGGTCGTCTTTCTGTCAATGAAGCGAATACCTACAATGTATTGCACCCACATCTGATATAAAGAGCATGCTAATTAAATGTTGCAGGAGGCAGTTGAAAAAAGTATGCTTGCGAGAGATGCAATATCTGTGAGTGTGCGTAGATACATGCTTCTAGGTGTGTGATGTAATGAATGCGCACGTATTTTACCGCCCTTACTTCTCCCTTATCCTACAAATGTGGCAAGCACCGTGGAATGGCCATGCTGTGACGAGTTTGTTGCACAGCTACGTGACGTGCCATGGCCCGGCAGCAGCTGGCGATGCCCATTTCAGAGGTAACCCGATTCCGCCTGGGCAGGCGCTGCTTCCGCTCCCCGGCTGCGGGGGCCGGCCAGCCTATGCCGGGGGCAAGATCAGTCGTTTCAGGCAGCCACCGTTGGCGATCTATTTAGAGACCTCCGCCGGCACTGAGCGGGCCCGGCGGGGCCGTCGCCACCGGCGCAGCCCAATATGCCGCCCGGCCTTTGCGGCGCGCTGCGAACAGTCCGGCACCGGTTTCGCAATTGTCTTTGGTCAGGCCATCGATCTAGGAATATTTGTTAATACCGTAATTAATCGGTGTAGTAATCAGGCAGTGTAAAGCTAATGGAAGGAATATTTATGCCTTATTTTCACCGCCCCAAGCAACCAGGCAGAGTGATGAAAATGGTATCAATGTAATATTTATAAATTGTAAAGTATATATATATATATATATATATATGCATATATCGTCTGTCGTTTTGGTGCACTTTTTTACTTTTTTAAACTTGTGGAGGATGGAGTTTACCATTTTGACCCCAGCCTCACCCCACCAGCGCGAACGGTGTGTGGCAGGTCTGTGGTCCGCCCCATCCTGTTGCACGCCCATAACCGGCAAAAGTATGGAACACTCCTGTGGGGCTGCAATGCGCCCACCAAAACGAAGGCGTCCTGGTATTATTAAATAGCTGTATAACTATTGTCCTGTTCACTAATTGTCCTCCCAAACGACTATATCCTTGCTCTCTGGATCTGCCACAGGAAATACAACTCAGTGGAAAATACCAAGCGTGCAGAAACTTGCTCGGTCCCCCTAGTATGTCATTGACTTGTCCCTTCATTGGAAAGCGTCTTGGGATACTTATGTGTTTATTTAGGCGGCTGAACCCCCACTGACATTTTGAGACAAAACAGCCTTCGCAGTCGGCGGCATAGCTTCCTAGGAGAGTAAGCCAGAAGTATTCGTCCAGCATGGAACCGGCTGTACTGCCCAACATTTCGTGTCTGCGTGAAGTGAACCGCTGGACCGCTAAATGGCATCAGCTAACAACTGTGTGTCGGCTGGTCTGCCGGCGCTGTACCGCCCAGCATTTCGTGTCTGCGTCGAGTGAGCCGCTGAGCCGCTAAATGGCATCAGCTGGCAACTGTGTGTCGGCTGGTCTGCCGGCGCTGTACCGCCCAGCATTTCGTGTCTGCGTCGAGTGAGCCGCTGAGCCGCTAAATGGCATCAGCTGGCAACTGTGTGTCGGCTGGTCTGCCGGCGCTGCGTTGGCACGATACCATGCAGTTGGCTCGCCGATGGGCAAGGTCGGATCGTGCCATCGCCGACTGCCAATCGGTGACGGCCGTATCGGAGCGGTGCGGGCGCCATCACGTGGTTGGCGGCGCTGTGAGCGGCGCTCTCCCCTATGCGCTGCATTCTGTTACCGAGGCCATGTCGAGCCAGTGTCTGGCTCGACCACGTGCAAGTCACGAAACAAGACTAAAATTTGACAAACGCGGTGCCCGGAAGCACGTCTGATCTCCGAAATAGTGCGATTGTGAATATGCTACAGAGCTAATGTTCACCCTGCCGAAGAGAGCTGGGTATCGGCAGCTCCAGTCGAGACTGTTCTGTCGTTGACACAGAAGAGGCCGGTTGTGACTGATGACGTCCCTCGGGAGTGCAGCATGCTGGGGTGCTTTGACCAAACACACCAACGCTGAGCTTGTCACTTGTCCGGATGCGGCCGTGTCCCTGGGAGCCGGTTTCTCTCTGCAGTCCAGAGCGCCAACTGTTAGCACGGACGCGCTGTCTGGGATCCGGTGCGGTGCCGGGAGGTGCTCCTTTTGATTGTAAAGTGGTTGGTAATTGGTTTTACGACACGTCGACCGTTGAGTCATTTAGCGTCGCCAACCTCTCACGCCGGTTGGTTGCGGGCGAAGAGTAGCGACAGGTGAGATCTCGAACCCACAATCTTTCGATTGTGAGACGAGCATCTTACCCCTAGACCACTCATCCCCCCCCTCCTTTTGATTGTGTCGTCAGCTGAGGTGACACCAAAAGCGTGTGGTTACGGCTCCGGCGACACTGCTCTGCCAAATGAGCAGTCCTGCCTGCGCATTTGGACGCACGTGTGCTATTTCTTCGAACACAAACAATGCGACCTCATCGATGTAGACCCCATGATGTGTGGATTATTTGTAAAACGGCTGAGTTTATGACACCGCTATTGATGTTTCTTCTCAAGGTGCATTTGTGCATGACTGACGGAGAAGGTCGAACGCGTTCCTTAATGGAGATGACAACCCTGATACGCAATGCCACAATGAATTTGACTTGACGATTGACTTTCAAGTCATCGGAAACGTTGTCTGATTGGTGTTTGCTGTATTGTTGGCATGGTGCCAGCAGTTTAACTATGTTGACCACATCGCATCTGTGGTGGTTCGATGCACGCCCTGATGTGTGCCTCACACTGGAGATAAAAGTGCATGCCTGAAAGCGTTCTTATGAAGCTCTTACTATTACAAGAGGGACGGTATCCAAGTATCCATGAAATTAGCGCGTTCTCATAGCGTCGTTCATCATTGTTCAGTCATGGCATCATTGTCCGAAATATCTTTTTTATCCAACGTACCTATCTTTATCATGCAGATAAATATCCCGTTTCACGTTCACGATGGTACCATGCGAATGTGTCATGTATGTAAGGCGTAGGCGACACAGGATCAACTTGAATCAGATCAAGTGAAAATGTAGAATTGTCAAATGTCATGTGACGCCGTTTGGAAGAGGCGATGTCGGCGCCGGTTCGAGTGTATTAAAAGGGGGAATAATTGTACTCATTGTGCATAATATAAATGCATTGCAAATGAGTGAATATTCTCCATGTGCAGGTTAATCTTGGTCTTCTCGAGATACAATATGTGTGATATAGTGACAGATATAGTCATAATGCGAATTATTGGGCAAGTTCTGTCTCATATTGGATTGATGTAATCTGACAATATATTTTCCACGTTGCACAAGCGCCCATTGTCACGGACGGAGGAACGTTTCTGGCCAAGGTCCTCCTATCCAAGAAAACTACAACATTTTCTGAAGTTCGTCACTAAGGGCTTCAAGGCTACTTCAATAGTTCTGGCCTTACAGCCGTGATGTAAGATGATGTGTGTGTACGTCAATTATCGGGACGTTTTAGTGAGGTCCAGCGCAGCATTCCCTCGTCGAGCGAGCCGGCAAATTCGCTTTCGCCGGACGAGAGGGCGGGGCTTCTGAAAGCCACTCCCCATCCACTAATTTCTTATCTACGTAAGCGCGATCAAATGCAAAAGATCGTTGAAAGGCGGTCATGGAGAGCCTGAAGCCTTCCATTTGCCATTTTAGCCGATAATGAGGCCGTCAGAGGTCTGTCATATTCGGTCTATATACGGGTCCTGTATATAAATTTCCAAAATTCTCTGGATTTTTCGTGGCCCTGACTCGAGTTTTCTAGGACGGATGCGATTATCTGGACCTATTCTGAATCTGTCGGAGCCCTGGTCACTTTTCGGGGTGATTTATTATCGTCCCGACTTGATTTTTTTTTACCTGAGCGTAATATCTGTGGGTCCCGACGCGATTTTTTTTACCTTGATGCGATTTTTGTACCTGGCTACCGGCACGATTTCTTTCGGGACCCTACGCGAGCTGTTTGGTTCCAATTACATTTTTTATTCCAGCACTAGTTTTCGGGCCTCAGGCAAATTGTTTTCGGCCTCTTCTAAATATATTCGGAACTTGGGTCGCCTTTGTGGGTCGGGCGTGATTTCTTGTTGGGTCCCCGGCCCAATTTGTCGTGTCCTCAGTGTGGTAGTTTTAAACCCTTGCGCGATTATGTGTCCCCGGCACGATTTTTTTTCAGGGCCGAGCGCGTTCTTTGGGAACCCTATGTGATTTAGGGACCTTTGTTGCGATTTGTAGGGCCCGGGCGTAATTTGTTATGTTCTGGTGAAATTTTCGTAGCCACAGCATGATTTATGGGAGCCCAGCGCGATCTCTTGGGGCCCTGGCACAATTTTTACGAGCCCTAGCGCAATTCTTTGGGGTTCCACCACCTCTCAGGGTAGGGACCACCTTTCGGTACGCCACTGCCTGTTCCAGTTGGCTTATGTTCAGTTGAGCGCCAGTGTCGTATGGAACAGCCTCTCCCATGCTCCATACCACAGGTACACACACATGAAAAATTACATTAATACTTCATGGAAAACTTCCAAGTTAAAAAAGCAATGCAGCTCCGGGGCAATGTCTGGAACGGAAAAAAAAGATTTTGTAATTGTAGCTACAAATCGTATAATGCTACTACCCCATCCTAGCTAAGTGATCATCTGATCTGATCATCTGATCAACATCATCTGACCGATCTTGAACTTATATTCTGTTGGCTATGAAATTTACCTAGAACCATCCAACCATTACGCCAGGCATGCTTAGAATATCTTCGAAAAAGTGCTTCCAGCTTAATTGTTTGACATCTAGCAAAAAGAACTAACATAAATGCACACCATTTTTGAACTTATTAACCCGCACCCTAATTAATTATCATGGATGTTGTATCTTTGCATAGGCATAACATGCATCCGTTTAATCAATTTTTCCTGATTGAAACTTCATCAAGACACTTCCAACTTTGCTTCTTTTCCTATCTGCCACTTTCCCGCCCGGTTAGCTCAGTGGATAGAGCGCTGGCCTGCAGTCTTCCCGTCTTGGCACAACGGGTTCGACCCGCTTCACACGCTCGCTGTTAACGTCTCCGGCTACGATGGCCAGTTTACAACTGGCCAGGCGAGGTCGCGGGCTGAGGCACCGGGCGGACGTGGGTACGCAAAACTTTCCATCAAAATTTTGCTTCATAACTGCAATTTTCCGATTGTGGAGTGGACTCAGAGTTAAGATAACAAACTTGCGCTCAGCACCTGATTGATACTGATTCTGTAGCCTTCCCAATACAAATTTGAACCAACCTGTTTAATTCAAAATATCTAGATGCGCTCAGAAACACTGGTAATCGTAGTATCTTTGGAGTTATACTTATTGGTATAGCTGTTACTGGAAATTTGAAGTCCTAGATCACCAGCAGCTTGAATCTTGAGTAGCTTTTTTAAATACAAAAAAGCAATCCTCTCCGAGTATTTGCATATCGAAATCGGTGAGATTCTCTTGACTTCCGCCAGGGGACTTAGCCCCACCCTGGTCGTGCAAGAAGGATATCCGAGTCCCAGAGTCCCATAGGTTCCGCCGCCAGTGCCTATTACTTAGCTTATAAAGGTGTCGAAGTATTGCCGGTGATGAATCCACAAAGTTAATAACCGCTTCTCGGTATAGAAGTGGCCCCAAAACCGCCGCTCTTCACAGCTTCGCGTTGTACATTGCATATACCCCACAAGACCATCAAATGTGAGCCCCGCAGCTCGTAGGGCTTGTAAATATCAGCTAAAGCACCCGACAGAAGAGTGGGATCTCGTTCAGATCAGGGTTTGAGTGCGATGCCGCGGGGGAACATAGTCTGGAGTTATCACCAATCAGGCATAAGCTCGTCTGCAGCAACACATGCACTCCGCCAGGCCGATGTGTTTTCTTGGCAGCGCATCTTCCCGTAGGAAGGATGCACTGTCAAGCATTATTTTCACCATATATACTATATGTTCATTTGACCATGCATACATATA
The DNA here is from genome assembly GCA_034440615.1 of Ashinkailepas kermadecensis. Lineage (NCBI taxonomy): Eukaryota > Metazoa > Arthropoda > Thecostraca > Neolepadidae > Ashinkailepas > Ashinkailepas kermadecensis. Next base: position 700,857 of record JAOTOM010005076.1, on the reverse strand, counting down.
CTACGCGCATACGAAGTAATTTGGAGTTAAAAATATTTAATTGTACAGGTCACAGCTTTACTGGATCTGAGCAGAGAGTAGCTGATCATGTTCGCTATTATCAGTGATAAGCTTTGTGTCTGAATCTCGATACTTTGGAATATATGGTCGCTCTCTGTGAATAATTTCGGCCTGCTTAAACTTCACTCGAGTCCATTCTTGGCGAATTAACCATATTTGGCGTTCACTCGTTGGATGTGGCCGACTAACAGTTCACAGCATGGACGTGTCATTGTAAGATGCAAGGCGCAAAACAAACATTAGTCACTTGGCGGAATCTAGAGCAGCAAAGGCGTTGCTCGAAAGCAAAAGGAAGTGAAAATAGTACGGGAAAAAGGACAATTGTCACGGGCCACCAAGTAGCATGTCACCGCATACCTATTTGAAAGTGAAAAATGTCCTGATAATTGCAAGCAAGAAACGCCATAAGAAATGTGGACTGAGACTTCGACGCTAAGACTTCTGCACTGACGTATACATGAGCCAGCTGGCATATGTCAGTATGCCACACAAGATAACTGTAGGTGACCTATCTGCTGACATATTGTTCTCGGTCAGATGTGCCACGCTTAGTGACCTATTGTGTCGTATGTGCCGCAGGTAATTACCACAGCAGCGTGTGTGTAGCAGATTATGGCCACTATAACATATGTCTCGCAGGTGATTGCTTCTGTAGCGTATGCTTCGCAGATACTGACTTCTATAACGTGTGTAGCAAATGGCCACTATGCCGTGTGTGCCGCAGGTAAGGTCCAATGTAATGCATGTGTTGCATATCACGGTCACTGTATCATGTGTGGCACTTATACTGCCCAGGGTAACGTATGTGTCGCATTCACGGTCCCTGTGTCGTGTGTGCCGCAGGTAACCCAATGTGATTATTACACATATCACGGTCACTGTATCATGTGTGCACTTATACTACCCAGGGTAACGTATGTACATTCACGGTCCCTGTGTCGTGTGTGCCGCAGGTAATGCCCAATGTGATGTATGTATCACATATCACGGTCACTGTATCATGTGTGGCACTTACCCAGGTAACGATGTGTCACATTCACGGTCCCTGTGTCGTGTTGCCGCAGGTAATGCCCAATGATGAATCACATATCACGGTCACTGTATCATGTGTGGCACTTATACTACCCAGGGTAACGTATGTGTCGCATTCACGGTCCCTGTGTCGTGTGTGCCGCAGGTAATGCCCAATGTGATGTATGTATCACATATCACGGTCCCTGTATCGTGTGTGCCGCAGGTAATGCCCAATGTGATGTATGTATCACATATCACGGTCCCTGTATCGTGTGTGGCACATATACTACCCAGGGTAACGTATGTGTCGCATTCACGGTCCCTGTGTCGTGTGTGCCGCAGGTAATGCCCAATGTGATGTATGTATCACATATCACGGTCCCTGTATCGTGTGTGCCGCAGGTAATGCCCAATGTGATGTATGTATCACATATCACGGTCCCTGTATCATGTGTGGCAACCCCAGGGAACGTATGTTCCAACGGTCCCGTGTCGGTGCGCAGGTATGCCCAATGTAGCACATATCACGGTCACTGTATCCACAACACCAGAACAGTCCAACGGTCCCGTTCGCGCAGGACCCTGATTATATCACATATCACGGTCACTAGTTCACATACCCCAGGGTAACGTATGTCGCATCACGGTCCCTGTGTCGTGTGTGCCAGTAATGCCCAAATATTACAATATCACGGTCCCTGTTGTGTGCGCAGGTAATCCCAAATATGTATCACATATCACGGTCACTGTATCATGTGTGGCACTTATACTGCCCAGGGTAACGTATGTGTCGCATTCACGGTCCCTGTGTCGTGTGTGCCGCAGGTAATGCCCAATGTGATGTATGTATCACATATCACGGTCCCTGTATCGTGTGTGCCGCAGGTAATCCCAATGTATATGTATCACATATCACGGTCACTGTATCATGTTGCACTTATACTACCCAGGGTAACGTATGTTCATTCACGGTCCCTGTGTCGTGTGTGCCGCAGGTAATGCCCAATGTGATGTATGTATCACATATCACGGTCACTGTATCATGTGTGCACTTATACTACCCAGGGTAACGTATGTGTCGCATTCACGGTCCCTGTGTCGTGTGTGCCGCAGGTAATGCCCAATGTGATGTATGTATCACATATCACGGTCCCTGTATCGTGTGTGGCACATATACTGCCCAGAGTAACGTATGTATCACATATCACGGTCCCTGTATCGTGTGTGGCACATATACTGCCCAGAGTAACGTATGTATCACATATCACGGTCCCTGTATCGTGTCTGCCGCAGGTAATGCCCGATGTGATGTATGTATCACATATCACGGTCCCTGTATCGTGTGTGCCGCAGATAATCGCCAACTGTGACGAGTTGTTTGAGCGGGAAGAGCTGTCTGCGGCGCCTGATGTCGGCTGGCCCGACTGCTTCAACTCGGGTGTGTTCGTCTTCAGCCCCAACCAGGAGACGTTCAACGCGCTCTGCCAGATGGCTGCCGAACAGGGCAGCTTCGACGGTGAGTGACGTGTCGGCCGTTCTCCGGTCGATGAGTTATTCGCGCCCGCTGGTGTCGCATGCGCACACCTCTGGTCAGCGGTGAGTTGCACCGCAGCGCGAATAGCGGTGCAACTTCTCGCCTCGTCTCCTCACACGTACCGCCTCGAGTGCCGGGACATTGCGAGTAGCTTAGGGCAGTGGTCCAACTCGAAAGGTCACTGGTATTTTATCTATTACTCATTTGAACGGCCAGCGGCAGGGTGTCGGTGTGATGTGTCGGTGGGCTGAGTGTTGGTGTGGTGTGTTGTTGTTGTTGAGTTGCCCATCAGCCAAGCGTCTAGGCCAGCGTCCGTGATGTAGCGCATTGATCGTAGGTCTGTCCAGAGCGATTCCAAGCAAACTCCATGGGTCATTCTGAGTTTAGTTGTGGTGTGTCGGTGAGTTGAGTATTGGTGTGATGTGTCGGTGGGTTGAGTACTGGTGTGGTGTGTCGGTGGGATGAATATTGGTGTGATGTGTCGGTGGGCTGAGTGTCTGTGTGGTGTGTCGGTGGGCTGAGTGTTGATGTGGTGTGTCGGTTGGGCTGAGTGTCTGTGTTATGTGTAGGTGGGCTGAGTGTTGGTGTGGTGTGTCGGTGGGCTGAGTGTTGGTGTGGTGTGTCGGTGGGCTGAGTGTCTGTGTTATGTGTAGGTGGGCTGAGTGTTGGTGTGGTGTGTTGGTGGGCTGAGTGTTGGTGTGTTGTGTCGGTGGGCCGAGTGTTGATGTGGTGTGTCGGTGGGCTGATTGTCTGTGTGGTGTGTTGGCAGGGGGTGACCAGGGGCTGCTCAACACGTATTTCTCGGACTGGGCAACTCGCGACATCAGCCGCCATCTACCGTTCCTCTACAACATGACGGCCAGCGCCGCCTACACCTATCTGCCAGCATTCAGGAGGTCTGGTTCGTCGCCCGATCCCACGGCGGGAGCACGAATGCAGTACTGGCACCGACTTTGCTGCGACGTCAGGATTGCAAATGCGAAGACTGCGGCGCGACACTACTGTTACAGCAACAACTTCTGCGGAACTGACTGCGACATGACACAGTTGCGAATGCAATTCCTATGTCACGATATTATCGCTACGTGACAAAACTGCCCGTGTGAGGATTGCGACGCGACATTCCTGCCACATCAAGTGCAACGACACGGTACCACTGCGTCACGGTATATCTGCGACCGCCAAAACTGCTCTGCTGCTGCAATATCTCCGATAAACTGTATTGTGAAGCGACTTTTCAGCAATCGCAAAAGCGTCAGCAAAACATGATATATGCAGCACATAAATCGCTCCTGGGAATGAAGGCAGGGAAAGTGGTTTAGAAGCTATTTAGCCCTGGTATTACGGCAGAATTATGGTGTACATTTCAGGAGGGTCATTTCAGCCATCACAGCTTTTGTTGTAAACTGGATTAAGATGCAGATCCGTCCTTGATCTTTCAGAAGTACTTGAAGCTTGTGTTTGCGTCTTTCTTTGGCCCTCCAGATCGGGTGAAACTGGCCAATGCCGGTGATGCACTTTGTGACCCGGTCGTCGCCGTAATTTTCAGCCCATATCGATCTTCAATATCGATAATATGAAACTGAAAACAAAGACCAATACAATGGCAAGTGTGAGTGTGCTCTTTTACAAAGCTTCCCAAGTAGAAAACACAAAGCTAGACAGAGAAAGAGACAAAATTAGAGGTTAGAAAGAAAGAGGAGACACAAGAAGGAGAAAACACAAAATTAGAAAGAGACGTGACCTTGATATTTGTCAGCAATGTACGCTCAGTTGTCGGGGATGTTTGTTAAGTTGCAAAGCGTTACCTTGCAATGTTTAAGAACTATTTCAAACAAACATACCGGGGCACAGTTTTGCCTCCATCGTGCTGCAAGGGTCAACATGGAGCTGCTCAGCGGCAGCAGGTCTTCTTATGTTGCCCGGCCGCGATGGTGGGTCAGCTAGCTGTCACTCAGGAAGTGGTGTTGCGTGTGTCGCAAACACGCCAGGCGCGTGCATCTGTTTTGACAGTGACGCCTCATAGTTCCCGAACGACACGTGCGATAGCGACAACATCTGTTTTGACAGTGACACCTCACAGTTCCGAACGACACGTGCGATAGCGACAACATCTGTTTTGACAGCGACACCTCACAGTTCCGAACGACACGTGCGATAGCGACAACATCTGTTTTGACAGCGACACCTCACAGTTCCGAACGACACGTGCGATAGCGACAACATCTGTTTTGACAGCGACACCTCACAGTTCCGAACGACACGTGCGATAGCGACAACATCTGTTTTGACAGTGACACCTCACAGTTCCGAACGACACGTGCGATAGCGACAACATCTGTTTTGACAGCGACACCTCACAGTTCCGAACGACACGTGCGATAGCGACAACATCTGTTTTGACAGTGACACCTCACAGTTCCGAACGACACGTGCGATAGCGACAACATCTGTTTTGACAGTGACGCCTCATAGTTCCGAACGACACGTGCGATAGCGACAACATCTGTTTTGACAGCGACACCTCATAGTTCCCGAACGACACGTGCGATAGCGACAACATCTGTTTTGACAGTGACACCTCATAGTTCCGAACGACACGTGCGATAGCGACAACATCTGTTTTGACAGTGACACCTCATAGTTCCGAACGACACTGCGATAGCGACAACATCTGTTTTGACAGTGACGCCTCATAGTTCCGAACGACACGTCGATAGCGACAACATCTGTTTGACAGCGACACCTCATAGTTCCGAACGACACGTGCGATAGCGACAACATCTGTTTTGACAGTGACACCTCATAGTTCCGAACGACACGTGCGATAGCGACAACATCTGTTTTGACAGTGACGCCTCATAGTTCCGAACGACACGTGCGATAGCGACAACATCTGTTTTGACAGCGACACCTCACAGTTCCGAACGACACGTGCGATAGCGACAACATCTGTTTGACAGTGACACCCATAGTCCGAACGACACGCGATAGCGACAACATCTGTTTGACAGTGACGCCTCAAGTCCGAACGACCGTGCGATAGCGACAACATCTGTTTACAGTGACACCCCAGTCCGAACGACACGGCGAAGCGACAACATCTTTTGACAGTGACACCTCATAGTTCCGAACGACACGTGCGATAGCGACAACATCTGTTTTGACAGCGACACCTCATAGTTCCGAACGACACGTGCGATAGCGACAACATCTGTTTTGACAGTGACACCTCACAGTTCCGAACGACACGTGCGATAGCGACAACATCTGTTTTGACAGTGACACCTCACAGTTCCGAACGACACGTGCGATAGCGACAACATCTGTTTTGACAGTGACACCTCATAGTTCCGAACGACACGTGCGATAGCGACAACATCTGTTTTGACAGTGACACCTCATAGTTCCGAACGACACGTGCGATAGCGACAACATCTGTTTTGACAGTGACACCTCATAGTTCCGAACGACACGTGCGATAGCGACAACATTGCACAAAACGGGTGCGTTATCTTAGGCCCTATCCAGTAAAACCGTCCACTAATAATAGAATGGGTAAAATCCTTCACTGTACAAAATGTATATCGGTCGCTTCACTCGTGCATGATGGACTACCAAAAGCTGTGAGAATGCGGCAGCTCAGTCGGTAGTGTTGGACTTTTGATCGCAAGATTGTTGGTTCGAATCTCGCAACCGGCGGCATTACCGAGTCCACCCGCGACCAATCGGCGTGAGAGGCTGGCGACGCTCTATGACCTAGCAGTTGAACGCGTCGTAAAAGAACCCAAGTTTCTTCTTCTACACCCAAAGCTTTAAGTCATCAAATATCCGTAGGTCTTCAATGCTCGAACATCCGTAGGTTTTTAAGCGATTGAAGATACATTCATAATCGCATCGTGTCGCAATGAACTACTTCATCTTTGTCTGCCGTAGCAGTCAGTTGATGTCATAGTTTTGCAGTCACGGCTTTGTCGTGTGCAATAAAGTCGTGTCGCGCTGCAGCGTTCGCATTCGCTTCATGCCGCAGTGAAGTCAGTCGACATTTTGTCTGCAGCAGCTGCTGCAGTCTAGGTTTTGTCAGTTACGTCGTGTCGCACAACACTCGGTCGGAGTTCTCGCTATGGCAGTAATGTCGCATCACACTCTGTCGGAGTTCTCGCTGTGGCAGTAATGTCGCATCACACTCGGTCGGAGTTCTCGCTGTGGCGGTAATGTCGCATCACACTCGGTCGGAGTTCTCGCTGTGGCGGTAATGTCGCATCACACTCGGTCGGAGTTCTCGCTGTGGCGGTAATGTCGCATCACACTCGGTCGGAGTTCTCGCTGTGGCAGTAATGTCGCATCACAGCCGTCCTATCGCACACATGTCGTTCGCAGTCATTGTAGTGGCCGTCCTGTACGTGGCACCTTTTCGCCCACCTGTGCGTGTGTCATGTGTTGCTGCACCGGCATATGGAAGATGTCATGTCTTTATAATAGTGTCATACACATGCATCGCGTCATTGTCGCTGCTCTATAATACTACTTTGCAAATATTATTATGTGGCGACCATTTACAGCGCGCCATTTTCATTGCATGGCCGTCGTTACGGTTCGCTGATAGCGATTCGTACAGTGCCACACATGGGCGCTACATCACCAGTGAAGGCGATGCGCTACTAACTAACTAACTAACGTCCAGTGTCACATGCGACTCGGTGCACATCCCAGTTTGCCGTCACGCTCCGCTCCGTGTTTGTAACTTGAGGTGACCTTGCCACCGGCTGCGGCGTCAGGTTCGGCCGCCATGTGAAGATCGTGCACTTCCTGGGCGCCGTGAAGCCCTGGGCGTCACCAGAGAGCGCCGACCCGGGCTCGCCGGTGGGCCGCTTCCACTGCGTCTGGTGGGACGTCTATCACAGCCACGTGCGGCCAGGCGCTCAGCAATTCCTCGTAAGTACGGATCGGACGCGGCGAGTAAGTAGGTTGTCGTCACTGGGCCCTGATGCGGCGAGTAAGTAGATTCTCGTCACTAGGCCCTGATGCGGCGAGTAAGTAGGTTCTTGTCGCTAGGCCCTGATGCGGAGAGTAAGTAGGTTCTTGTCGCTAGGCCCTGATGCGGCGAGTAAGTAGGTTCTTGTCGCTAGGCCCTGATGCGGCGAGTAAGTAGGTTCTCGTTACTAGGCCCTGATGCGGCGAGTAAGTAGGTTCTTGTCGCTAGGCCCTGATGCGGCGAGTAAGTAGGTTCTTGTCGCTAGGCCCTGATGCGGAGAGTAAGTAGGTTCTTGTCGCTAGGCCCTGATGCGGCGAGTAAGTAGGTTCTTGTCGCTAGGCCCTGATGCGGCGAGTAAGTAGGTTCTCGTCACTAGGCCGCGATGCGGCGAGTAAGTAGGTTCTCGTTACTAGGCCTTGATGCGGCGAGTAAGTAGGTTGTCGTCACTGGGCCCTGATGCGGCGAGTAAGTAGGTTCTCGTCACTAGGCCCTGATGTGGCGAATAAGTAGGTTGTCTTCACTAGGCCCTGGTGCGGCGAGTAAGTATGTTCTCGTCACTAGGCCCTGGTGCGGCGAGTAAGTAGGTTCTTGTCGCTAGGCCCTGATGCGGCGGCTAAGTAGGTTCTCGTCACAAGGCCCTGATGCGGCGAGTAAGTAGATGCTCGTCAATAGGGCCGAATGCAGTAGACAGAAAATATTCATTTTGGGTGCGCATAGAGGAGACTTTTTCTCTTCACAAGGGTGGCGGTCGGGTGTTGGACGTAGCACTCTTCCTCGCCAAATCGTGGGTTGGAATCCCATAACGGGCGGGACTACCGAGTACACTCGCGACCAATCAGCGTGTGAGGTTGGCGGCGCTGTATCGCCTAGCAGTTGAATACTTCGTAGAAGAACCCAAGATTCTTCTGTCTAGAATGGGTTGAAGCAAACAAGTGGAACTCGGTGACGTAGGAGCTGCATGACCACTACAGTCGATGCGCCCCCACCCTACCCCCGGTGACCAGGTACGAATTGTTAGTGTGGCAGGATGAGATGGATTGTAATTGGGAGTAAAGTATGGGAGGCAGGTAAGCGTTACAAATTGGCAAGGGTGAAGCAAGCAAGAAATGCGATAGGGCTGGGGCAGGGTTAAAATAATGGTTTTTCGTTAGGTGTGAGGTGTTGAAACGAACACAGTAGGATGTCGAAAATTTCCATGGAATTAGTGTCATTCAAAATTATTTTGATGTCTTTCAGACTCAAACTTGAGCCAATGGTATAGGTACTTATGACTGTACCTTCATCATTTGTTTTGAGATTCATAATTTAGGAGTTATGTTCAGGATAGGGGAAATAATGCCTATGTTATAAACTGGTGTTCTATCCGATATCACATTTTAGGTAATCCGTTTACCTGAAATTGCGTTGCGAAATTTTCGTCTGCCACCATTCCTTATCGAGAGCATGGACGTGATACTTACGCACAGGACACTGCTAGAACGGAGACACGAAGACTTCATAAGCACGCATCAAGGAGCAGGATGTCGATGCTTCTTGGAGAAGGATGTCCGTTGAGTGTTCAGAAAGTGGTATATTTCACCATATTTCACGAATAATGTAACACTGGCTGGGGGTGATTTAGTTAGCATCAATGTATGGGATGGTATGGGATATGAACGCGATATGGCTAGGGATGATTTAGTTAGCATCAATGTATGGGATGGTATGGGATATGAACGCGATATGGCTAGGGATGATTTAGTTAGTAGTGATGTATGGCATGGTAATGGATATGAATTCGACATGTCTAGGGATGATATATTTAGCTGCAATATGTGGGATGGTCCAGGATATGAATGCGATGTGGCTAGGGATGATTTAGTTCGCAGCAATTTGTTGAATGGTATGGGATATGAATGCGATATGGCTAGGGATGGTTTAGTTAACGGTGCCGCGGGGTGACGGTGCAGCTATATCCGTGGCGTTAGAGTGAGACCAACGGGAACATCTCGAAGGAAGGAATGGAAGTCGTACTGTCGGCGAAGTAGGTAGCCACTTGTTAGTTCTGATATGCGTATTTTTGATGCCCATTCCTGTGTTGAGACACGATTTTATTCAAACCTATTCATGCGGATACAGTTATTAGTAACTAGATGCACACCAGCCCCACTACCGTGTTGGTGTGTTGACAAATCGTAGAAGTACATCAATGCGTAGCTTATGCATAGACCGTGCACGAGCTGTGAAGCTGACGGACTTCCGTAGCCTGTGAGGGAAGGAAATGTCGAAGGAGTTGAGCAATGCGAGGATTTATTGTGACGTCACATGCTTTCCAGTGCAATGGTGAGTTCACCGCTTCTGATGGCGCCCGCCAATTCTCGGTTCCTTTTCGGTGTGCCTTTTCGCGATTTTTGTGTGACATCCACGAAATGTGGTTTTCGTTTGATTGAAGTGTTGGGCTTCCGTCATGCTTGTGTTGTGATGACGGGAGTGTTGTTGAGTGTTGTGTCCGTGTGCTACGAACTAAGGCGGTGTCACGTGTGGATGTCTGGGGACGAGACATTTCACTGATTTATCGCGTGCAATGACAATGCCCGTGAAGTTCGCTGCAATTACCCGGTCCCCTCGCCTCTCGGCGGCACCGTTTTAGCTGTGTGCATTAACAAAGTCGGCCACCCAGCTGAACAAGGCCCCTCGTGTTTATGCTGGGATGGTTAGACACACCTCTTAAATGTCACTTTTTAGCCGGCGCTTTGGCGGCCTCATCGTCAGGTTTAGTCTTAGTGCCGGGCCCGGCTCCAGCTGCTACAGTGAGGCTGACCGCTGACACGGCTGGTTTTACCGGTGATCTGCATGTGGTACGGTCCCAGTGTTGCGTCTGCAGACATTGTTCGGAAGCCATCCCCTCGTTTGTCGCCCATCCATAGCACGGAACGCTGCGTCACCGATGAGACTGTGATGCATGCATGCGTCACAATTTGGCAGATAGCGTGTGGTGTGGTTTTGGAGTGATAACATTAGCCAAGCACTATTAAAGTAGCAGCACACCATTAGCAGACACTGGTGGATGAACACTATTGCAAGTGCTTGTCCTACTTCCCCGTCTCGTGGTGGTTACGTACCTCTACTGACACGCCCGACCCCATGCCCGACGGCCCGAAGGACGGTCGCTGATGTCTAACGGTGTGCCGTCTCCCTCTCTCTCTGTCTCTCCGTGCTGCCCACAACAGGAGACATCGGTGCCGGTAGCGCTTCAGGCGCTCCCCGTCCAAACGTTGCCTGGCCCGGTGCCGGCGTCGCCAGCACCGACTAACGTGAGCGCATCTCCTGGGGCCGGGAACGGGCGCGCGTCGGCCTCCGACGGTACCTCATCGGCCGGGGGCGGGGGTTCAGCTGCCTCAGGCGGGGGGACATCAGCCAGGGGTGAAGACACACCAGCCGGGGGTGAAGACACACCAGTCATGGGTGAAGACACACCAGTCAGGGGTGAAGACACACCAGTCAGGGGTGAAGACACACCAGCCAGGGGTGAAGACACACCAGCCGGGAATGGAGTCACCAGTCTGACCGACTTGCCAACCACGCACCAGTCGTCTCCACTGGTGAACGCGGCGCACAGCGCAGCTAGCTCGACCTCTGCGTCGGTGCACATAGCGAGCGCGCCGTCGGAAGAGGAGGGCTCACGTGTGCAGCTGTCGTCGCACCGTGAGGTGGCCGGTGCGGGCGCGTGCGACACGCCGGCCGACCGCGAGGAGGTGGCGCGCGCCGCCGCCCGCCGGTCGGCCGAGTGTCGCCGCCGCTGGGAGGAGGACCGCATCGACTACATGGGCGCCGACCGGTTTTCCAACGTGTGGCGACGCATCGAGTCGAGTCTGGAGCGTGCGACGGCGGCGGCGGCCGGCGGTGTCGGCTGCGTGGCGCCGCAGCCGCACCAGCCCGATCACTGGGTGCACGTGAGTCGCCAGCACCCGCCAGCATGGCTCCAGTGACCGCTTGGGCTGGTGAACGTCAGTAGTGGTGGGAGGGCAGACGTAGTAGATCTCTCGTCGCTTGGCACGCTCGTGCGCCTCATACACACACATACACACACATGCGCACACATACACACATGCGCGCGTGCGCGCGCGCTGTCCAGCCTGAGCTGCACTAGTGCCGTGCGTCGTGGACAGTCGGGGTGTGTGGGTGAGGGGGCGTCGACCTGGACGTCCTCATCATGTCTGTTCGTAATTCGTCCCCCATTCAGTTATATGAGAGTAACAGCATCCAGCGAAGCAGTTGCTATCCAATATGTTTGGTGGCTCAGCTGCTTTTCTCATAATTTCCAACTTTCTCAACCTCGCCCGTGCATTTAATGTTGTTACACTCTGCAGTGCATGGGGCTGTTCTCACCCCCACCCCTGGCGTTTCTAAAAGGAGAGCGCTAGTGACATAGAACGAAAGCCATCGTGTTGCACTGACAAGGTCTCTCGATTGACACCATATTTGTTGTATGTAGTTGACTGGATCGATGTCATCTTTTGCGAAAATCAGGAATTTTCACTAGTTCCACATGAAAACCGATTCGCGCTGAAAATGTTCAAAATGGTGATTCTTAGATACTCGAGACTAGTGATTTGCAATACACTACATTTCGGCTCATAGGTTCGGGGTCAGATGAGGTCGAAGTATTGATGTCGTTTTCGGAACGTCTGAAAACACTTCCTTTGTAGCTGGGAGTAACTGAAACGAAAGTAAATTCTGGCATCAAAATTAAGCCCATAGTCACTCACAAGCGAAGGGGTCAACTCAGGTTAAGTTGGGTCAGTGACCTCAAATAACTTTGTGAAGGTGGAGGAATATAAAAAGATGTTAGCTTAGTCGTCCATTACCCTACCACATCCAGAATTGGCCATATGAAGGAAGTAACCGAGATGAATTGCTCGTATTTCGTGATATCGGCAAGAAAACGACCTGACATGATCCATTTTATGACGTCACAGCTCAGGGACCTGACATCACATCCGACATTTTTAACCGTACCATGAGGTCGGCAAAGGCATCAGCCACTCCGAACCTTGCTTTTTGCCGTGTTTGCGAAAGAACATCAGTGGAGTTGCATCAACACTGCACTGGCGAGAACATCGTAAATTATTGTATATCGGACCCACTTGTATATTGCGTCGCAGTTCCGCTTGCAGGGGTCGGGTCGTTGCCCCCCCCCCCCCATTCCTCCACGTCATGCAGCATGTTGGGGGCCATTTCGGCAGCGGTGCTCGTCATAGACTGGTGCTTTGCTGCGTCCGTCGTACTCCATTGTCCTATATCTGGTGCTCCCCTGCTGCTCGTGCCATCGATGGGTTTTTATCTTCCGTGTCAGCTGCTGCTGTGCACCTCGTTCTCTGTCATGGCTATGCTGCCAGACAGCCGACCCCCCCCCCCTCTTTTTCGGTTCCCGAATGCTAACTATCCCTCTCTTCCGTCACCACTAGCACCAAGGTCGACTGCCGTGTACGTTGTTGCCGCCATCCCGCGTCGGCTGTCGGTCAGCTTCTCGGGTGACCGTTCTCCAGAACCTAACCGTGGCATCCACGAACAACTAGACTGGCCGACAGGCTATTGTTAGTACTGCCAGTGACTCAACACGTATAAAGCCGGCTACAGCGTGCATAAAGCGGCCAATGCTGGTCAAAACTAAACTAAGTTCATAAAATTATAGTTTAAATAAGCCATAGCCTGGCTGAGTCTTTCTGGGGAAGTTCTCTTTTAGAAACGGTAAGCTTAAACTGTAGCTAAGACCGCTGACATTGCAGGAGTGCAAAGTACGCCAGTGATCGGTTGAGTTACTGCTTTGCGATTATAATTAATCGTTTTCATGTACAGTATTTAATGATAACAATATGTCTGGGATGACCCTTTTTTAATAACTATTCATGAGCTTTCGAAGCTCCTGGCGGCTCTGACGATGGAGCCGGTAGGAGCTCCGAAACCTCATGAATTGTTACTAAAAAAAAAGGGTCATCCCATAAATATTATTATCATTCTTAAAACCCTTTAATATGTATCTGAAAGATTTACAGTATTTAAATTAGCAGCCAATATACTTTACTTTTCTCAATTTCCGATAGTGGTAGGAGGTTTGCAGAGTCACTTTTTCTTAGTCTTAGTCGGTGAAGCACACACGGTGGTCAATGCTAATTTTCTTTTTCACTAACAACGGTTTGTACCAGTAAAAACTTCTCGTCAGGATGAATTTCTCGGTTCTGCTACTGCTAAAAGACGTCGGATGCGGAATGTCAGATTCCATATCCAGCACTAGGTCCTCTGCCTGCAACACAAACTTTTTATCACAGTGATTGTGTTGCATTCCCGGTAATATCAAGTGCATTTTGGTTTCCATAGTTGGGCGCACCTCGCGACATGTTTTGTAGTCTAACGCCACAGTATCATCTGTGTTTACTAGTACAATCGCTCCATGTGCATACTACTACAGCGTCATCTCCAAACCGCTAGTCGTGTCACTCTTCAACATATACGCTAGATGTGCCTCTTCCCCATAGTATACGCCGGCACAACCACTCTTCAACAAGTACACCAACCAGATGTTCCTCTTCCTCATCGTATGCACCGGCCGAGCCATTTCTCAGGAAATTCACCATGTGTGCCTCTTCCCCATGGTATACACTGTCCGAACCATTTCTCAATAAATGCAGCTGTGATGCCACTTTTCAACGAATACAACAGTTGATGCCACCCATCAACAAGCGCGGAAGTCATCAAATCAGTGATGGGACATCTGTTCCATCTCCACACCCATGACAGCGGTTGGCATCTGGGGTGCGGTGGAACCCCACCATCTGCAACCGCAGCGTCTGCAGTATCTGGAGCCACGCGGAGGGACGTAACCCCGCGTGGGATGGAGGCGCCGCCCGAGCAGCCACGGGAAGCGATCCCATGGCGCCGGGTAGGACGGTGTGTGTCGGGTCGGCTGTGGAGACTGCGTTGTGACAGCATCTAAGCCATGGCTTACTAACACCGCCGTGGCCGCTCGTTGTGTAGCCAGCTAACACTGACACCTCCCCGTTTTTGTTTCCATTCAAGGTCAGTGAAAGGCTGCAGGACAGTGTGAAGCCAGTAGACACTGAGACGGTAAGTGGCGTAGCTAGCAGGGGTTGTAGGCGGCAGAGTCGGTGACGGTGTGACGGTGCTGCATCCGGGAGCAGGAGCACGGCTGGGTTACGCGGTAGTGGTGCGTGTTGTGTAGAGCTGGCGTGGCTTCACTGTGCACTGCTGCTCGGCAGGCTTTGGACGCCGCTGCCTACTGTGGAGCCTCTGTTGACGCCCGTGTCAATGTGCCTCGTGGCCTGCTATTTGGCACCTGTTGACGTCCGTGCCAATGTGCCTTGTGGCCTGATTATTTGACATCCGTTGACGCCCGTGTCAATGTGCCTTGTGGCCCGACATTTGACATCCGTTGACGCCCGTGTCAGTGTGCCTTGTGGCCTGATATTTGACATCCGTTGACGCCCGTGTCAATGTGCCTTGTGGCCCGACATTTGACATCTGTTGACGCCCGTGTCAATGTGCCTTGCGGCCTGACATTTGACCTTTGTTGACGCCCGTGCCAGTGTGCGTTGTGGCCTGATATTTGACCTCTGTTGGCGCTGATGTCTGTACCTTGTAGTGTGCCATTTGACCTCTGCTCACGGTTGTGTCCGCGAATCTTGTCACCTGACCTTCGTTGACGTATGTGTTATTGTACCTCGTGGCCTGACATTTGGTATCTTTGACGGCTGAGCCAGTGGATCCCGCTCCCTGGCAAACGTGGCTAGTTTGGTTCCCCAAACTGTGGTGCCGACACCAGACTAGTCTGTCCCCAAACTGTGTTGACGTCACCAGACTGGCTTCGCTCCCCAGACTGGTCTGGCTCCACAAGCTGTGTGACAACACCAGACTGTTCTCGCTCCCCAAACTTTGTTGACGTCACCAGACTGATCTGGCTCCCCAAACTGTGGTGACGTCACCAGACTGATCTGGCTCCCCAAACTGTGGTGATGACACCAGAATAGTCTGGCTCCCCAAACTGTGTTGACGTCACCAGACTGGCTTCGCTCCCCAGACTGGTCTGGCTCCCCAAGCTGTGTGACAACACCAGACTGTTCTCGCTCCACAAACTGTGGTGACATCACCAGAATGGTCTAGCTCCCCAAACTGTGGTGATGTCACCAGACTGGTCTGGCTCCCCAAACTGTGTTGACGTCACCAGACTGGCTTCGCCCCCAGACTGTGGTAACGTCACCAGAATGGTCTAGCTCCTCAAACTGTGGTGATATCACCAAACTGGTCTGGCTCCCTAGACTGTGGTGACGTCATCAGACTGGTCTGGCTCCCCAAACTGAAGTGACGTCACCAGACGTTTCTCAACAGAAGTTAGCCCTTTTTTGCATTTTGACGTACGACGTTTGAACATGGGGAAGCTACGGAAATGTACAATGCATTATTGTGCATTATTGTGCACAATTGTGCACCCTGCATTATTGTGTAACTTTGGAGATATGTGGGGGGGGGGGGTCGACTACCCATTCATACATAGTGTTGTTGAGGGTATGTTTGAGTTTCCCTTCAAGCTTAGTGGGACAATGCCACAAAACAAGAAGTCTTTTTGGATGTTGGAACGAGAAATTCAAGTCTGAAGACATTCAACTTCAATTCTGAGGGCGTCGGTATCTCAGTGGTTAAGCTGAGCGTCTGGCAAGCCAGAGGTACGGGGTTCGACTCCCCGCGGTGCCTGCCCTTCCTGCCAGGGTGAGAGGCAGGCGACGCCATATGGCCTCATCTGTTGAGCGCGTCGTAGTCACAGCCACCACCACCAAATTCAATTCTGAAGATGTTGAGTAAACTATAATAATGGATACTAATTCGCAAAACAGCAGTGGGTTAGGGATAATTTATGCATTGTATAATTGTAAGGCAATACATAAGGGGGCCGAAGACACACATTGACCAGATGGCGACAATGTTCCAGCCGAGTCTGTCCCCGGCACCTGAGTCGGGGAAGGTCACGTGACCATATGCTCACTATCTGTCTACGGTCCTTCAGGACTGACACTTCGGGACCCGTTGAAAGGGATGCACATTAGTGTGAAAAAAATGGACGCTGAGATTGATTTGAAATTTAATGTTATTGTCCAATGTCACGCGCAATGCCTGCCATGTTTGGAGATTATGCGGCCCTGTGTTGAGCCGTAAAATTGAATGTTGAGCTGTAGCCACCGGCACATCAATATGCAATGTACACTGCTGATGTCATGGAAGAACAAAAAGATTTGAGGTAATTGATTAGGTGTATGCAATCCAGGCTGACTGCAAGAGAGTGTCCAGTAATGAGGCCAATGGCTTTTAAACAGTTGTAGTAGGCATAGTCTCGGTTTGTATTCCCGGTTGTTCCAGTAGCGCACTGTGTGGCATCGTTGTGTCGCGCTTGTGATGGTGTGTGACGGTCGCTGGTGGTGCTGTTGCCACTGCAGCTGACCGGCTGTGTCGTCTGTGCTGTCGGCCAGAGCCAGCTGGTCAGCGGCCTGGGCGGGCTGCAGCTGTCGCCGGCGTCGGCCGAAGAGACGGCTCGCCGCGCCGCCTGGGAGCAGGGCAAAGCCGACTACATGGGCTCCGACAGCTTTGAAAACATACTCAGCAAAATCAACAACACCCTGCACAGCCAACAGTGAGGTCGCCCACGCCATCACCAACGTGCGCTCGGCACGGACGCTGCTCGGCGGCGGTGAAGCCCCTGACTCTGCGAACGCGTGCTGCATAGTGGCCTGTGTATGCCCCGCGCTAAGTCATGTACCATGTCGTATTGAAGTGACTGTGTAGTTTCTCCTACATTGTAATAATACCTCGCGTATGTCCTGCGTCCGTTGTTTTCCCTTCGTTTGACCGTATCGCTGTTTCCAACTCATATGACTAACCTACACCCACCCATCGTTTTGCTAGATCATTGACGGCGGCCGTCAGTGCTTGCTCTTGACCCGTTACGTCGTGTGGTCCCTGTTGATGCGTTCTCGTGGTCTCGTCTTGTCACTTGGGACTTGTGAAGGATGTGTGGCTCCTGTTGATCCGTGGTGATGGTGTGTTGTCACTTGGGACTTGTGAAGGGTGTGTGGTGTGTTAACCCGCGTTGCTGTGTGAAGCTACGCCAGATGTGTTGTCTCAGGTGATAGTACTCTCAGCGGCCGTGTAGCAGTGACGTTTTCGGCGCGTGATGCATTTGGTGACGCTCGTATCCATTGCCGGTTCCCAACGGTGCAATTATCCACCAGTACTGAAACCATAGTTTGCTGCGAATAGTGTAATCACCCGTCAGTTTTGAACGATTAGCCGTGCCGGAACGGTGCCGGTATGTTAGTTTTGTTAGCTTAGTCTGTATCTGCCGTCCAAAGTCAAAACCCATCACGTCTCAGTTTTTGCCAACGTAAATATGTTCAGGGAGCGGTTTTCGTAGTTGTGAATACCCTTTATCGATTAGAGGGTTGATACATGAAAATGATGCGTTATTGTAATCGCAACAACGCAAGGAGTTTCTCGATCCATTCGGGTAGTACTGTCACCTCAGAATTTGACTTTTGTTGTGAGATAGTATTGACTTTCAGTCTGATCACGTTTTTGATACATTGCAAAGTCAAAACACAATACGTTCTCGGAGAGCTGTCAAAACCCACTATATTGGAACTATGGAGTGGCAAAAGCTGTCACATCCGCACGTGATTGTTTCTGCAAAGTTAGATCTTGCTTAGGATGACAATTTCCATGTTTATGGGATATTTCTTATTAATGTACATTGGTAATGGTGCATCAGAATTGGCGATGAAGGAGTTATCTTTGTTTGCGGTCCGTGGGGGCGACGTCTTCCACTCAATTGGTGGCCTTTTCTGGGTGAGTCCGTGGTTGTCTGTTCTGTGATGTTTTGTCGCCTCCAAGCTTTGTTAGTTTCGCTATTCTGTGGTTGCGCCATTCTGTGGTTGCGCCGTCTTCCGAGTAGATTGCCCGATTCCACGCTTGCATATACTTATCTATCTACGGTTTCAGAGGGGGCATGGTCCTTGTCAGGATCTGATTATATGATGCGATTGACGAATAATAGCAGATTGTCCATGCAATTGTGATAAGCAGACAAAAGCCATACAGAGCTATACAAACACGCTGGTGCAGCCTGTATGTAACTTCGTCGTGGTATCACTATGTGTCACATCACTAGATTGTCGTACAAATAAACAATGCGATTGTCCCCAGCTTCACACATAGATCAGTTCATACTGCATGTATATACTTTCAGGCTCTTTAGTATTTGCCTAGTTGTGATCGATATAATTTGCATGTAAAAAATATATCTTAGGCATGGTGTTCAATGATGTTGAGTGCATTGGTGAGCATTATTGAGGTAGCAAATATGAATGCAAATAGCCTTTTGCTCATATTAGGTCTGAAATAATTAAAAAGACGCCAATGCATTTGTTTCTTTTTAATAGTTTCGAATTTTCGCAACTAATATGAGCAAAAGGCTGTATTAATTAATTCTTAAACATTAATTTGTATTAATGTTTTCATATCGATGGTATCAGTTGTCTTTTACTTGTCAATGTTTAACCATTTATAGTAATTGAACAACATATCTGGTGCGACCGAACAGATAATGGAGAACGGACGCGGTTCAGAACTGAATTCAAACCACATGACTATGTCGACGCAATGCTTAGCAATCACCACATCTCCATCCACTTAAGCATACGCATGACACGAATCCAGATATAGTTTGTGCCGTTTCTTAAGCTCTGCCGGATCCTGCCTGTTTTGTTTCGGGCCTGCTCGTTTCTTTTTACCGCATATTGTACCAAAGCTGGTACATATCTCGCCAGTTGAGTCTTGATTCAGACTTCAAGCTGGCGTCCGGGAGGCAAACTGATCATCTACGTCGGAGGTAGACTTCATCAGGTTGTAGGCGGTTCACTTGGTGTCAGGGAGAATCTTCTTTGTGAAAAAAAAACTCTGATTCTCGCCACACCCTGATGCATTTGAATGTGGACAGGTAGATACGCTGGCCATCGTCTGCCAGTGTCTTCAGGGCGTGCCGACTGACCGTACCCTCAGTTGCCACCATGTTGACGCTTAGCTACTTCAGAATGGTCAAGTTAGTGTCCAAGACTTGTTCTCCACCTGACGCAGTTGTCCAGCCAACTCACCACGTGATTAACTTCGCGGTACATTGCTGCCAGGTACTGGTGGAATGCAGCTGCCGCATCTTCACAACCCCTCCCGGTCACGCCGTCGTGTCACAGGATGCATTTGATGTACTTCGCCTTCTTCGCTGTCTGCTTCTTTTCCAGATGAAATGAGTGGTGTGAATTTCTTATTATGACAGGACAGCCGCCGCGTGAACAACGCGTCCTTGAGCGGCAGCTGCGGGAGCATGCAACCATCGTGTCGGCGGATGTGTAGATGGTGCCGTCTGCCCACTCCTTGTCTGCGTTTGCGCGGTACTTGTGTGTAGCACTGTTGGCGTCGGCGATGTGTTATTGGTGCGTATCACACTGCGGGCAGCCGTCCCTGTGGTTTTCGGCTCCGCTTCCCGTACGCTGTGATCATGTGCGGAGTGCTGCAGCTGCAGAGAGCACCTGCTGCACTCTTCTCTTGCTTGGCGTGTGAAGCTGATGTTTAACCCCTAAACGACTCGGCAGTATATTGCAAAGGAAGACTGAGTGCTCTTGTGGCTTTTCTGAGGTCATGGCGCATGGCAGCTGTTTTATGGTCAGCTGGAAGGTAGTACCTGTTTGAGGCATGCTCATATCGGTAATAATACTCGATGGGATGGAACTGCAGTATGTATTGTTTGATAGACTCATTGTCTATCTTCAGCGTCAACTCTTGACGTCCTCGACCATCTCCGACGGTACAAATATTCCCTCGCACAGTGGTCAGGACTGCATCTGCGTTCGATTGTGTGAATTTCAGCGTCGTCAGGAAAACGCCTTGCAGACCTGGGCCGGATTCATTTTCTCTCCTGGCCGGCTTTCATTTTCATTTTCTCTGAGTCCAGCTGTATGTCCTATTCTCTTGATGGGAAGGCTTGTCCTTGTTCTTGTATCGTGTCTCTTTTACGTTTTGCTCCTTGGCGAACATCGGTGGCACTCACGGCCCGCAGGGAAACCCAGCCGGTGGCCTTTTGTGGGGATAATGTCTCGTTGACCCTGGCTGATTTTGTTTCGTGCATCCCTTCTAGCATCCAGGTGTACAGGCTTCAGGTGATGCTTATGTACTCTGCTTTTCAGCGAAGCTGATGATCTATTCCGTGCGGGCTCGTTTCCTCTTACCGGCTGCCGTTGGTGTGCTGCACGATATCTTGTTCAAGGTCATGGTTTGTCACTGGGCCTATTTCCACGATGTTAGTTGCAGATGCATCGTCAGCGTGCATCGTACCGCTAGGTTTGGCGTCCGAAGTGCTTAAGATGTGCATGGATGAAGCACCGAGCACCGCCGACAGCGGGGATATCTTTTCCAACAAAGAGGATTTCGCGTCTGACTCAATCGTGGGAGATATTACATGGCTCATACATGGTGAGCGGTCACTGGCACTGAGGTGGCCACTGCGAGACTCCACTGCTGGCACTGAGGCGGCCGCTGCGAGACCATTTCTGGCACTGAGGCGACGAGACTCCACTACTGGCACTGAGGCGACGAGACACCACTGCTGGCACTGAGGCGGTGGGTACGAGACTACTGCTGGCACTGAGGTGGCGGCGGCGAGACTCCACTGCTGGCACTGAGGCGGCCGCTGCGAGAGTCCACTTCTGGCACTGAGGCGACGAGACTCCACTACTGGCACTGAGGCGGTGGGTACGAGACTACTGCTGGCACTGAGGTGGCGGCTGCGAGACTCCACTGCTGGCACTGAGGTGGTGGATGCGAGGATCCACTGTTGGCACCGAGATGGTGGGTGCGAGACTACTGGTGGCACTGAGGTGGCGACTGCGGAACTTCGCTCTGGCGCTGAAGTGACAGTCAGCGTGTTCGTGTCGATCGTCATCTGAAAAAAAAACTGGCGTAGACAACGATTGTTATCATTTTTCACCAGGATTGATGTACAGCGTCGAAGTAAAACAGTGACACTTTCGGGAGCGCAGGAACTGCTGTGCTGTTTAGATACACTGGTGATGACATGCTTGATAGGACTAATATTTAATACTGATTGAGATTGTTACATGAGAAGAGCAGTCTCGTCGCCCATTTCGCCCATTAGGCTTGTTGAGTTCTTACGACAAGTTTTTCTTTGTTAAGATTATAGGTGCCCGGTGAGCAAATCTATGTATTTTAATCAATCATTTGGAAATAATTTCGAATACTCTTATCGCATAGACGTCGGAAAATTGAAATATCGAACAAAAGTTCCAGTTTCGTCATCACTCAACAGCGAAATAACAAGTTATGAGGCGATCAGGTACCAAGCCCCACCTTTCGACTTCTCTCTTATTTGTTCGAAGGAAGTCTTTCGTCGGGCAGCAATGGTCCCGGTGCATACTTTTCTTTTCCACAAAGAAATGCACCCTCGTGCCTTGAGTTTCGAATTTGGCAACACAGAAACAGCACTGTCAGACCTGCTTTAGGTGCATGCCACTTCCCATAGTTCGTGTTATCTCAGGTGTAGCGCGTATCTCTTCCCGGCGTTTTCGTCTCCGTCTGCCCATAGCCTTTGTACTGTCGCACCGGCACAATCTAGCTCTCGTGATGCGGCAATACTGAACACTGTCCCGATCCGCCTACGTAATGCGACTGAATTGACACAATTATCCGTTCCAACCTTTTTTGGTCTAGGGGTAAGATGCTCGTCTCACAATCGAAAGGTTGTGGGTTCGAGTCTCACCTGTCGCTACTCTTCGCCCGCGACCAATCGGCGTGAGAGATTGGCGACGCTACATGACTCAACGGTTGACGTGTCGCAAAACCAATAACCAACCGTTCCAACCTTTCATACTTTAGCCCTAGGAAAGTATTTCCAGTGCACGTGCTTGATATGAATTAGTACTACGGAGTTTGACGATGTTACAAAGGAGACAGAACCCATTTGTCCTCAAGCAAACAATCGAATACTCTTCCAAACTCACCACGTCGCAGCGCAATGGGTTTTTTCCCACTCACATACCGCAGTAAACACATTCAAAAGTCTTCACCTCGCTTTTGCTGTGACTGGATTTTGACTAGTAAGTTTTCTGGTATACCTAAGCACGTAGGCGAATTTTTCGACTGGATTGGTTTTGCCGTCAACCACCGTATCAGACAGCAAATACAACCTTTGCCACCGTGCAAAAAAAAATGTATTGGGTTTTAGCTGTGTAGTTGATCAGCTCTTTAGCCACGTAATTGTTTATAAATCAATTGTCTTATAAGCCTATATTTTCTACTTTTTAAGGACGTGTTTGTATCAAATCCAATTCGACGAGGTGAAAATGAGATTTAAAAACAAATTTGACCAAACAATCGACATAATGGGTTTTGACTTTTCGACGGCGGTATTCTTAACAGTAAAATTGTGTCATTTCTCTGACCTTAGTATACTCGGGGTGTTGTTACCGATCAGTCTGAAACATGGGTTAAGGATAGCTTTGCTGAAGAGTGCAATAGTAAGCTGGAGGCGGCCTGCTGCAGCGGATCATCTGGTTCAGACGCGTTGCGCTTCTGCCGCAGCTCCCACAGTCGATCCTATCCAGCTGAACCGTATCCACAAATCGCTCGAGGTTCGGCTGCGCGTGGTCGCTGTGCTGAGCTAGAACAATGGCAGACGATCCTGTCCTGGCCCGTGTGGTTATTGCACAAAGGCCGGTGTGGCTTCGCAGTTGTGTGGCCTGTGCTGCGTTCATTTGTGGCCGTTCCCCAGTGACATCAGCGATGACCCGTACTCATGTGCGGCAGCAGGGACTTGTGCTCGGATTAGTCAGAGGTGTGCTGCCTTATGATGGAGCCGGTAATGGCCTGTACCCTGACGGTATTCGAGCGTGATCTGCACTCTGGTCGGATCAAGAGTGACCCTTCGCCTGTCCAACCAGTGGCATATTATGCTTGGGTCGGTATGCGATGACCTGTGTGGCCAGCAATGATCTGTATCTCGATCAGTCGGTGATAGCATGTGCTGCGGTCGGGTTAGTCTTGATCAGCCAGTCTGCCGATCTGCGTTCGCAGAGCACTGTGCGCTAACGAAGGATTGTTGATGCTTTTGTACGCTCTAATTATGCCTTGTATGACCTTTCTATTAACCGATTGAAATATATGGAACTAGTGCTTCCTTGTTGTCGTTTGAATGACCAACGTGGTCGATGCGCCCCTAAGCCCGGAGGCGAATAATATCGAGTCGGATGTTTATCTTTTGTACGTACATGGTGGAGGAATAGTAAGTTGAGATAGAACGCCACTAATAAGCGGTCCTCTTAGTTTTTTTTTCAGGCGAGTGCTGCAGATTTATTAGGCCGATTGACTTGTTCAATACAGTTGCGTACCTGGGATTTCTTTTAAGGAGGGGGGGGAAACAGGTTTGCAGGGTCCATCTACCTCCATTTTTGTAAAGTCCCCGGATTTCGACCACGTTCTTTCAAAGGGGTCCATTTGTATCTTCTTAAATGAACTAATTAGTGACCAACTTACTGTGGAGTGGGCCCAATCTACCACCATCGTTTCTGATTGACCGTATCAGCTTGATACGGTCAATCAAGTTGAATAACTCATGAAGTTACCAATGGATTTCTTAGATCCCAAAAACAAAAGATAGGCCTTGACAGCCCGCAATTCGCTTTAAAAAAGCAAATAAAAACTTTGGGTACGAGGAATGTTCAAAATTTCAATTTTTGATGTGATTTTTTATATTTTTTCCACATTAATGTATCGGAAAAACATGTTTGTGATAAAAAATTACATCAAAACCCAAATCCAGAGTGCCAGGGGTGATGAACGAAAAACCAATTTTTTGCCAAATTCACGCGCCCCATCCGCCTTGTACATGGAAGATGGACGACTTTTCTCTAATGTGCCTAATAGCGGCTTTCAAGCTCTTTCGAACGCCGTGACGTCGATGTCGATCATAAGTATGCTTAAGTCACTATGGGCCATGCCGTAAGAGGCTTTTTCAGATTTCCGATGTTTTTGTGAATGAACATCATATGTTTTGCTCATAACTTCTAAAGTTACCGACGGATCTTCCATTTTCGAGCACCATTGGAACCGCCATAGAAAATGGGTCATTTTGCATTATACTGGACAGATTTAAAAACAAAATTGAACCTATTTTTCCAGAAATGTTTTCCGATAGGGTTAACATGTGAAATTTTGACGGCTTCTAGTGCGCAATGTTACCAGGCGATGGTTTTTTGATTTTTTCCCTGAAAGGCACCGCGGACGCATATGCGAAAAGGGAAGACAAAAATTTGAGATTTTTTTTTCACGGAGTGGGGTGATTGAATTTTCAAAATCGCACCGATAATGAAAATGACGGAATTTGTGGTTCACAGGAGAGCACAAGATAACCCTTTCCATGCTGAATAGATCGCCGTTCTAACATTGGAAATCGGTCGGTAACTTTGGCCGTGATAGGTCATTATATGTACACACGAACGTTGCAATGTCAAAAATGTTGATTTTGTTTATAATATCCGTGTGATGTTTTAAAAATCTCTTTCCAACGTAGTTTGACACGCTGATCGCAAATCTGTGATTTGTTTTTGGCTGAGATGAAAAATGAGTAAAGTTATTGCCCAAAAAGTTGTTTTTTTCCCTCATTTTCCGAAATAGTGTAATGACTCTTAACATTGAAGACTTCCCGCTTCCAAATTTCAGCACGAGAATCTCGCCATGGACGATGTCATGCAAAAAAACTAGAAAACTAAGTCTTTTTTAAGTGAATTTTCAAATTTGGATCCATCCGACCATCTGATCATCTTGATCCGACCATCTTGAAAACCGTACCCCCGGACCAGGATTCAACTTTTTTCGTCTTATTTCGGCGCACTTCAAATTTTCAAGTTTTTTTTGGAAATTTGCGTTTGGGATTTTGTGGATTTTTTCTCATATTTCGGGGTTTATTTTTACTTTTCTAGGAATGTGGCTTCAAAATTTTCAATTTCGAAGTTAAAGTATTAAAAAAAAAAACGGTGTTTAAACTTATTCGGTTTTCGGAACAAAAGTTACCGCTGGCATGATTTGATCAAAAATTTTCTAGATGCACCTTGGTCTGGCCGATCTTTTTGTAATATATATTTTGTTCGAAAAAAAGCATACTTAAGGGAAAAGTTAGACATTAATTTGTTTTTTTACTTATTGGAAAACTTTTGGAAACTTTATATAAGCAAAAAGTAGCGCCCGGCAATTCTACATGTATCTTCTATCTCGGTTTTTTCGTAAATGTTATATATTTTGGCCTAAGAAGTATAATATATTTCCAAGTTTTCATCAAATTTGGTCGAAAGTGGGAACAAAACAATGTTCCGTTCTGAACGCCCTGTACATCCAACTAAGCATGTAAGACAAAAGTGCTGGATAGGGTTCGATGCAGAATTGAGTGGCGCACAATAGTCTGTATGATGAGCTAAGCACTCAAATAATAACTTTGAAAGTTATTCTGAACCAAAGTGAAAAATAGTTTTTGAAGGAAAATTTTTCCGAATTTTTTTTATTTTTATGATATTTCACAGGGGTTCAGATAGGTGCAGAAATAATTTCTTCGTATCATATGTCGATTTGAGAACATTTTTTCCAACATTTTTCGCCCAGGGTCAAAAAGGTTTTCCCCTAGTTTTTGGTATCAAAAGGGCATTCGATAATGGTTTTCCTAATTTTGTTACCTTCCCCAGGTCTGTGGAAAACGGCTGTTTTATATTTGTTCACGTGGAGGCGAAATTCATAAATCCACAGCATTTCTCCCAAAGCAGTTTTTAAAGCAATCCTTAAGGCGTGTTCGTATGTTGATCGTGCTAACTAATTCTTCTAAGCAATCGTGGTAGACGTAGAATAACGCGCTGATCAGGAATCTGTCCTCATATTTCAATTTGGTCCGTAACTTTCTGAGTTATGAACATATAACTATTATTGTTTTGTCGAAGAAAAAACCTCAACCTGCCAGGCCCCGTAAACCCCGTAATATTTACGGGATGATACAAAATCATACACCATTGGATAGATCTCGATTAACTCTATCTGATGGATACCAGAAATCTTCGTTAATCTGATATAGATGGTGTGAAAAATGTTTAAACATTTTTTGTATTTTGACAAAAATGTTGAAAATTTTGATACTTCCAATTTTTTGTAAGGACAATTCATCCGCGCATAAGAAAACACTCGATTTTTTAAAGATTTTTCCTTGATTTTGTGATGAAAAAACATTTGTATTTTTGGAGTTTTTTTTAAACGTTTCTAATATAATATAATGGCGCAAAGTACTGCCCATCAATTCTCTATAGAACTGCTATCTCCGATTTTTGGTGAAATGCACGTGTCTTGACCTAGGAGGGGTCATATGCACCCATGTTTTAGGGCAAAATTTAAATATAACATGGGTTTCACCTACTGCACCATTGTTGGTGCATGCCAGTCCAAAATATTATACACCATTCGATGCAGAATTGATTACTGGACCTTTTACTAATGCATTGTCCGTCAAAAAATACAAACTTAAAAAATTATTGTTTATTTTGGTTATATACATTTTTTTTTTAATTGAGAGCCACTGGTCAGTGGCAGACAGGCCTCAATGCTAAGAGGCCCGCCACAAGATTCCCTTCATCAGGAGCCACCAGATACTCAAAATTCTCTATACAGAGTTCTGAGTTCAGGTACTGCAAAAGTCACCAAAAGGCATGTCAGAGGAATATGCCAGAGGAATACAATTATTAGCAATTCGAGCAAATCCATTGTAACCATCTTTTTCAATTTATCTTTATCATCTCAACGTCTTTTGGATGAGAGCCATTTGTGTATAGGATCCAACCCTAAGATAATCGCTCTTTTTCGCACATGTGCAATCTCTGCAATGAAATCGGAGCCGGCTAGCCAATAGCGTATCAGCTGACAGATATCGAAAGCCGACTTCGAATGCCAACGTTTGTTGCTTTTTCGCCAGTTTCTCGTGCTTTTTCGCCCAGTTTTCGCACACCACCACGCTAAGAATAACCTTGCCGAATTTTGGGATAATTTTCCGCAATTTATAACTATATCATTCAAAATATTCGCCCATTTGGCAAAACTGTCCGCACAGTTGCCATGTCACAATCATCCACAATCAGCCGGCCCTGGGTACTAATACTAAAGGGTACAACGGAATCTAGTAGGTGTTCTAGTTCCAGCCCTAGTGACGTAGACAGGAATATGCGGGATTTCTGGTAGAATCTACCAAGATTTTGGCATATACGGTGACGTCACGTAAACATGCCAAATACGTTTTAAAACCTGGCTTAGATTCATCTGTGGCGCAGCGAAGACATCAGAGTGTTGTTGTGGTTGGCATACGGCGTTTCTAATTGTTGGCATGGGAAATTGAAATATGAGGCTGTTGAATATTGTTTGGATTCCTAGGTTCTTGAACATACTCTTAAGTTTGGTGCAGAATTTCTTCAGTTCGTAAGATACAACAACCCTCAACCTGTTATCGTTCATATCCCTTAAAGTTTCACGAATTGAAATTGAAACCATTGCTGGATTTGCAAAATATGAACCTAGGGTTACCGGTAAATTTATGCTTTAATGTGTTGTATGAATCCGTGGAATTTATCATTCCAATGCAATGTTTATGAAGGTGACTAAGATGATGGGATCACTCATTTTCGGTGCAAATGCTTACTTCTTCAGGTTGTGAGCAAAATAACACCAAAAAAGGCTTCCATTTAGGTAGCATGGCATAAAAACGAATGTTTTTTTAATGCAGCATAACCTAGCCTAGCCTATCCTAACCTTTTGATGGAAATATCCTGATTTCCGACTATGATGCTTCTGTCAACTCAATTTGCTTGTGAATTACCATGCATAATTAATACCATTTTATTACTGGAGTGCATATGCATTGGAGCATACTTTCTGCATGATCACATCCTAGACTGTAAATCTAAGTAACTTGAGGTGCACTTTGTGCATCAGCTTGTTCACAGAGGCCCATGACCCCTAAAGGAAAAGGCACACTGAGTGTACTTGGGATAAAAATTGAACCAACTGCAGTGCAAAAGATGCTATTAAGAAGAGGATTTGTGGCCATGCATGCCTAAACACATGAATAAAGCACCAAGCCACCTCTTTTCGTGAGAAGTAAGGTGCATTTTTGCATTTTTTTCTTCCTTTTTTTGTGTATTTGCATGTGGGGGCACACGGGTTTCGAGGTGGCTCAGGCAACATTCATACAAATAGTCGCCGGATTTGAACCAGTATTCTTCATAAGTACCCATTATTATTTTATGCTAAGATGAGTAGGAACAACTTAATTTGGCGCTGCAAGGTGCCAAACCTATCACCATCGTTCCGAAGTCAATGGATTTCAACCCCGTCCTTCCTGTTCAAATGCTTCCGAAGTGGCCGGTACGTTTTCATATATAAAATGGCCGGCCATATATAAAATTCACATATAAATTTATATAAAAAAAATATATATGTATATATCTATATATATATATATATATATATATATATATATATTATTGATTATTATACTATACATTATTGGGGTGGAAAATACATGAAGTTAATGGGAAGCACCACATCGATGGGACGCATGTTCCATGGTACCCCATGTTAAAGGTCTAAATTATTGGGGGACAGAGCCAACACTGAGGGGCATTTGCCCCCTCAAAAATATGTCAAAGAACACCCCTGGTCTAGACGCATATGAATGAAAAATGGAAAACAACCCTGAAAACCAGCTGCAGGTTCCGTATCTGCACATAGGTGATACGGGCGTGACATTCCAACCAGTATCGGTACCTCCGCCGGTCGCCTAAATAAAATGTTGGCGCCTTTTCCTGGCCGGAGGGTACCACATTCCCATGGGAGGCAAATGCCCCCAGTGCCCCCACCCTTGTTTACGCCCCTGCACCGAGTGGGGAGGAATTTTGTTGCAACATTTATCTTTTACTTGCTCCTACCCCTCATTCCCAGCCATTGGCCTGTCTCATCACACTGCTACTACCCGTGGCACCGCGAGATTCCTGCGGCGCTCGACATGAATGCAGTCAGCGCGGGTCCAAATAAAAAGTCCCAGAGTTAGGGAAAAATACGGCTCATATTCGTGGACAAGATTGCTCAATCTTTCAAATGAACCACATTTTGTCCCATTTTGATGGTATTTAAGATCGGAAATGTCGTGTGGAAAACACGGAAGTTTGGCTGGAGCGCCTACGGGATGATCCAGCCCTTGCGACGTCACCGGTTGCCAAACGATATTGGAGGGCCCCGAGCCGGCCGGCCGATTTGGCGCCAACTGGCGCCATTGCTCTTTCTGCTGCAGCCATGCGGTCGGTCGGCTGGAGGCGGTGCAGTGCCGGTTGGAAAGTGGTCTAATAGTGCTTCGGGGGTGAAATTTTCAGTGGATATTCACAACAGTGATATATAGCTACGTCTTCATCACCAAGATATTCAACAAACCAGTTGGAAACGACCTCTATTGCTTGGTGCCCAGTGTTATCAGTTCACTTTCATCAGTGCACTTGCTTTCGGTAAATATCAAGACCCAGGTAGAATACGATTTTTGTGAATTTTTTTTGAATACATGGTATTTTAACGTGAAAATGACGATGCGACCACTCATTTTCTGCGCAAATGATTACTTTTCAGCTGGCAAACAAATACACGATCATAATCATCACTGCAAATATGGGACATCGCGTATAATTATCCGTACCTGGTGTGTCACAGACGTGATAAAGAAGATATTCAACACTTCATGCACTCGATTTAATACTCGTTGACATCGAAAACGTTATGTTTCTGCTTAATTCCACATCTCCGAGAAGGAATACTCGCAACACGCCGCGCCAGCAACCGTCGATAAGGGCGGAAATTCCGTGGCCCTCCAATATCGTTTGGCAACCGGTGACGTCACATGGGCTGGACAATTGCTCAGTCCCTTGGGCGCCTCAGCCAAACTTCCGTGTTTTCCAAACGGCATTTCCGATCTTAAATACCATCAAAACGGGACTAAATCGGGTTCATTTGAAAGCTTGAAGAATCTTGTCCACGAATATGAGCCTTATTTTTCCATAAAACAAGGACTTTTTGCTTGGACCCACGCTGACTGCATTCATGTCCAGCGCCGAGGGAATCGCGTGGTGCCACGGGTAGTAGCAGTATGATGAGACAGGCCAACTGAAGATCACGGCTGGGAAGGAGGGGTAGGAGCAAGTAAGATATAACTGTTGCAACATGATACCTCCCACTCGGTGCAGGGGCGTAAGCAAGGGTGGCGGCACTGGGGGCATGTGCCTCCCATGGGAATGTGGTACCCCTCCGGCCAGGAAAAGGCGCAAATATTATATTTAGGCTACCGGCAGAGGTACCGATACTGGTTGCAATGTCACGCCCTTATCACCCATGTGCAGATACCGAACCTGCCGCTGGTGTTCAGGATTGTTTTCCATTTTTCATTCATATGCGGCTAGACCAGGGGGTGTTCTTTGATATATTTTTGAAGGGCAAATGCCCCCTCAGTGTTGGCTCTGTACTCCAATAATTTAGACTTAACATGAGGTACAATGGAGCATGCGTCCCATCGATGTGGGACTTCCCATTAACTTCATGTATTTTGCACCCCAATAATCTATAGTGTAATAATCAATAATATGTATATATATATATATATATATATATATATATATATATATACACACATATATATATATATATATAACATTTCTTTTTATGTTATTCTACCTAAGTGAAAGCCTTTTTTGGTGTTATTTTGCTCACAACCTAAAAAGTAAGCAATTGCAAGAAAGTGACCACATCATCTTAGTCGCCTTCATAAACATTGCATTTGAATGATAAATTCCAAGGATTCATAAAACACGTTAAAGCATTAATTTACCGGTAAGCCTAGTTTCATATCTGGCAAATCCAGCTATGGTTTCAATTTCACTTCCAGAAACTTTAAGAATTATGAACGATAAAAGGTTGAGGGTTGTTGTATCCTATGAACTGAAGAAATTCTGCACCAAACTTAAGAGCATGTTCAATAACCTAGGAATCCAAACAAGATTCATCAGCCTCATATTTCAATTTCCCATGCCAACAATCATAAACACCGTATGCCCAACCACAACAACACTGATGTCTTCGCTGCGCTACAGATGAATCTAAGCCAGGTTTTAAAACATATTTGGAATGTTTACGTGTCGTCACCGTATATACCAAAATCCTGGTAGATTCTACTATAAATATCACACATTCCTGCTTACGTCACTAGGGCTGGAACTAGAAAACCTACTAGATTCCGTTGTACCCTTTAGTATTAGTACCCAGGGGAATTCCTTGCGATGCTGTATTATTTTATTTGTAGTATATTTGATGACTTGGCCGAAAAATTTGTTTTTGAAAAATTAAAAAAAAGAAGTGCACGACAAGACTACATGTATCTGCTATCTCGGTTTTTACGCAAATGTTATATATTTTGGCCTCGGAGGGGTAATATGTTTCCCATGTGTTCATCGAAGTTTGGCCGAAAGTGGGAAAAAAACATTGTTCCCTTCCGAGCCCCCTGTACATTCATGTATGCATGTAAGAGCAAAGTGTTTTATATGAGCGGATGCGCATATATATATATATATATATATATATATATATATATATATATATATATGGTGTTAACCTGTATAGTTCCTATTTGGCTTGCAAGGTTTGTTCAGTAATATTTCATTCTATGTTCGCAGACTTCTGGGTTGCCTGCACCCGCAATGAGCAACGAGGCTGCGACGCTCTATACGTCGATAACACATATCGGCACATACTGCACTGACTGGACGGCTTCGGTGCTGAAGGAGGCCGGCACAAGGAACCGAGCTAATTACAGGAAGTCTATCAAAGGCATCTTGAACAAGACCGATATCGAAGTGCCAGACTGGCGATACATTTTGTGCCAGTCAGATCTGTTAAGGGAGGTAAAGCAAGTCATGGAAGAAACGCTGAAGTCGCATCCTCCAATTGGACAGTTGATGTCGGCCGTAAGGTGTCTTGCGGGCGCCATCAGGGGAAATTTGTTTTTTCAACATGACGGCCTTGCAACCACATGGGCCACCCTACTCACATGTCT
Organism: Ashinkailepas kermadecensis; assembly: GCA_034440615.1. Taxonomy (NCBI): domain Eukaryota; kingdom Metazoa; phylum Arthropoda; class Thecostraca; family Neolepadidae; genus Ashinkailepas; species Ashinkailepas kermadecensis. The sequence continues at coordinate 668,007 of JAOTOM010005076.1, read as the reverse complement.
GCGATATGTCAAGAAACGTCTTGCAGGATGGGTGGCATCACATTGCCGTCCACCATGCAACGAAAATTGACAAGGGCCATGAAGAAGACATTTTGACTGCAGAAAGAAGAACGCGACAGCATTCATGCGGCTGGCTTGGAATGGATGCAGAAAGTGTCCATGGAACCACTTCCAAATTCAAACAAGGACCTGAACAGCATGGCCGTCAAGTGCCGGCAAGTCCTCTATGTGACACTGGCAGTGCTCGCCGGTCACAGAACTGGTATCTGGCCAGCGTTGACGGTTGGCGAATTTGATGACCGCCGATTCCATGCAAGTGAGCAGGTGTACACGCTAAACCACGCTGGCGGAAAGAACATCAAGTGGTCTGGCAGCACGACGATGGTGATGACCAAGTCAGACGAGAAGGCGACCCTGTATTTTGTGAGGAAACTCCTGCCCATGTTGGCAAGGGAAACAAACGCCGGTCTCTTGATGCTAGGTCTGCAAAGGCACAGCTGTCAAGTCGAAGACGTGTTCCCAACGGACACCGATTATGCGAAGAGCATAAGAGGAAACGTCTCCCGTCGTTTCCACACGGTGAAAACGGCAGAACTGGCCGAAACCCACACGATCGACGCTCAGGGAAGGCGGCGATAACGTTTTATCGAAGACATAGTGCCGGAATAGCACATAAAGTGTACGATGCGCTGCGTCGCGACGATCGCGACGCCAAGGCGCAATCAAAGTTTTTGAAGAAGTGCGGCGTTGACCTGACGGAAACGTCGCCCTCGCCGCCACCGTCGCCTTCCCGCACACACAAGTACCTTGTGAACCGCAACCAGGATGCTCCCGGTGGACGCCGGCACCGACGCCGAGCACCGAGGCCGCCGGCACTGATGCCGCCGCTGCGGTGAGATCACCGGAGTCACCGGAGTCGCCGGTCGCGGAAGTCGCCGCCGGTCCGGCAACACCGAAAAGGAAACGCGAAGAACCGGAATATGTTGATGAGAAGACGGGCATACGAGTAAAAGGCCCACTGCTCAGTTTCGTAAAGAAACGTGAACAAGAGAAGCGTTCGCATGTCCGAAGTGGTGCGGCATGGACGGCGATCGAGTTGGCGCTGATGGATTTGATGATATCATGTGGGGTTGGCAACACCATCAAAGACATGGAAAAGTTCTTCCAAATACAAGACATCGAATGGAACAATAGTCGGCACAGGCGACGGTGGCGACGGTCGAAGGCGGCGAGGGCGACGTTTCCGTCAGGTCAACGCCGCACTTCTTCAAAAACGTTGATTGCGCCTTGGCGTCGCGACGCAGCGCATCGTACACTTTATGTGCTATTCCGGCACTATGTCTTCGATAAAACGTTATCGCCGCCTTCCCTGAGCGTCGATCGTGTGGGTTTCGGCCAGTTCTGCCGTCGCCGCGGTCCGTATGAAGCTGAAAGACCTGACGAAGAAGTGAGAATAAGAAAAGTCCTGAGTTTTAGTTTTAACATTATACTAAGTGTTATAAAACCATAAAACTAGGAAAAACACGCAAAGAAGAATTGACGTTGCGCATGATGGATATATTATATGTAAATAGGTAGGACCTCCTCGAAATGGCAGGACCTTGACGTGGTGAGGAGGCTTGGTGCTCTTGAAAATAGAGCCGACCAACACTGCCCCCCTCTCCCCCAAAAAAATGTATATATACATATATATATATATATATATATATATATATATATATATATATATATATATATATATATGTACATATGTATATATATGCACATATGATATATATGCAATATATATATATATATAAATATAATATTGCATAACCATTTTTTGTGTACTGTTTTAACACGCGCCCTGGAGGGCCTCTGAGAATTACGCGCACTGGAGGGGGGGCGGATTCCGCCCCCCCCCCCTAAGATCTCGTCTCCTAGTAAAGCTGGAGAAACGAAATTCGCAGGGTGGATGGGCACGGTAGTGAACTCTATTGTGTGCAGTTTTCGTGACCCTAAGTCAATATCTTCAAGGTCAAATGAGGTCAGATTGGCAAAATATTCCGGTTTTGCGTGGCTTGGCTTGTCATCGTTATGGATCGCTGTGATTGTGTTTAAATGCTCAAAAATGGGCATCAATGATGTTTTGGACATTACTAATGATGCAATGCAGATGCTAGACCCAACATTTGACCTCAGGTCACCTATATAGCACCACTTTATCAGGTCAGTTACCTGTTCCAGTTACCGGAACCGGCCGCCCGCCCGACTGCTCCGTCGGGCAGCTCGGAGCAATCGGCTTCGTGAAGAAGGGAGTGAAGTACATGAATAAAGTATGGAAACACAATGACAAACAGTACAAATGACAACCAGTAGTGCATTTATGGCAACATTCCAGTTGATCAAGTTTGGTTCCATTAACCTGTCATGAACTTGACCTGACTTGACCTTGGTGACCTAACATGACCTTGAAACTATACAGCATATCAATATGCATCAAACAAGTCCCTAGTGTTGCCTAGAACACTTCCCTTTTGTCAGTATACTGGGAGCGCATCTGCGCCGATTTTTGTGGTCTGGCGCTATAACATTTTTTGACTAGCGGCCCCTAACATGAAAAATTTTCGGGCGATTTCCATTTTTCTTGCTTTAAACGACGCGCCGTTCATTTGTAAGCAGGTACACCGAAAATCGCGTATATCGACCGGTAAAATCTGCAGTTATTTGCGAAAAGCCGGAGGGGTGGGCGGATTTCGCCCGCCCCCCCCCTCCAGTGCGCGTGTTAAGTTAAGCTGGCACGTATCTCCCATCTCTGATTGTTCGCAAAAGATTTCAACAACAAAAAAAATCCGATGTTCCTTGAACTCTATCTTTTTTGTAATATATATTCTGTTTGAAAAAAAGCTTTCCTAAGGGAATAATTTTGACATGACATTTTTTCTCTCAAATTTTGTGTGTGAGCCTTGTATGTGTTTGTTTCAGTGGGGATCTGGGAGATAATGTAATCCAAGTTATCTTCTCCCTGACAGCGACCGGTTCCGGGCCACCTTCGCTCATGCCATCAGTAAAGGTGCCTAAAGTGCCTAACCGATCCCCAGGTGACGCTAAGTGTCGCTGTCATAGGTTTCCTCACTTGATCTGCATATTGATCTTGATATCACAGTCATGCCTTGCATCAGAGTGTCCGATATTGAATTGTGAAGACATAGTCACTTATGCGCGGGAAGACGTCGACACACATTGCAGGTGCAAGTGCGGCAGAGAAGTAGTGGCGGCCGACACATGTAAACTGAAACTTGCCGTTCACCAGCACGTTTATCGAGCGAAGCCACATGCAAGCCTCGACCCAGACGGGCGTCGTCGGCTCCAATTGGAGATATTTTTTATATATAACCCATGGCCCACCATATGGCATTAATGAAAACATCTCCTATGTAGTGGCTTTCGCGTGGAGTATGTCTTCTGGTCCCCATATACTGGGAAATGAGAAATGTGTATGTTTCTCTCAAACATGAGCGTCGCCACCACTCGGCGTAGTCGATATATATATATATATATATATATATATATATATATATATATATATATATATATATATATATACATATATATATATATGTATATATATATATGTATATACATATATATGTATATATATATATATATATATATATATATATATATATATATATATATATATATATATATATAATCCATGATATGCAGCCATCAAAAGTATGAATTGCAACTGCAATAAAACTAATACATGGCACAAGACTAGCTTGTAGCACATTTTATTAAGATGACCCATCAATACCATTGACAGGCTTTCATAGTTAACAGCAAAATTCCAAAGCTGTCTAAAAATGCACACCTTAATAGGTACATACCTTCCTAATCAAAAGAAAACAGCAAAAGATAGTCATGGGCAATGCTTGTTTTATTCATCTTTGAATAATATGTAGCACATTGCACACACTGGCGGATCCAGGGGGGGCCATTCCGGCCATGGCACCCCCCCCCCCCCCCCACCCCACCCCACCCCACCCCACCCCAGCGCTTCAAAGGGGGGGCCATAGTATCTTTTGCCCCCCCCCCCCCAACCAACGAAAGTAAACTGAATTAAAATGCAGTAATCTTTGCTGAGGTTAAAAAATAGCGTTCCGGGTGAAATCATCTCCAATTTTACAGGTATTTTTTTAAATAATTTTTTGGAAGCACAATATGGTAGCATAGTAGATTCTGACATATCGAGGGTTCTATGCTGTTGAAGTTCTGCTTACAGCAAGAGATGACGAAATCAGCAGTTTCATTATTCCTTCGTCAGATAGGTTCATGAAGTTTGTTTAGCCAGTAACGGGCAAGTGGACCCAGTGAGCCAGATTTCGAAAGCGGAATTTGAACAGGATGTTTTGTGCGAGTGACCAGTTGAGCTCAGTTGAGCAGCATGTTCCGTATGTTGGTGTTGGGGTTGCTAAGATGAACAGACAGGCTACATTGACTGATTTTTTTCAAGAAGAATAGCAACAGGAGGTATGTATTTACACTGGCGGATCCTGGGAGAGGCCATTCCGGCCATGGCCCCCCCAAAGCGCTTAAAATGGGGGCCATGGTGCCTTTTGGCCCCCCCGAAACCAACAGAAGTCAACTAAATTAAAATGCAGTAACCTTTGCCGAGGTTAAAAAGTAGCGTCTGGATGAAAGAATCTCCAGTTTTAAATTTAAAAAAAATTGTTTGGAAGCCAGTGTGGTAGCATAGTAGATTCTAACACACATCGAGGGTTCCATGCTCTAAATTCTGCTTACAGCAAGAGTTGACAAAATCGGATCCGCCAGTGTGTACACGTGCATGAACGTTGACGTGGTACAAGACGTTGAACGAGAACGTGAACGTTTTGGTAAGCAAGAACAAAAATCCGTAACATAGAAACGGTAGAGGTAGGCTGGGGCCCCTACACAGGAAACTATGTTGTCAATTATTTTTTTTTTCTTCAGATGGGCCCCTTTGCCAAATAGTGGTCGAAATCCGGTGCTTTTGACCAAAAATAGCGGGAGAAGGGGCACCCTCCAAATCCGTTCGACTCCTCCCCTAATGTAATTCCTAGGTACGCCACTGGGGGAGGGGGAGGGGAGGGGCTGACGCCGAAAACCGAAAGTTGCCCCCCCCCCCAAACCGGTGGGCTAGATCCGCCAGTGATTGCACATGACACACAATGGTTGTAATTTGCATCATTCCACTGCGAGATTCACAATTGAAAACTTAGTGTTCATCTTCAAACATTGCATTATATCCTCTCAAACAAAATTACGTGGTCAGATTGTCTGCTCCACGACTGGTGGTTGCACGGTTTTAGACTTCATGCTACACTCCCAGATATTTGGCATTATATGAAAACTAGCGGGCTTAAAACTCAAATATGGATGATTAATGAACACATTGACATCAAAACAACTTTGATACAGCACAATGCATCACATAAATTAATGAAAGCGAAATCAACAACACCATAAGTATTAATTTTAATCAGCGCTATCACCGTTCAGCGTTCAATTATGGCCTCGGTGCTGGAAATACAGGTATTCATTTTCGATCGTTTTCTTCAACTTTTTTACTCCTTTAATGCACTAGGTACAGATTAGAAACTTGCCCATCAATTATTCGACTTCCATGTTCACTCTTGGCAAAAACGAGGTAGTATAATTTAATGCAACCGCATTTATCTTCACATAAATATATTCAAACCAGCGCACGGTATCGCCACTGAAGATGCAGATCACTACCTAATTACTCTTGGGAGTGCAAACATTGATTTTCCTGAATCATTGATGTATTGGTGACAAGAATTGTGATATAGATGCAAATAAATATGCGTGCATTGACTAAGTTGCAAATCTGTTTTAGTCATGGGTCATTTTCCCACAAAATTCTGAATTTGGACACAGTAGTTTCAAGGCTTCCCACACAAAATCTTCGCTGAAGATTAAATTAGACAATGACTTTTCAGTACATACAATACCAACAAACAAGCAATAAGCAGCAAGAAGTCTTCTCTATAATGGAGTGTTCCTCGAAACATGGTAAATTACGCCCCCCCCCACCCCCACAAACACAAAAAAAAACAGCACACTTCATAGTGTTTTGTTAGCTATGCATAGCACATACGTAGTCCATTGTTTGAGTTCAAGGGTGCATCAGCCAAAGTTAGAAGTATCGCTAAGTGCCATAAAAAGCATTGGTGTTGATATGTTGGAGTTTCTTTTCTTCAAAAACACTTCAGGCTAGCTTAGGTTAGGTTAGGTTGGGATAGGTTTTTTAATTTGAAATTTCTAAAGAAAAAACCTCATTCAGAAGTTGTCCATAAAACTATTTGCTATCTTGCATGGACGGTTAGGCTATGCATGGACGGTTAGGTTGTGTTCATCGCTTCTTCTTGATTTTGAACATTACTTTTTATGCTACCTCACCCAACTCCAAGTCCCTTTTTTGGTATTATTTTACCTCCCAATTGAAAAGTATGCATCTGCAGAGGAAGTATGTAGTCACATCATGCTCAGCACATTCATAAGCATTGCATTAGAAAAAGAAATTCCAAGAAATCAGAAAGTACCCTAAGCTGCAAATTTACCCAATATCCTTCGTTTGCAAATCAGATTACAATTAGCCAAGGACAAGGTTTCTTTTACAGGCTGCGACACTTCCTTTTGCCTGGAGGTGAATGGGCATTAATTACTGCATAGTGCATAGCATTCCTACATACTTAGCGCAATTACCACTTAGAACCTGTGGCCTTGGAACCTGGTCTCACCTCAGGAACTGGTGCCGAACTGGAATATCTTCCATTAAGCTCGAAGCCGGTGTCCAGTATGCGGACAGGCATTTCACGGTATACCTACTGCTCTTTGGTGACGCGCAAGAGTGTAGCACATGCCATTAAAGGCGCAGTTCGGGTAGCCACACCTGACCTTTTTCCTCGATAATTTTACAGAGGACATATTGGTGCCTTCCTCCAAATGCACTTTCAGGCATTGCACTTCATGCACTTCAACGCACTGCGCGACCCTCGCTAATCAACCGACAAACCAAAAGCAGAATAGATTGTCATATAAAAAATGGCATGGTTTTGGGTGATAGTGGGGAAATGAAGCCATGTGCATAGAGTCATAACAAATATAATTAATACAAATGTAGCGAAATTTCGTTGAAATTTCCCGGAGATGTGGAGTGCCGGAGATGTGGAGTGGAGTGGACGTGGACGGCTCCACATATCATAGTGCTGGCATTCACTGGCGGATCCACACATCTTTCTTGATGGGTGAAGGGGCATGTTCCAGAGGTAGACGCCATTGCCCCGGGGGGAGGGGGGAGTGGCGCATTCGAATATTCCTACCCAGAGGCGCAACCAAGTGTGGGGGGGCGGAAGCTCGCCCCTCCCTTAGCAATAAGAATACACTGGATGAAAGAAGAAATTGTAATGTCTTCACCTCACAAAGGCAGACAATTTCTGTGCGCTTCGCGCGACGAAACCAATTTTTTTATCATGTTTTGATTGCCCCCCCTCCCTAAGAAAATCCTGGCTGTGCCACTGTCCCCACTCATCGGATCTCCTTCACTCAGAGTCCTTGAAAAATTTGAGGACGTGGGCTACGGCTGGATATTCCGTAGGCACATAACCATTCCAGCCGCCCTTGGTCCACGAATGCTGCCTTGCCCAACTGGCGGAACGCCCCTTCACATCACTCCACCGACAATGTATCGTTGGTATTGAAGATGTACGACACATGTACTTTAAAGCGAAGCTTGTTCGATTCGCTGACACCAAGAGCCCTGCCACTTGCATCGCTTATTGTAGTACCAGGCAGTTGTGCGCGCTGAAAACAGCATTCACGATACCAAATTCGAGGCGGCGTAAGTATGAGGAATGCCATTGGTCAGGCTGATGTAAAGCCATCCTGAAGCTGATGAAATAATAGAACGATAACCTCTCCGATCTTTATCAAGCTCGAGGTTCATGCTTGACCTCATTACTGGATTGAGGTCAAGCTGTGGCCTTGACCCGATGGCCGTGTGAACACAGCACGCTGATCCCCAGCCAGCCGGCGGCAAGTACACTGGTGGTGTGGGCTGGCGGTATAATTCGGCAGCTCTGAACTGCGACTCGGCCAGATTCCTGTAGTCCCGCCAGGTCCGGTCCAGTTGACGACCTACCACTCGGTCAGATACCTGTGGTCCGGCCAGGTCCGGTCCAGTTGATGACCTACCACTCGGTCAGATACCTGTGGTCCGGCCAGGTCCGGTCCAGTTGACGACCTACCACTCGGTCAGATACCTGTAGTCCCTCCACGTCCGGTCCAGTTGACTACCTACCGCTCGGTCAAATACCTGTGGTCCGGCCACATCCGGTCCAGTTGACGACCTACCACTCGGTCAGATACCTGTGGTCCGGCCAGGTCCGGTCCAGTTGACGACCTACCACTCGGTCAGATACCTGTAGTCCCTCCACGTCCGGTCCAGTTGACTACCTACCGCTCGGTCAGATACCTGTGGTCCCCCCACGTCCGGTCCAGTTGACGACCTACCACTCGGTCAGATGCCTGTGGTCCGGCCACGTCCGGTCCAGTTGACGCCCTACCACGCACGCCTGACATCTGGCCGACACTCTTATTGATGGTAACCAGATATAGTGTTCGGTGCAGTAACATGGACTGATTTCGACTAAAGTCTGAATGCCCGTCGTACTTAGAAACAGTGATTCCGATTTCTGATGAGTTGCGACGAGCTATCCGATTCCGCTCATGTGGATAATTGCCGGGCATGGGCCCGGCCCGGTGCAGCGTGACTGTGTGGTCCCCGCTGCGGTGGTAACCACATCACACGACAGTCCGTCCAGCCAGCAGCGGACACAGGGCACGACGGGACGCGTCGGACACAACTGCGGCCCGCTCGGCCTTCGGCACCTTCCACGCTGTCCCGCCGTGCGAGGAGAGCTGGACACACCGACCTGACCTCTGCCGTCGGCATCCATCGGTGCACGTGCACCGTGCGAGCCGGCCACACTACCGCACCGCCTGTACACGCCCACGTAACGGTGGGGGGGGGGGGGAGGAGGTGACGTCACAACAGGGCCGCCCTTGCGACTCTGGTCTAGTGCGGCCAGCCCAGTCACCAGTGCACGGCGCGGAGGCGTCCGTGAATCGGTGAACTGGCCGAGTGTGGTGCTCGAAAACTGATCAACAGCTCCAGGCGGCGGCAGTGAGATGGGCGGGCTGTGCTCAGGTGGGTCGCTCGGCTGCTCTTGTCAAGTGTACGAGGGATGCGGGGTTTATCTTAGCATGTACCCCCTCTAGCGATCAGAAAATTTCTCAATTTTTTCAGATCAGGCTTCTCCAAATTTCAGATCAGGTCAATTTGAATGACGCTCTTCAGTCTAGAGTATCACGTGGGGGTCATCAATTCAGGTTAGACAAGTTGAGGTGTAGGACAGTTAAGCGACAACAGATCTTCAGTCAAAGGGTTGTTGATCAGTGGAATAGGCTGCCTGCTGATGTTGTGGGGAGTTCCTCATCTTTATGTCTTTATGACTGTATTTAAAGGAAGGCGGACAAATTTTTAGAGAAGAAAATCTTGTTTTTGAGTTCTGATTTGTGGTGGATGGGGTGAGATTTGTGCTAGGTGGGTGTGCACCGCACAGGATGGATAGCGGGCATGGATGCGGTTTGAAAGTTGTTGGTAGGGCATTCAATCCACATGTGTTGAGGGGGATCATGGGAATAGGGCTGGATAGCTAGGGTAGATAGGCATTGATAGCTGTGTGGGATGTTGGTGGATGGCTTCCTTAGGATGTGGTGATGGTTGTGGTGGGTCTTTTACCGGGCTTATGGTATCTTCCATTTACAGACTTAACTGGATGGGCCATTGTGGCTTTTTTTTAAATTAAATTTTAATTTTACAAAAAAAACGTCTTATTAAGTCTAAACACTTTGACTTTATGACTTTTGATGGGGGGTCGGGGGCAGAGGGGAGGGGAATTCGCCGATCCCGACGAAATTCTTCATTTTCTTGCATAATGTATCGCCGTCGTCCCCTGAGTCACAAAATATGCCGTGATCAAGTGTGAGGTACATGCACGATGGTGAGCAATTCAGCAGCGTTGTGTTTCTTACGTCTTAGTGAGTAGGAGGATGTTTTTGCTGTGATCTCAGGACTGTGCACGATGGCCGATATTTGCACAGAAGAAGCTCCTAGGCACAAATTGGAGAACAAATGTATGGAATGGACTTGTTGAATTCTACCTAGCTTTGTTTCCTACAATTTATTTGGAAAAGCACATGTACGCAAGATATCCACTGTTTGAAACAACTCTACTTAGCATGGACACAGCAGATGATGCAGACTCTTTTGGTGGCGCAATGATATTATACCATCCAACATCAGGTTTCAGGCTATCAAAAAGCAGTAGGTTAGGTAAGTTAGGCTAGGTTAGTTAAACACATATTTTACATCAATCTTCACTATATTCCCCATTCCCTTTGTATGTACCCTTCCCACATTTTGCTAGGGGATTGGGAGGCAAGGCACGTATGTACTTTGCCAAAAACATGTTTTTCCGGTGTTTATCTAGAAGAAGCCACTGAGCACAAATCGGCCATATTCGTCAAACGCGAACATTTGCTGTCCAGAGGATCCGTAGCGCCGCCAAGGGGATATTTTGGAAACAGGCACACCATACATGAAGACTTTAAGAGGAAAAGTCAGAAATTAAGTGATGTTTTGAAGACAGTAATTATTTTTCGAAGATTTCACATTCGGATAGATACATTTTGCATGCCGTTTGCGCATAGAAATGCGGTAATTAATATTAAAACAAGGCAGTAACACAAGTGAAGAACCCCTTTGTGCATGCGCATGCTAATGTGAGGTGCAAAATACAGCTTACTGTGGCGCGTGGTGGAACTCGTCCGACGGAACATAATGAAGACATAATAACGACGAATCCGTCAATGCAGAACCAAATTTCCGTTCTTTATTTTGTCCCAATCATTTTGGAGGTGAACCCACTAAAATGTAGTAGTTAAGCATATAGCTACATTTCAAGCGATCAAATTGTATACCGAAGTGCAAGTTTTACATCCGTCCGTCCCCTCATTTGAAGGATAGACTTATACGCTACATTAATACATATAGTAATAGGAGATCGGAAACATTTCAACTTCGTAACTTTTAGCTCAAAGGTGCCTGCTTGCCCAGGAACAACAGGCATACATGGCTATTCGGAAGAGTGGTTTCATCTCATCTGTAAGTCGGTGGTTGGGCACCCTTATTGATTTTTGGCTCTTATGGGTATGGTGCATGGCAGGGATGACGTTTCGCTGCAACCAGTGGGGTACCCCAAGGACTAACAAGCGCACTGTCAAGGTGGGGGAAATTGTCTCCCTCACATGCTTTTTCCGCAAAAGCTATGGGCCGAAACGGACCAGAGATCTACTCTTTGGGTTATGTGGAATTCAAATACCAGGGGTAGAATACCATAGTCCAATACCAGGGGTAAGTAGTCCGCCTCAACACCAATAGTGGCGGAAATCATACCATTCACATTGCCTAACGTTTCAAATGTGAAAATCTGCCGGTAGCTATGGTGTTGGCGGCCCATCACAGTTGACACGCTGGTTTCTGATCCGGCCGGTTGGCCGGCCTGACCAGCCGCCCGCCGGACAAATGGCGGATGAGTAGCAGAATATACCCTCCCTCCCTCCCTCCCCCCCATAATATCAAATGAAAATGCGCATGCAAAAAAAAGCATAAAACTGCGGGCTGCGATCGGAGTGGGAGCGACGATGGCCCCCGATGTCCCGCCAATGATCCCGCCAATGGTCCACGATGGCCGATGGCCGCCGATAGTCCCGCCGGTGATCCCACCGATGGTCCCGCCGATGGTCCCGCCGATGGTCAGGCCGACAGTCCCGCCGATGATCCCACCGATGATCCCGCCGATGGTCCCGCCGATAGTCCCGCCGGTGATCCCACCGATGGTCCCGCCGATGGTCCCGTCGATGGTCAAGCCGACAGTCCCGCCGATGATCCCACCGATGGTCCCGCTGATGGACCTGCCGATGGTCCTGCCGATGGCCCTGGAACTAGTGACGTCCGCCTGCTCACTCTGGTGACCTGTCACTCAGGACGGTTTCCAGGTGACTGACCGCCACCGTTAACATCGCGGCTATACCCTGTAGTGTGGCCAGCGTACTGGTGTCCGGAGACACTGCGCCGACTGTCACCGTCTGCGCTGACGAGTATCCTGCCGCCATTGCTGACACCAGGCCTGAAGCCGAGGCTTCCAGGAACATGTCGGCTGCGGTGGCCGGTTCGCCCAGCGGAGCTTCCTCTAACAGCAGCGATAATACTGCCCAAGCTGACTGCGGCAGCCGTTGAAGAAATAGTCTTCAACAGCTCACGTTTTATATTGAAGACCCGAACGCCGTCCGCTCCGCTGTCTTAGTCTGTGCAATGCATATTGATTTGACCGGAGTCCTGATGCCCGATCTGGGTGTCTTTCTGTGTGGGTGGACACTCAGATTGTAAGGTAGCTTTGGTCGTTGATATATGAGCAACGGAAGAAACTTGGCTGGTGAACTCTTACACACAGATGGAACGGAACGTTTCCAAAATCACATTCGCTGTTCTTCTGGTGGGCTTTCAATCGAGTCGGATAATTTTCTACCCCTAAGTGATAACCTGGTCTTCTAGACGTGTGGTTGTTTTTTTCCATAAAATATTTATCTTGAGCACCACATCAATTGCAAATTCATCCTATCAGCATGTTAAGTGGCCTAAATACCTGGGCCCCTGAAAATCACACTGGGGCCCAAAATAGTTGTGCCGGTGTATTTGAAAATTACGATGGGGACCCAAAATGTCGGGCCGAGGCCCCTAAAAATTACGCTGAGCCTGAAGGTTCCAAAAAGTCGCGCCCGGGCCCCTGAAATCACGTTTGGGGCTCGACAGGTCGCACCGGGGCCACAAGTCTCATCGGGACCCCCAAATAAATGAAACCGGGGCACCGGAAAAGTAATCCGGACATGGAAAATAACTCTGGGACCCAAATAATCGCACCAAAGTCCCCAAACGTGTTGGCCGCCAAAAACGTATCCGGGCCGATGAAACTCGCACTAGAGATCCGAATAAATGACGCAGTGGCCCAGAAAATCCCACTGGGAACAAAAAAAGTATCGTCACAGCCCTTGAAAATCACACTGGGCGCCCATAAGTTCGCGCCGGGGCTCCAAAAGTGGTAGCTACGCCCCCCCAAACAAAAATATATTACCCGGAATGTCACTCTGCGGCCTCACAAATCGCGTCAAAGACCCCAAAACCCGTCTGGCCCCGGAAAAGAAACGTACCGGTGCAACGAAAATAATCGCAACGGGAGCCCGAAGGATTTGGTCGAGATCGAAAAAAATCGCGCAGGGGCTTTCACCCGTCATATTATCATGCCCCGTCTCGGGGGAGGGGATGTCATTATACCCCCCCACTAACATCCAAACTCCAGTGTCGCACACAAACGAAAGAGTTGTCATCGGAAAGCGCTCGACGAGTAGGACCAGAAGCCAGCCCCTAAAAATGTTGTCCCCTCAAAAAGTGACATTACTAGTGGGTTTATCAGGTCACGATGTTTTTTCGGTATCTGGTGAGTTCGTTATGGGGAACATTTTGAAAACAACCTTATTTGGAATCAGAAAAGGAACGCGAGATCGACCATGGTCCCAAAATGTTTGACCACCCAAAAATATAATGTTGCTTTTTTGTTTCAAAATTCAAAATTGTCCGTTTGTTTTTTATTGTAATGGGTATAGCGCACCGAGAAACGTTGTTTTAAATAAACTTAGCCTGATACAAAGTACTTATCTTAACCAGAATCTTCGATTTTACCACTAATTGGCAAATACGTAAAACAAATAAGTCATGAAAAACGCAAAAAAATGTAAAATGTTCTGGTCCGTTTTGCTGCATCCCTGCTAACTAGACGCAGCAAGTTTCATTCAAATGTCGTTCCCCATTAAAGCGCAACGAATTGTTGAACGTTTTTTTAGGCGACCTCACTTGACCGTGACTAACTCGGTGACCTTCGATGACCTGATCTCAAAATCTTCATACAACATGTCAAATTGATGTGGGATGAGGCATGCCAAATTTCGGCACGCTACCACGCGCCGTTTTTCTTTCACTGTTCGCGAAAAACCCTGGAAGGGGTGGAAAAGACCCTCCTTCGAGACGTCGCGATTTAGAAAAGTAGAACTCCCCCACCCCCCAAAAATAACACCGGGACTGGATTGAATCGACCCGACACCGTAAAACTAAGAGCAGGTCCCGAAAGGCAATTGTCCAAAAGGCCTTTCTACTCTGAAGGGTGTCATCGGCTGAAAAAGATCGTCGAGTAGACACAGTGGCGTACCAAAGGGGAAAATGCCCCTCCCTCCTGAGAGGGGTGGGCTCCCAAGAGTCGTGTCGGGCGGGGCCTAAACAAAATAGCGCTGGGACCTCCACACACAAAACAAATGCATCGGTGCGCCTACAATTCGCGTAGGGGCTCCAAATAAATACAGCAGGCCCCAGAAAAGTCGCACAGGGGCCGGGAAATATGCACCGGGGCCCGCCAAAATCACGCTGGAGCTCCAGCTAAGTACAATGCTCCCCGCGAACTTGTACAGAGTCCACCAAATACCACGGCCATGATCAAAGATCCCCGTTGGTATTCCAGAAAATTTGGGTCGGGTCATCAGAAATTCCCATCCGGCCTCCCAAAAATTGGCGGCGATGGCCCCAAATAAGCACAGCGTGGCCCCCAAAACGCGTCGGGATCCGAAAATGATCAAGGCGGAGCCCTAACAAATAAGGAGGTACTTAAAAAAAAAATATTAAAAATCGCTCTGGAAGTCCCAAACATAACAGCAGATGCCTTCAAAAATCGCGTAAGGCACCGACAAAAATGTACTGGAGCTCGAAAAATATCGGTGGAACAACAAAATATGGAGTCGGGGGTCGGATAAATCAGGCTGGGATTCGGACCTAAAAATCCAGAAGAGGTTGCAAAAAAATTGCGTCGAGCACAGTCCGCCGACGTCGGGTCCCGAGAACCACGCGCCTGGGCCCGAAAAGTTGCGCCGGACCTCAAGGAATCGCACCGGAGCCCCCCCCCCCAAAAAAAAATTGCGGTGGCCCGAAATATCCACGGCGGGACTCCAAGAGCACAAATGGAGGCCGAAAATACACCGGGCCATCCAAAGCGCACTATGTCTAGCAAAAGGCGGCTGGACCTTAAAACATGCGTTGCAGCTCTAAGCAAGCACGCCGGGAGTTCCAAAAAAACACCAAAAAACAACTGAACGATGGAAACAAAAACAACGATTGAAACCGTACTGAACGATTGAAACAAACAAGGACATCACCGGTTATGTACCTGCTAGTTGTCTCTCGATTGTCTTTCACCAACATCACATATCTTCATTCGTTCGGTTTCTATGTCAATGTGTGTGCACCGATGCGTTTTGTCTCAAATCGGCAAAGATGGTGTCACACTGACGTCATTCATGCCTGACGTATTATGACCTTGTAGTTGTTTCTTTAGTAGGAGACGTAGAATTCATCGTGTGACTGCTATTGAAAACTTAATGCAGATGTCGCAACGTGTTGCCAAGCTGTCGCGAATATCCGGCAAGAGGGGCGGGTTTGATCCACGGCCAATGCCTGGCTAAGTCGCAGATGGCAGCGCTGCGGAGACATGTGGTCAGTAACGAGGTGGTCACACAATTAAACTAGTAATATAATAATTTGCCATACGTCTCTCGAAATGCAGCAACTTTGGAATGTCTTTATCCATACCAATTGCAATAATGCAATACAAAAGGGCTTTTAAAGATGCTGCAATATCGGTCCAGGAAGAAAGCCGTGAAATTACAGGTATGCATAGTATACTATGCTACACGTGTACATATACATATATATATATATATATATATATATATATATATATATATATATATATATATATATATATATATATATATATATATATATATATATATATGTATATACTATCGTACTGAATCCTGCCAAAGAGTGCACAATTCAAACAACGCAGTGTTCATAGTTGAACGTATATTTTTCAATACCTTTATGTGCCTCCCGTACTTAAAGGCTTGTAAAGGCTCATCTTGTACACAAGTGGCAGTACTTTATGATCAGTACGGCGGGATGCCCGGCGTGATGTATACATATGCATGCTTTCGGGCATCTGGCAGTTCGCCTGTGTATGTTACTATAAACAGTCGGGCATCGTGTGGCCTAATGCCATAGAGAAATTAGCCTTGCGCTATAAATATTCAGATTTTACTTCTTCATATTGGCTAACCTAAGACGTACAGGGGACTTGTGCGGAGGAAAACTCAGGGCTGGTTGCAGCATGAATGAGGCGTTCACCATCCTTTTCTGCCTGATAACAGGTTGTGGCTGCATTTTAGTTCAAGCAAGCCTTTTACATATGAATACTTGGAATGACGTTGTTCGCTTATTGTTTGTAAGGATTCCTTCTTACTGTAAGATGAGTTTTCTGTACGGACCCAGATTACTTATCGAATGAAATCTGTACCTTGTCGAATTCAGGTACAGAGTTCCATCATACATAATTCCATATCTCTCTTAATCCCATGGTCATGCTTCCTGAGCCAATCCAATTACTTGCAAGTATTTTCTCCAGGATGGTATTTCGACATATATTAACAGACGTTTACCTCTCCCTTTAACTCCCGCAGGCCCTTTGTTTTGGGATTCAAATAGTGACTGCAGCCCTGGCATTACATCACTATCTCCAAATGTACCTCATAATGGTGCCACCTCACCATCGAACAAAACCAGGCGTCTCTATTTCAAGCACTGGGATAACTTCTGAACTACCAGGCGCAGCCAGCAACAAGGACCCCAAGTGACAGCATCAAGCCAAAGGACCACAACGCCAGAGGAGGACAATGCTGTTCCTCTTCCTAGCTCCTCCTCCTTCAAGAAATGTCAGGAAGTTCGATCCGAATAGCATGTTCGAGATTTTTTCCCAAAAAGTAGAACATGCACCATGTGACTATCACAGGCCAAAGCCTGCTGCTGAAAACCGAGGAGTGTGAAAAGTTCTTCGGCATTAGCTTCTGGATGCCCGGACTGATGTATTCCTGAATACGTTTGTACTGGTCGAGGAATACCAGGGTTGCTGTTATTGCAAACACGATGTCCCGAAACAGGTGGTTCAAAATTAAAGCCAACATCAAGATGGTAAGTGACAGTAAGGCTAGTGATGAGGTGAAGGCCGTTATCGCATCTGACAAGTTAGACCGCTCATGGACACGGTGAGACAAGGATGCCTAAAACTGAGCATCAGAACTCCCTGTGGATGTGTAGACGATCCCGTTTACGGTATTATATCCTTGCATGTATGTATGTCTGGATATATATATATATATATATATATATATATATATATATATATATATAAATATATAAAATATATGTATATATATATATATATATATATATATATAAATATACATACCGATTTTGACGAATTATCCCATGACATGATACACAAGCACATCACTCACGCCGACTTCAGACAAACTCCTCATTGCACCAGCAAATGCATCACTGTCCACTACAAAAACACGATCACCCCTGCACGGAGGAAGGATGAAAAGGCAATACGCGACATTGTCTTGAAAAACAGCACACCTGTCCAGCATGATCACAAAAT
Organism: Ashinkailepas kermadecensis; assembly: GCA_034440615.1. Classification (NCBI taxonomy): domain Eukaryota; kingdom Metazoa; phylum Arthropoda; class Thecostraca; family Neolepadidae; genus Ashinkailepas; species Ashinkailepas kermadecensis. The sequence goes on along the minus strand of JAOTOM010005076.1, from coordinate 650,239 downwards.
TCGTTTCGTTGTTTACTACCCGACACCAAAAACAGCATCCCTGGTTCTACGCAACAAACCTTCAAACCTACCACATTGCAACAGACCGACGTAGTAAATCGTTTCAAGTGCACTACCGGGGACTGCGAAACCCGTAACATATACTACATCGGTCACACTACTACACTCAGCCGCCGCCTCACCATGCACATCCAGGATGGTGGCCCAAAAAGTCAGCTTTCAACAGAGCACAGCACACGTCTCACCAGACACCTACTCACAGCTAACACAACCATCCTGCTACACTGTCGTGATCAGCGGCGCCTGGCGACAGCTGAAACCATCTACATCCGTGAGACAGCTCACACCATCAATGCACATACAAAGACATACACGCATCTTCCCCTCTCTGATAGACACCTACCGCCCGCATAAGTGCATGAGTGTTATTAATGCTTGCGGTGTGCTCTGTTCATCATGGGTATTGTGTATTGTGTGTTGTGTAACCTGTATTGTGGCCATTGCATGTCTGATGAGCGTATTTCACGGAATATTCATATACGTTCCCTAGATTACGCGTGCCTCCAGAATAGGAAGTGTTGTAATTGAAACTGTATGCATCACCACTGAATTTTTATGTTTCCATTACACCTACGTGATTCGTACTGTGCTAGTTCTGAAGATGGTCAAGGCTGGTTGAAACGTCGACAAAATATAGTAACTTGGAATCATAACTTGTTTCACATAGATGCTGACTTCCTATACTATTTACATCAAAACAGCCGTGTTAATCATTGCACCGCTTGGGGATATTTTATATAATCTTACAGATAATCATAGATCATGCGTTCGAAAACTGGAAAGCATAAATAAGAAGAAGATAAATGCAGAGATCGCTGTCGCATTCAATTCTATATGCATAAAAGAAAACCTGCTCCCAAAATATTCGAATATATATATGCATGCTATTTTTAATTCGGTTTGTTTCACGACGCACTTTATGTAATTGCTAATCGGCGCCGCCCATACTGTTACGCTGGTGGGCCGCGGGATTGGGAAATGTCCGAGCGGTGCAAGCGTCGAACCCGGAACCTTTCGATCCAGAGTCCGACGCGCTAAGCACTGGGCCATTCCCGCCCCATATAAACGTGAATAATTGATATGATTGGCGGTTATTGGCGAATAAATACGTGAAATCAACAGATGACCTTTATTGTATAAACTTTTCAACCTCAAACATCTTCTTCAGTGCACAAGTACGAGATCAGAAAATATCCAAGTAACTTCGAATCGAATTATCACTTTAAAAAAAACACATGCTGTTTCACGGTCGGCGCTTCGCGGTCGCTATGCAGGTGTTGCCCAATTGACAAATCCTGCTCACGAATTCATTGAATTGCATGTACTTATATAGGGAGCCTCTGACGTCTTTCGGGTCCATTTGTTGACATGGGTTACCAGGATGCTAACCTCGGCCCAATTCAGCAGATTTCCACATTCGTCAATATGTGGAACGATTGCGTTACATTGTCTGTGGCACCGCACTTCACGTTGCGCCTATGGTGCATTTAGGGTACAGGTGGATGAATTTCGGTTTCTGCTCCAAGTGGCTGCAATGGATATACTCCGGTGTTGGTCGAGAGGGAAACCATGGGTTATTGATACAAATACGGTGTGGAACGAGGAGAAATCATGGATTACATACACTGGATCGGCTGCTAGGTCATGTGCTTGGTTGCAAGTTGTTCAAGGTAAGGTAGCTGACTGTTTTTTCGCTTACCAGAGTTGTAGCGGTATGCCAGATGTTTTGCTTCAACTACTTAGCGTGGAATAGCAAAGGCAGAGCCAAGGGGGCAGACGGGGGCCCGCCCCTTCTCTTTGCAACCAAAATTACACTAGATAAAACAAGACATTTTGATATTTTCACCACGCAAACGACGCTTTCCGTGCGCGAAGCGCGCAGAGAAGGGTTGTGTCATGACTTTATTTTCGTCCCGCCCCCCCTTAAGAAAATTCTGGCTGCGCCCCTATGCAATAGCAATGCAAAATTCTACTCCGATGCGATATTCGCATGTCGGAAATCAGTGGCTGCTTGTGCCCATGTGCACTCTCCCAGCTCGATGTTAGTGGCATGAATGATAAGTGACATTGTGGTAAGTGACATATAATAGACGCTTCTCTAGGAATACCAGTTGCTTTGTTGTGGAAGTCTGGTAAAAAGTGGCCATTTACAATTACCATGTTGCGAAATAACCCAGAAGTCGCAACATTTTCCACATTTCTACAACAGGCAACTGAATAAGATAATTAATTTAACATAGGCTGTATAAAGTATTTGCAACATGGCATTAGGCAGTGGTGGAGGCAACCAAAGCCAGTTAGTTATATTCACCATTTAAATATCTTAGAAGTTCTTCTTTTTACATCAATACACGTTTCGGAAGAGCATTCGATAATTTATTCCCATCTCCAAAATGCTTTCTCGAACAGTTTTGCTTCAGATGCAGGTAATGAGACATTGCAATGCAGAAGCACATTAACATTGCAGGTCACCTAAATGAGCACACATATGACCCATTTAGGGAAAGTTCTGCATAAATACGCCGTTCGGAGTTGGTTGGAGTGATATATATATATATATATATATATATATATATATATATATATATATATATATAAAGATAGATAGATAGATAGATAGATAGATAGATAGATAGATAGATAGATAGATAGATAGATAGATAGATAGATACTTGTCGAAAATACTTCTTCAACGTTGCTTCTATGTTCTTACATACCCGGCACCGGCCCTGTACAAATATCAATTCATTTTTTATTAGCACCCAAATACTCATGAAAGATTATTTCTGTTTTATGCATCGGATAAAACATACGTGCATCACAGTCGCACGTCAAGCAATATGGGTGAATCAAATTTGCTGTACGGTCCGTCCTTACATCCTTCCTTCTTTCCGTCAATTGATTATGTACGAACGTGATATGAAAGACTAACAAACCGGCCCAAGCCGTCACGCACGATAGGGGAACGCTCTCCACGTGCGGTATGTGGCAAGCTGTAGAGCAGCCACAGCATAGCTTATGATGGTTTCGGATTTTCCGGCCGGTCCTCACGTAAATAATTACCGTTCACGGAGTTCGTCACGTAGCGGAGGCCGACGCCGGCGCGGGTGAAGCCTGCCCAGGCTGAGGTGGGGACGGGTGAAGCCTGTCGAGGTTGGTGTGGGGACGGGTGAGGCCTGCCGAGGTTGGTGTGGGGACGGGTGAGGCCTGCCGAGGCTGACGTGGGGACGGGTGAAGCCTGCCGAGGCTGAGGTGGGGACGGGTGAGGCCTGCCGAGGTTGGTGTGGGGACGGGTGAGGCCTGCCGAGGCTGACGTGGGGACGGGTGAGGCCTGCCGAGGCTGATGTGGGGACGGGTGAGGCCTGCCCAGGCTGACGTGGGGACGGGTGAGGCCTGCCGAGGCTGACGTGGGGACGGTGAAGTCTGCCGAGGCTGACGTGGGGACGGTGAAGTCTGCCGAGGCTGACGTGGGGACGGTGAAGCCTGCCGAGGCTGACGTGGGGACGGGTGAGGCCTGCCGAGGCTGACGTGGGGACGGTGAAGTCTGCCGAGGCTGAGGTGGGGACGGGTGAGGACCTCCGAGGCTGACGTGGGGACGGGTGAAGCCTGCCGAGGCTGAGGTGGGGACGGGTGGGGCCTGCCGAGGCTGATGTGGGGACGGTGAAGTCTGCCGAGGCTGAGGTGGGGACGGGTGAGGACTTCCGAGGCTGACGTGGGCGTGGGTGAAGCCTGCCCAGGCTGAGGGTGGGGACGGGTGGGGCCTGCCGAGGCTGACGTGGGGACGGTGAAGTCTGCCGAGGCTGACGTGGGGACGGTGAAGTCTGCCGAGGCTGAGGTGGGGACGGTGAAGTCTGCCGAGGCTGAGGTGGGGACGGTGAAGTCTGCCGAGGCTGACGTGGGGACGGTGAAGTCTGCCGAGGCTGACGTGGGGACGGTGAAGTCTGCCGAGGCTGACGTGGGGACGGTGAAGTCTGCCGAGGCTGACGTGGGGACGGTGAAGTCTGCCGAGGCTGAGGTGGGGACGAGTGAGGCCTGCCGAGGCTGAGGTGGGGGGCGGGTGAGGCCTGCCGAGGCTGAGGTGGGGGACGGGTGAGGCCTGCCGAGGCTGAGGTGGGGACGGGTGAGGACTGCCGAGGCTGAGGTGGGGACGGGTGGGGCCTGCCGAGGCTGACGTGGGGACGGGTGAGGTCTACCGAGGCTGAGGTGGGGACGAGTGAGGCCTGCCGAGGCTGAGGTGGGGGACGGGTGAGGCCTGCCGAGGCTGAGGTGGGGGGACGGGTGAGGCCTGCCGAGGCTGAGGTGGGGGGACGGGGTGAGGACTGCCGAGGCTGACGTGGGGACGGTGAAGTCTGCCGAGGCTGAGGTGGGGACGGTGAAGTCTGCCGAGGCGTACATGTCCAGACAAATGTGTCACACCTCCACATCGATTCAGTGTCTGTGGCCGAACATCCGCAACAGTCATGGTCCGCTTGCTACTGTGACTGATGGCTGATTAATTCTAAGCTTCAGAGGTCAAGCGACTGGATCATGGCCCTGAGTTGGCCGTGGGGGCGGCTTCCCACGCCACGGCAAAGCCTATTTTGGTCATACCCATGCAAGAGCTATAGTTCCTATACTAGTAAGTACATTGAAGGCATCATGCGGACGATCGTGAGTGAGCGTCGCAAGTTTTGTCTGTCCGATTACTCCATCCCTGTGCAGGGAGGTTAGACAAGTGTTGTTCTGCCGCCAGCCGTGCCATCTGGTGGGAGGAGGTGCCGATTCGCTTCAGCATAGCCAAGACCAATGGCTGGCGTTGTTCAAATCTGGCCCGTGTCCATAATCGACCCAGGACTCAATTTTCTTCCTTTATTTATGAATCGAAAAAGCGTATTTGTTATGGCAGATGAAGCACGCGTGCTCACGTGGTCGGTGGGACCGTGACAGAGTTGATCTGTTTGGCGTATGACGATGATTCATCCATGACTCCATTCTACCTGGCTTATTTTTTAATCGAATCTTATTTTCAGCACTGTTCTTCGCGTGGAGGATGCCGTGATCAACGATCAGAGTTTGATCTAACCAATCCAATCAAAGGCTTTGTATACCAATATTTGGAATATTTTGCCTGATACCTCAGAAACTCAAATATTCGGTGCATTCTAACATTGCCTAACTAATATATAATTTCACAATTCTTCGGAATGCAGCTTTATACAATCCATACCATCAATCGCGAGAAGTCCTTTAAAACCTTATAAACACATAACATCGAGTCTGAATTGATCTCGTTTTTCAGATTGTGTTCGTTCGCTCGTTTCGTTCGCTCATGCACCCAGCCTGAATCATGAATAATAACACGTGTTGTTCATCATGACCAGTACGGGAGGATACATTTCAGAAGCTTGTTTTGGTCTCTCACCTTTCCAGTCAGAAAGGTATGGATGTTCCGCCATTTTCCGTTTAGTGCAGTGAGTTTTTGTCCAAGAACTTCATCTAACCATAACATGCCAGTATAATGACTTATGTTAATCCATCAAAAGATGTTCCGGTAGCTATCGTCTACCATATTACATGCTGGTCCGACGGGCCTTCACATTCATTAGAGGCTGTTGTCTTGGTGGCCCCATCTCCTGTCCGTACCCTACCACTGCACTGACCCTTGTGTGTGTGTGTGTCGACAGGTGTTTTGTTGCTGCTCGTGGCAGCTTGCGTCGGAGACCAGCGTACCTCCAACTCGCACCGCGAGCCCTTCCCACAGCTCCTGCACAAAGTGAGTGACGCACCAAGCGGGCTACAGCGAGGGCTTAGTCCCTCCGACACACGCGCAGAATTTCCCGGTCATTGTCGGTCGCGGGCACGCCTCACAGACGTGCTGCGGGTCAGACACGCAGAGGAAGCCGGCGGCAGCGCGCTGCTGCCGTGCAGCGACGTGGCAAGTCACATAATCACTGCTCACTGCGCATCAGACCGCTTCCGGTTTGCCAGCCAACAGCGAAAATCGTCCCGTGCCTGCTCAGGAAAGAGCCTGACAGGTTAATCGCAGCCCTGAGTGCGACTGTCATCCTACACGCTGGCTCATCGAGAGGACAATCCTGTACAGGAACAGGGAAGCACATCGAACAGCTGGAGTTCATCACAATTTCAGAGTGCCCGACTCGTCTAGACTACTAGAAGCTACTCGGACACAGCGAAGTCGGCTCCTGTAGCACAAGGGTCACCCCGGGGTCAGAGAGATCAGCCTCGTTGCGAGCTGAACTTGCATTAAACTATGCTCGTTGGTGACGCCCATTTCCGGTGTGTAATCAAGTCGCAGTGGGGCGTGAATAACCCGAATGGAGGGCAGCTGACGTCATTATGGCCAGAGAGCTGCACTAGTGCGCAATATTGGACTCGGGGATCCAGCCGTCACATGAAGGGCTACTGACGTCATTATGGCCAGAGTTGCACCGGTGCGCAGTAGGAGCCGGGACTCGCGGTTCCAGTCGTGGCACGCACAGCGGCTTACTCAGGCTTACTCAGGCTCATCCGCTCTAACTGCGCCGCATTATCTGTACGGAAAGACCACAGGAAACCGGGGTGTGTCAGCGTGGTATGGCAATTGCCTTGCTAAACGCTGGGCCTTCATCACTGCCCCAAAACTCGCAAGCCCTTATCCTCCATTGGATACAGCTGTAATATCGCGTCGGTTAATTCTGCTATTGGAGCTGTGTATTGATTAATGGTGTATAATTTGCGTTTCACTAACTCTTATGGTGTCTGTGATTTTCTAAATATTTGATGTTCAATGTTCTTTAAATATTTTGAGATATCGGTTGGGATATTCCTCCCACCAGAAACCGGACAAACATCCAAGTGTTTCATTGCGTTGCAGTTTTGGTTTTTACATTGCAGGTGTAGTTATTATCTGGAGGTAAGCTGGTGACTATGGTCGTCGCCACATATGTTAGATGGGGGAGGGGCTGCGAAGATTTTGCGGTCGATTTTTGTGTACAACGTCACAGGCGTAATGTTAAATTTCACGAAGCTGGGAGAACTCATTCCCTCATCCCCCACCGCGGCGACACCCGGGCACCTGGCGTACTAAACACCACACGCTCGTCGGATGCAAAGCTCTATCAGTAGTTCGATGAAGCATATGTGTCCTCCGTAATTGATCATATCCTGGTTCATCACAGTAAATCGTGCAAGAAATACCTAGTCTATTCTTTGCGAGGGACGCCAACAGCTAAACATTTTGTTTACGCCTTCGTTCTCACTTTTCAGCTACACGTTGGCTGATCATTCCGGCATCACATTATTGCACCACAACACCTGATCGAAAGGACTGCCTAATGGGCATTTACCACCAAAGCAGTGCTTGGAATCTGCCTGAGTTATAGCCGAGCGCCGAGAGAACAGACGTGGCCTTGACAGGACGACTCTTCCCAGCAATAGTGTCAGCCGACTGTTGCAGTTTTCCGTGCAGATCGGGGCCGAGGTGCCCCACCTTCGAAGCTCTCCGACAAAGAACTCGCAGTGATACTTTACTTCAAATGACACGGGTGGACAAAAACACCGACCGGGGCTGTACCAGCAAACGCAGTGAGGGAGGGCGAGCGAAAGTTGACCGTTCTCAAACGTTTCGATCAGGAGTAAAAACTTATGCCTACAACCAACGAATGCATCAAAACAAGAGTTCCTACGATGATCCGTCACTCTCTAACAGCTACTGCTGTACCGCAGAGCAGACGGCACAACCTCCCACATCTCACTACAGCGTCACATCTAACAACCACTGCTGTACTGTAGAGCAGACGGCACTACCTCCCACATCTCACAACAGCGTCACATCTAACAGCCACTGCTGTACGGCAGAGCAGACGGCACAACCTCCCACATCTCACTACAGCGTCACATCTAACAGCCACCGCTGTACCGTAGAGCAGACGGCACTACCTCCCACATCTCACTACAGCGTCACATCTAACAGATACTGCTGTACCGTAGAGCAGACGGCACTACCTCCCACATCTCACTACAGCGTCACATCTGGTGCGTTCCACGACAGATCGACCAAATATTTTCCAATTTTGCACCCACTAGTAATGTGACCAAAATTTGTGTACAGGGTAGTCTTAGACTCTGAACACGCCTGAACAAGTTTTAGCTCGGCCCGACCAGCGGTTTAGGAGTTATAGCCTCCGGCATTATTTTGAGGTCATACAAGGGATATGGCGATAGATATCTCATCGATAATGAAGAGGAAGTGTGACGTATTATGCATCTTTGAGAAGAATATAATTAAAGAAAACATATCCGTGAAAAATGATCACCTTTTCTCGCGTTTGACCCCGTGACCTCGTGACCTCATGACCTTCTGTGACCTCTACCCCATTGAAATGTATAAATTTAGCGGCAAAATTACAAACGGGCATGATTTGGCTGCCATAGAAAGAAATAATTAAAAAAAATGGGTTTTACTTTTAAATATCCCATATAGGCGTCCGTTCTACATGGCTTTCTGTCATTTTGCGATTTTCGGAACGAACGGATTTTCAGTAAGTTTCCTCCCATTGGACAGCTACGGGGATCGAACAATGTAATACAAACGTGTGATATAAAAACGTTTGCTTAACAAAAAAATATTAAAAACTTATTGCTGTAAGTCTCATGGTTTGCCTTCATAAGCTTCACAAAGTTCAAGGTCACCCATTACCGAAAGGTCATCCATAGGCTCTCTACGTGTGACGACGAAATTTTATTTCGGAACATCTTGTGGTCTGGTAATCGAAGCATCTGACCATGTTCAACCTTGCTGGCCTCACAAAAAGAAGTACAGTCATGCTTTCATTCTACCTGTAGTCATCACTGACATGACCGTACAGTCGAATCCCTATCGCAATGTAAACACACGCGTTTTTGTCACGGTATGCATAACGTGTCCCCGAAAATATAAATTGCAGGATGCTGTCGGACATAGCTGGCCGGGAATGTTGCTAGTCCCTCCACTGTCCCCAAATCTTGCATTTAATTTCCCCACTAGTATTCACACCTCATTTTGGGCTAATCTGAAGGTGTTGAAAATGCGCAGATATATGTGTGTGTGTGTGTGTGTGTGTGTGTGTGTGTATGCATGTATATATGTATATGAATCCGCGCCCATTAAAAATAAAGTGACCGAAATCCGAGTAGTTTCGGAAAAGTGTGGGGGGCTCTAAGTAGGTGAGAGGCTCTCTTCATATGTTCGTCCTCTGGACCGAATCCTGGCTACGGCACCACTTCCACATCTGACAGCCACTGGTGTACCGCAGAGCAGACCGCACCACTTCCACATCTGACAGCCACTGGTGTACCGCAGAGCAGACGGCCCCACTTCCACATCTGACAGCGTCTGCTGTGCCGCAGACGATCGCAGGCGTGTCGGCGGCCGGGTCCAACAGCGTCTTCTCCTCCTACTCCATCGGCACGGCGCTGTCGATGCTGCGGGACGCCGCCAACGGCACGTCCCGCCGCCAGCTGACGGACCTACTCGGCCGCCGACATCAGCGGGCGCTGCAGACCAGCCTCGACGTGGCCGGCGTCTCGCTGCGCATCTTCAACGCCTTCTACCACGAGCGCAGCGTGTCCGTGTGGAAGGTGTACCGGCGCCGGCTGCGGCGGCAGTACGGCGCCCTGGTGGAGCCGCAGCCATTCGCCGCCGCTCCGGACGCCGCCACGGCCGCCATCAACCGGCGCGTGGCGCTCGAGACGCGCGACAAGATCCGCCAGCTGCTGCCGCCCGGCGACTCCACGCGCGTGGCGGTGCTCATCAGCGCCATCTACTTCAAGGCCAACTGGAAGAACGCGTTTTCTCCGGAGCGCACGAGGCGCGGACAGTTCCGGACGGCCGCCGGCGAACGGCAGCAAGTGGATATGATGACGTCAGAGACCGAATATGATTATATGAAGAGCGCCAGCGGTGGCTTCTCTGCCATCGCCATTCCGTATCAGGTGAGAAGCATAGGAAGGAGGCGGAGGCGAAGGATTGCATGCATATGATATTGTTGGTACAATTTTAATCAAAATATTGGTTTTGCATCGTATTAGCAACACATACTGTGGAACCCTCTCCTAATGATTGCCCAAAGTGGAAAAAAACGCAACTACACTTTCGTATGTACCACAGAATACTGTCTCTTACTTGCCTTCTGTCGCATCCAGTATATCCTACTTATGGTCACGGGGTGGACACCGACCTCTCTAGAATAATCACAGCTGGGTTGACCTGTCGGTGTTAGATTGTGTCGGATGACTACAAGCATCGTTTCAGGCGGGAAAAGCAGCACCTGCGATCCAGTTTGTGATGTCATTACAACATGACCTGGGCTTTAGGGCGCATCGACTGCACTGGTCATGCAGCAACATGACCTGACATTGTACCTAAACACAAATATATATATATATATATATATATATATATATATATATATATATATATATATGTATGCTTGATATATAGTGACATCACAGGTAAGGATGTCTTTGGTAACTAATATATTGATTTATAACGACTTGAACATCTTTTTAGCCCTAAGCGGTCATTATATTTGAATGAAATGAACAATATACAAATGACCGGGAATGACCTAGTTGATGTCACATGGAAACAACATGGCTTCTGGTACACCAACTGCACCTGTATTGATGGCCAATATGCATTGGTCCGATTGTATCCAATAACAACAAGCAACCATTTTGAGACGTTAAAAACATCGCCTACGAACGACTTTATGACGCCATTAGAACATGGCCACAGATGACCTTGAGGCCATTTTTGCGCAACGTACACTATGAGTTCGTTTGAAGGTAATGCAAGCCCCAAACTGCTGCCTCATTTGGTTTCGCTGTGACGGCAGATAAACCAAAGGTGGATATAACCCCCCCCCCTCGTAGTGACTCGCTGGCTAAATGTTGTATTTTATGTGACTTGCTACCTACGTCATGTCCGTGAAGCTTTCACGATTTGTATTGTCGGTTTGTTATTGATTTTTACGACGCTTTTGGCCGTTAGGTCATTCGTATGGCTATTTTCTCACGCCGATTGGTGGCGGGTGGCGAGCGGCGACAGGTGAGACTCGGACACGCAACCTTTCGGCTTAGATACCGATATCTAACCACTAGACCACTTCGTCCCTACGATGTGCATTGTCACTTGATTTCGTTTGATAGCCGACACAACGCATGTATCTTCATATATCAATGCGTCAATTACTTCGTACATGTGTGGCCTAAGGCAATGACAGGTCATGCAAATGACCTTCGATGATCATAATCATGAACATTTGTAATGGCCTACGGTTATACATACATGATAATAATCTAAAACGTACTCATAAAGGAAATGTATGGCTCCATATAATGCCAATCTGCATTCATTGGTATTGGCAATGAAAGCAGGATCACTTTCAGAGGTCACGTAGCACGTTACAAACAAAAATACACAAGGTACTTGGCGCATACAATATCAGCAAGTGTCGTGCCCTCATTTTACAATCTTTTTTTAAGTAGGGGAAATCATTATTTTGTTCACCTTAAATTTAGGTCACCAGGTCATTGAGGTTAAATATATAGTTGGTTTGAGTCAAGTGTTACATACTTGAAATCAGCGTTAAATTTGCATTCTGAATCTGTACTTCACTTGACATTTCTGCACAGAAAAGATGGTTTTGTATCGATTCGTAAGTACCAATGTATCGCCATGACTTGAAAATGCTGGAAGGCACAGTTCTTGACCTTGTGGTCTGATGAGCTTAAGAATGATTTGATTGAAATTAACACCTCAGAATTACCTTGTACACAAGTTTTCGTCACTTTCTGAGAGATGAGGGTGTTCAAATCCGACCCTGCTGGGTCGATTTGTCCCGTAACGCCTCAAGTCCTGCACCGAAACCACTTCCCTGTGTTCCAACGCAACAATGCCTGTACGATTGTTGCACCGGAGACACCATCTCCATCAGGTCAGAGCAATCGGAAGCCAAATCTACCGTGGAGAGCTCCTGGGATCTGGGTGTGCCATTGGCTGACTACTGTAAGCCATCGACATGGAGAGCAGAAAATAAACTAAGGTGGCCACATCCGTAGAAGGAAAATATATTAGTAATTGACATTAGTTTTACCGGTAAAGCGTGTAGGGGACGAGTGGTCTAGGGGTAAGATGCTCGTCTCACAATCGAAAGGTTGTGGGTTCGAGTCTCACCTGTCGCTACTCTTCGCCCGCGACCAATCGGCGTGAGATTGGCGACGCTACATGACTCAACGGTCGACGTGTCGTAAAACCAATAACCAACCAACCGGCAAAGCGTAAACTTGGCCTAAGCATACACGGTAATGATTCCAGGGAAATTACTGCTTATGCCCCTTAGTCGATAAATCCATCGTACTACCGATATTAACCATGGCCTCTGTTCCTGGCAGGACGAGAGATTTCAGATGATACTAGTGCTTCCCAATACCAACGCCAGCATTAGTGACGTCATCAGCCGGACGGACGTGAGCCATGTCCACAAACAGATGACTCGACAGCAGGTCGTCCTCAACTTCCCCAAGTTCCGTGTCAAGACCAAACTCGACCTCAAGGACGTCCTGCAGCGGGTGAGCGGGGTCGAAAGCCGCTGCCATGGGTTCTGCAATCGGCGTGGAGAAGAAATATAGGACGTCTAAAGTCTGCATAGTCTATTGGCTACAGGGGTGGGAGGATCAGGTCCTCATCATTACGCTCTCACGGGTTCTTCGCTGGTCATTGCATCCCTCCCTTCCCACATCTACTAGGCATGTCCGGTCACCCTGATGTAAATCTGATCTATCACTGCTGCCCTTTGCTTTTGGTTCCCAGTCGTACGTTTGTTCCCACTCGTATACATACTATATCCTCCCTTTCCCAACCACATCATTTATATATATATATATATATATATATATATATATATATATATATATATTACACACACACGCAGACACACACACACACACGCATATATATATATATATATATATATATATATATATATATATATATATGCATATATATGCGTGTGTGTGTGTGTGTGTGTGTGTGTGTGTGTGTGTGTGTGTGTGTGTGTGCATGTACTCGCACGTGTATGCATTTATGTATATATTTATTGTAATGTTCCTATATTTAGATATGATGTAGCTCCACCAATTTCAGTGAGAACAATGTTTTGCTGAGACTTGGCGAGTGCACTGCATATTAGTACACTGGGCAGTCGAACTCGATGTTGACAAAAGTGTTTTTGTCAATTTCGGCGGGAACATACAGAAGGCGAATGCCCTTATGCAAAACTGGTTTCACTGTTCTTTCATTCCTTAATATAGCGCGGAATAGGGTACAGACATTCCAGAGCTAAATGTTCCATGCCGAATTGCTGAAATCGTTCAAGTGCATTGCTAACATACGAGTCCATCCTCTCAGATTGGACGTCGAGGCAACATTTTTTAGATAATGTGTTCCACTTGCGGTTCAGATTAACACTGCAAGTCCACTGAAGGGCACCACCCCCGGCTCTGGCATTGCTGATAGGCCTAGTGCAGTGACTTGGCGCGGCTTCTGATACGCATCTGGCTGTTTCCACAGCTTGGCATCCGCGAGGTATTCACGTCGGCGGCGGACCTGGGCCGCATGTCTGCCGACCGGCGGCTGTACGTCAGTGGCGTGCTGCACAGCGCCGCCATCGAGACCGACGAGCGCGGCAGCGAGGCGGCCGCCGCCACGGCCGTTCTCATTTCGGCCCGCAGCTTCTTCACGCCAGTCGTGCCGGCCTTCATCGCCGACCGGCCTTTCCTGTTCTACGTGTATGACGTCAGCACGTCCAACGTGCTCTTCAGCGGCCAGGTGTCGGACGCGGCTGCCGCGCAGACGGAGCTGACGAAGCGGCAGACCTCGAGGCCAAGACAGCGACGTCCCGGCGCGCGCAGGATCGTCTTCCCCATAGACCGGCCGCCGGTCAGCGTCAACGGACTCGACCAGCGTTTCGGCGGTCGCGGCCAGTTCCGAGGAGGCGAGCCTCGACGTGCAACACCTGCAGCGGCGCGACCCGCCGTTCACCAGACCGCTGCTGGTCGGCCCCCTGCGCGTGGGCCCCCTGCGCGTCGGCCCACCGCTCATCAGCCTGCTGCTCGTCGGCCCTCTGCTCGTTGGCCCAGCGACTCCAGAAGGCACCCCGGACGTTCGATGCAAGCCTGGCCTGTTCAAAAGCCGCTAGGCGGTCAGGGACAAACACGCCCTGTCCACGGCTGGATGTGGGGTCAGGGGCAGATGCAGCCCGACCAGAGGCAGGCCAGTGGTTGGGGACAGCACCAGCGCCGAGCTGACCAGAGACAGGCCAGTGGTTGGGGGAAGTTCGGCGGTGGTGAAGGCCGTCTGTCGACCGGCCATCGTCTCCCGGACTCGACCATCGCTGCTCGCCGTTCACAGAGACGGCCAATTGCCACACCATACTCACACGGACACCCTGCCCGCTCCCACACAGCCACCAACTTCTTCTTCCAGCGCCGGCGACCGTTCTCCGCACGGCTGTCGTGGAGGGACCAACATGATGGCTGGCAGATCAACACAGTGCGAGGCCTGGACTTCCTACCCCTGAGCACAGACCCACATTTCATGGAGTGATGTATGGCTGAGGGTGAACGTGTTGGCCAGCTCGTACTTCTGATGGCTGCTGGGCGCAGTGCCGCTACTCTGCACAACTGGGTGGCAGCGTCACGATCGTCACTTGGCGGGACACCACGCTCAGACGACAGGGTGAGGAAGCACCGAAAATTCCCTTTCATGTGAACATTGTTCGGGTGTCGCTTCGCAAGGTGGAGCCGCACCAGGAAAAAGTCCACAACGATGCAGGTCAGAGAGTGCAAGTGTCGCCGAGGAAAGGAGTTTGCTAGTTGTTGCCATATCTTACCAAAGGCTTAGTACGTTTATCATAATATTGGCGTTGCATTGGCAACACAACAATTTTTGGAGCTTCCAACCAAGGTAAGGTTACTGCTGGTTCTGACGGGAAGTCATTCCTTGACTCCAGTTTATCGATGTAAATTGAAGGTCATAATGCATTTGATGTCGCATGATATGTGAAATATCGCATTTGTCACTGATGTATCTGCTGAACTGAACGGCCAGCTTCAAGAAACGCATGGGCATTTTCGGGCAGTATTTGCGCATCTCGAACATGGTTTGTTTTTATATATCGCAGGTTTTTAGAGGAAACACAAGGGCATCAATTGTAATAAATCGCAATCCGCATGTCGTGCAAATGTGCACACCTATAATGTATTTTATTCCTTGCGATCTGGAATGCATCGCCATATTATGGTAACGGTTGGAGTGTTAATCAAAATATGTGCCTGGTGCTCTATGTCATTCTACTATACGGGATACAGCAACCAGGAAATGAAACAATTGGGCATTTGTTTAATGTTATTCATCGTGCATGAGCTAGATAGTTGGCCATTTTGCAACACTGTTGCGCGAATGTGTTTGTAGAATGACAACTGATAAGCTAGGTTTTATTTTTAACTTTTGTGATTCGGGCTTCTCGCTGCTCGTACAAACACAAGATGATTGTGTACGTTCAACGAAATAAAATGACATCAGCAGTGCGGACATTTCTTCGCTATTGCTTATCATAACTATAACTTATAATTGATGGCCGTAGTGCCATTCGTTAGTAATCTGGCCAGGCTGTGAGCTTGCCGACAGGATGCTATGCCATGGCACCTAACTACAGGACCAAGGCAAGACAAAGTCATCAGTGAATGGGACGAGCATACCGATCCGCATATGAACACATTTGCAAACAGGCAAGTAGGCATAGGTATACATAATATAGACACAGAGGCGCAGCCAAAGAGTGCCGCCTACCCACCCCTAACAACCAGAAACATACTAGATCAAACGATATATTTTTATATTTTTACCATGCAAAACCAGAAATACTCGGCGCGCTTCGCGCGCGGAGAGTTGTCTACTTCATGACATTTCTGGGGGTCGTGCATCCTGAAGAAAATCTTGATTGCGCCCCGGTATGAACATCAATATAGTAAACGAAAACGTTTTGTTCGCTTTGCTACTCGATTATAAGTCATGCCAGATAACATTATCAGCAGCAAATGCAGCTCAAACGTTTGTGTCATACTACTTCGAAAGAAGCGCAAAAATGGGGTGTTATTAAAAATGCATTTGCTGACACCAATTCCCATTGGAATACTGAAAGAGTTGCTAAACTTCCTGCTCCCTGCTTATAGACTGAAGGACACAATTACCATTAAGCAGGTTTCCCTCAAAATACTTGAATATTTTATTAATATATATCCACCCTCGGCTCATTTCAATTTGCTTCAATAAGAAGAAGAAGCACAACTCATTAAAAGAGCAGCAAAGGGGAAGAAATGTGTTAGTTTTAAACAAAGCCTTCAATATACAATGAACCAGTCAGACCAGCTGATTTGGAATTTCGGAAATCAGTCTGTTGCTAACATTTGCCAAAATTTAGCCTACGAAGTGTTAAAATCTCCGCCATACAAGATTACTGGCAGCGCAGTGTCGTGCAGAACATAACACTTTAATGATTATTCCTTAAAGCAAAGCAAAATCGGTAATTCAATCACAAGCCATATATTTACTTATAGTTGTGTGTATACCATAGTCATCCTTGAACTGGGTCACACTGAGCAAGTTGAATCAAACCAGAAAACCCATATGTATGTCTTTGTCTATCCCTATGCATATGTATGTGCATAGGTGCTGTATGAAAATTATTGCGGGGTGGGGGCAAAGCGCTACAGGATTGATGTAGGTATAATATGTGGCTGTTTCACACGCGCACCGAAGGAGGGGGTGGGCCGGAATCCGCCCACTTCTCCTGTTTTTATAAACACATTAACTCATGAACGGGTGGCGACGTTGTAACGGAATCTTGTGATTTTGTTAAAAAGCGATAAGCGCTTCCTATGCAACACAAAATCGAAATCCGTCAGTAAAAATAGGGATTACGGGGTGCCAAATCAACAGACCTGGCGGCGGCCGGCGAATATCCAAGGTCACAAAGGCTTCGTCAGTGCTGTGGAGCGTCGCGGCGGTGCGGTGAGGCAGCCGACCACGACCTCATTTAAAGGCCTAAGGGGCCTTTAAATGAGGCCTAGGGCCTTCATTAAAGGCCTAGGGGGCCAATTCCACGACAAATCGACCAGTGAGAGGGCCACAATAACACCCAATATTTTGTATCTTGATGAAACAAATTGTGTGGAGTTATCTGATACGCAGAATCCATCTGTGCCATTTAAAGACGGTCAAGGAGTTATAGCCTCGGGAATTTTTGAGATGTCATCTAATACGGTGTCTTTTGAGGTACTTAACTCAACGAAGAACAACATAAATTGTGCAAAAGAATACATCGGGAAACTCACAATGACCCACTGCATCTTTTGGCTATTTCGAAATTTTCGTTTACCGATCGACTATTTGATTGATTATATTTGACACTGTGACATCGTGACCTAAAGTCACGTGACCGATTTTAACTTTCGGGACAGTCACAATGCGATTTGAAAAAGTGCAGGAATGAAGTTCGATATCTTATCTTTCGAAGCAAAAAAAGAATAAGATAAGATTTTGCTCCTAAAGCTCTACATACCCGTTCAAAATTAGGCATGCATGGTTGTTTTCTGCTAGTTTATGGTGGCCTGTATGAATAGGTATTTAGAACGGTGTATGACTGAAATACCAGGCTTTTGACGTTCGAAGCACGTGATAGGATGATAATGTTAGTCACCTGATCTTTAATGTTGTGTTGCACAATCGTTATAACTCGTTGAGGTCAAGGGTTAAACAAAATGGCAGAAATGTCTCCAAATTGTGGTAGTCGGTGGATTTGATTTATACCTTAGCATGAATTGCAAGTAGAGAAAAGCATCCACAATATAGCAATCATATTCCAGGAACCAAGAAGCCATTCGACAGCCATTTATTGCCTCGCGAAAATAAGAATCTGTGAATGTGGTGAAATATCAGGAAGGGCACAAACAAGTGGTGGCACCGTGTTTGGGTGCCCAGTGCTCACTGCTCACTCTCGCTGACCGTGCTGCCTGTGAAGTAAGTATATTTCTGAGGGTGTTGGACGCAGTCAAAGTGAAAGTAAAGCTATTTTATGGGTCGAACCAGATCAGCCGAATGTGTGTCTCGGCAAGACCGACCGTGTCACGGTGCGACAGGTTGATGGAACCAAATGTAGAGTTCAGAACAGGCTTGCTTTGGAAAACTTGTGTATGATATAAGGTGCAAAACAGCCCAACTACAGCATCACTACTGATGAAAAGGAATACCGCACATGATCCATCACCACTCAAACAAATAAATATCATATACCACTACAAATTTGCGCATCAACAATGGACATTTTATATTGCTTTTATCTAACACACACGCATATCTCATATGCGGGTACTTCTTAGATATAAATGCCTTCAACGGTAATATACTAAATGGTCATGCTATAAACTTTCTCAATTATATACATATAAACACGGATGAACAAATGTGGATGCACACTATCACTCGAGTTTCCAAGAGCACGGACAGTATATAGCCAGTGGTGGTCTCCTATGCCCTTGGGGGGAGTGGTTGTGCACCATAAAGAGACAGCGTGCCCCTCATGTTCAATTGTCGGTTAATTACAGGATCCTTTTCGCGGATGAAAACTGCCTCTAAGATTTTAAGTTTTTTTATCCTGTGACACTGGGTCAATATGATGGTGTTGTTGGTCATGATGTATCGGGTAAGTTTCATATTATGCATCGACATGGCGTGCTGTTGTGGTGCCCCTTCTTGGAGGCGCATTGTGAGATATATGGGAAACGTAGCCAACCTGAAAAGAAAGCTGAGGTAGAGTTGCTTTACCAGCAGATATGTCAACACCATAAAGAAGGAAACATCATCGCAAACCCCAATGTTCAAGAACAACTTTTGGCCGAGGGTACAAAAGTGAGAGGAAATACAACATCTTGTTTGTTGACCCCTAGACTCCGTCAGGCTGCAAAGGAATTGCGAAACAACAATGACATCATCATCAGACGAGCAGACAAATCCTCAATATTCGTCATTCTTGACCGGCGTGATTACTTAGAAAAGGTCAATGTAATCTTACAAGACTCACTCAAGTTCGAGAAGCTTAGCAGGAATCCCGTGGAAGATCAAAAAAAGGAGCTCAACAAACTTATTGACGTGGCCAACGCTGAAAATGGAGGTGTCAAGTTCCAAAAGATCATCGGTGACTACAATCCAGGATACTTGTATGGCAACCCTAAAACGCATAAAATAGGTGCACCGGTTAGGCAAATCATATCACAAATTCCTACCCCAGCTTATCAAGTCGCAAAGCGTCTTAACTCAATTATTTCACCTTACACACCGAAAATGTACTCCTTGACATCTGATGAGTTCGTGGAGGTCCTGAAGGTTAAATATAGGCGTGGAGTCTTGGCGTCCTTAGATGCTTCTTCTCTATTCACAAATGTGCCCGTCGATAAGACAATTGAGATAATCATGAACAACGTGTACCATCACACAAAGCTCACACCACCAAAGATACCTCAAACTGTACTTAAAAACATGCTTCAAACTTGCACAAAGGGGACACCGTTCCGCTGCCCAGAGGGCAAGCTTTATATACAGATTGATGGTGTGGCTATGGGCTCGCCACTGGGTGTACTCTTTGCGGAGAGTTACATGTCTCACATAGAAGTACTCGCTATTGATGACTTGGAACACAGACCATACACGTATGTCCGGTATGTTGACGACATATTTGTCGATATCCAAGATGAATGCCACTTACTCGCATTGAAAGCAAAGCTGGAAGAAAAGTCTGTTCTAAAATTATCAGTGGAGTCATCCCATAACCATACCATACCTTTCTTAGATGTCAACATTGATGCCTCTAGTGGATTTTTCAAAACCACAGTATTTAGGAAGCCCACCGACACCGGGACATGCTTGAACGGCGCAAGCGAATGTCCAGACAGATATAAGGAAAGCGTAGTACGAGCATTCATACACAGGGCACTAAAACACTGCTCATGTAGAGCAGTGAGTCAGCAGCCACTGATTCATCAAGAAATGCAGCGAATAAAACACATTCTGGTAAATAACAACTATGCAATGAGTGATATTGACCACCAGATTCGGCTACAATTACATAAGTACTTCCGGTCACCACTTGGACAGCACCCGAACAATGCTAAAGGGAAACAGATACAGCTATTCTATCAGGGTCACATGTCATCCGCATATAAAACAGACGAAAAAGTATTGCGCACCATCATCGATAGAAATTGTGTCCCCACTACACCACATGACAAAATAAATCTCACAATTCATTACCGATGTCCGCGAGTCTCTGATCTCATCATGTGCAACAACTTGACTAAAGATAGAAACATGCTCAAAACGACCAATGTAGTGTGAGTTCCGATGCCCTATTGGCGACTGTGCGCGCCGCCCAGCCTCATCCTACATTGGACACACCACCACCACCCTATCTAGACGCATCACAATGCACCTCCAAGAAGGGGCACCACAACAGCACGCCATGTCGATGCATAATATGAAACTTACCCGATACATCATGACCAACAACACCATCATATTGACCCAGTGTCACAGGATAAAAAAACTTAAAATCTTAGAGGCAGTTTTCATCCGCGAAAAGGATCCTGTAATTACCCGACAATTGAACATGAGGGGCACGCTGTCTCTTTATGATGGACAACCACTCCCCCCAAGGGCATAGGAGACCACCACTTGCTATATACTGTCCGTGCTCTTGGAAACTCGAGTGATAGTGTGCATCCACATTTGTTCATCCGTGTTTATATGTATATAATTGAGAAAGTGTATAGCATGACCATTTAGTATATTACCGTTGAAGGCATTTATATCTAAGAAGTACCCGCATATGAGATCTGCGTGTGTGTTAGATAAAAGCAATATAAAATGTCCATTGTTGATGCGCAAATCATATAGAGATCGAAACGCTTGCAAATGTATTATGTTCTTATATTGTGTCTTATCCGTATGTCTGATGATGTTAGATGTCCCAACGAAACGTTACGTGAATACGAGAATATAGTCACAATTTTATATGCAGCTTCTTCACAAGAACGGGCCATCATCAGGCGGTATCAGGCGATTTGAGAGCCTTTCAAAGAGGCACATCAACACGAAGTATGCTGTTTTATTCAATGAGACATATATATATATATATATATATATATATATATATATATATATATATATATATATATATATATATATATATATATATATATATATATATATATATATATATATATATCTCTCTCTCTCTCTCTCTTCATACACTAGCGGATCCAGGGAGGGGCCATTCCGGCCATGGCCCCCCCGAAGCGCTTAAAATGGGGGGGGGATAGTGTCTTCTGCCCCCCCCAAACCAACAGAAGTAAACTAAATTAAAATGCAGTAGCCTTTGCCGAGGTAAAAAAATAGCGTCGGAATGAAAGAATCTCCAATTTAAAAGGTTTAAAAAAAAATTATTGTTTAGAAGCCAATATCGTAGCATAGTAGATTACACAGGAAATTATGTTGTCATGAATTTTTTTTAATGGGCCCTTTTGCCAAATAGTGGTCGAAATCCGGTGCTTTTAACCAAAAATAGTGGGATAATGGGCACCCTCCAAATCCTTTCGACCCCTCCCCTAATGCAATTCCTAGGTACGCCAGTGGGGAAGGGGAGGGGGGCGGGGCTAACGCCGAAAACCGAAAATTGCCCCCCCCCAAACCGGTGGGCCAGATCCGCCAGTGTCTCTATATATATACATATATATATATATATATATATATATATATATATATATATATATATATATATATATATATATATATATATATATATACATGAACATGGAAACAACGCAACCAGACGCAATTAAATCAGGTTCTATTACTTATAAATTGAATCTGGCGCGGTAGGTAGGTGCCTATAACAAACATGAAGATCGCTTTGTGTCCGCGATGAAGCGTTAGGCAGGTTTATCATTGTGTGCTGAAGAAAAAGCATTGCGTTTCTTTGGACTGCTGATGACTATGTGTTAAAGACAAATAAAAGCCGAGGTGTTCGTCTCGCGTATGTCTTCCCTCTCACCACATCCGTACTCCGTACATATATCCATACTGCTCATCCGTGCATAGCTCAATACTCTGCAGCCTGGTGGCGATTCCGAGGGAGATATTGTTTGTTCATTGGGTGGTTCTCGACGCACTTTTTGCACGATCACGGCTAATGGCGCAGCTTCGCCGGTGGTCCGCGGGATTTGGAACTGTCCCGAGTGGTGCGTGTTTAACCCGGGTCCGAGGGAGATAAAGGCGCCGGCGTTGATGACGGCGGACAACAGGCTTGGGAGAAATCTGGGAGAAAACGATAACAGGCTTGGCAGAGCCGGAGCAGTTTACGAATCAGTTTTAGAAAACGCCTGCGTGGAAATGTGATTTTTTTCGAAGTGCATATGCGCTACAAGCAATGATGATAGTCACTGTGTCCATCCTGATCGTTGCCATACAAAGCGAATAACACAAAATGTTGCTGAAATATCTGTAAGCCCCATTGAAAAAGTGAGCGATCCTGACATTACCAGAGGTGTGGCTTTGTGTGTGAAATTTCCAATTCAAATGTTTATTTTTTTGTCTGTCTGCGATTGTAATGTAATGTCTGCGATTTGTTAGGATATTTTTTCACAATCGGCGTCAGAAATGAAAAGAATACAACGAAGGGAAATTTGACGTAAACAGCATTCAGAACTCTGGCAGGCTGAGAAGAACGAAGCATGCAAAATTGACAAATATATAAAATTCAGCTTTCGAAAATGTTTAACTCAAAATTCTCTTTCCATCAGATAAAATATGTTTCCTTGGCTGCTGGCTATCTGTACCTGTTGAAAAGTCCCTGAAATGTCATATTCAACACCCTACAAATTACTGAATGCACGCTCAATTTCAAAATTAACTCGTTAAAAAACTTCCACAGCTGAAAAAACCTAGACCAAAGCGATGCGTCGGGAAGAGTTCTTTCAGATGCCGTCTTAAAATAATCTGTCAATTGGTATTTAATAAGTAAAAAAATCATTTCCGGAAATCCAAGCTGTTTGCACCGCTTTTATTACCAGATTTCATGCTCTACACCCCAAAATTGTATCCTACCCAAAAGTGACGTCACTAGGGGGCCTAGGCTTTCACGACTTACATCATGTTTTTGGCTATGGGGAGTTCATTTTGGGGCAGATTTATAAAAAAAACGAAATTATTTGGAATCAGAAAAGGAAGGCGAAATCGACTATCGCCATAAATGTTTTGCCCATCCCCCATTTTTTTTCTTAAAATTTTTGAGTTTTCTTTAATTTTTATTTTTCTAACGGGTAGAGCGGACCGAAAAACGTTGTTCGAAGTCAACATGCTCTCATAAAAAATGTTTACTTTAGCCGGAATCTTCTATTTTAGTTCTACTGGGCAATTATGCAAGCTTAATAAGTAATCAAAAACGGGAAAAATATAAAATTCCTCCGGAGCGTTTTGTTTCGTCCCTAAAGATACGCAAACGCTGAAAGTTTCATTAAAATATCTTTATCCGTTAAAGCGTGACGACTGGTTGAACTTTTATGGAGGTGACCTCACTTGACCTTGACTAACTCGTTGACCCTAGATGACCTGACCTTACAATTTTGACACAACATGCCAAATTGATGTGGGAAAAGGTATGCCAAATTTTGGCGCGCTACCGCGCTCCGTTCTTTCACTATCCACGGAAAACCTTAGGGAGGCGCCCATCTTGCGCCTATCAACTCCCCCAGAGACGGCGCGGGGTAGCCAGCCTTCTGGTGAACAGTTTTGGCGGACATTAGCGACATTAATGTATCCCGCTATTCAATAGATCTTCATGCTGTTCACTTCTTATATGTTTAAATGCTGTGCAGATATTATTTTTTGATAGTTGATATACAAAAAGTATTACCAAATATATGATATGTTTTTAGATTAACCTCATTTATTTCACTCTATATTACTTAACTTCTTGAGGATGATTGTATTTGGAGAGTTTACTCAGCGCTATTAAGACCAATGTGCAATTGTGCTTGGGGTTTAAGCCCTGCGTGTTCTGCGTGTGCGTGTGCTAGTGATATCCTGACCGGTTGGCATATTATTGGTGTTAGGTGGCGAGCGTCCGGTTATAAGCCCAAATACCAAATATAAATAACTTGTGGAAGGCATTCAGCCGTGTAGCCGGCACGGTTTATGAGTCAGACGCCTGTGGCCAAAGTGTGACTGCCTGTAGCCGGCCTTCAAGGGATTAAAACAGTATAATGGTAAGTTGCTCACATTTGTTATGTTTTTATTTCTTGTGAAGCCTATTGCGAGGTGGCTGCATTTTATTTGAGTTATATGTATGGTAATTGTTCCAAAAGAACTGTTTGAAAGCCACCAATGTTTTGTAATGAATTTGTATATTTTGGGGTATTATTGTGGGGGTTTAAGGTGGTAGCAAGACAAGTTTTACACACATTTGCCTCCATAAAGCAAATAAATGGGTTAGGTCTGGTTAAGTTAGTTTAGTTCAGGTTTGCTTTTTCTTCAAAAGCAGCTGTGAGATACATGCATCATGTGAGATAAGGTGAAGCCAGACTGCAGTGTGGCTGATTTATTGATTATTTGGGCTTAGGGGTGCCTCAACTGCTACTGGTTATGTAGCACCCATGGTTATGAGATGAGTTCCATGGCTGATCAAGGGGGAGCCTGTATCTGCAGGTACACCAGTCCCCTAGATTAAAGAAAGATATGATCAGATAGACAGGGCAAGTTACAGGAACTGGAAAGTGTACCTTAAGCAAAATTTGTATCCTTAGAGTATCCACTACATCTGCTAATATGTTTTTCTCAGACAATATTTCTGATGTGAGTTAAGAAAAATTAAATATAGAGAAGTAAAGCTACTCTTCAAGTTTGATTAGTATATTAGGTATAATGGTTAATATATTCAGTATATTCATACAGTGTGCAGATATTTGAGTGCAGTGCAGCTTTAAATGCACCCAGGTCTATTAAGGCTACTACATCATCAGGCAATTAATTCCAGGTGGCACCACATCTGAGGCTAAACAAATATCTTCCTACAATCCACTGATGCAAGCATGCGAGCCACTTTCAGTGAGTGTCCACATGTGTTCACCAATGATGCCAGCACAAACATGTTGGGGATCTTAATGGCAGAATGGTCATGAAAAATCTTCCAACATTTGATGATGTCTGCTTGAATCAGTCTACCTTTCACTGAGTACAAATCTAGTTTTGTAATCTGGCACTATAATCCAGACCTTCCATCCCCTCTATGTTTCATGTCCACCTTCTCTGTACAGATTCTAGTCACCTTAAATCACCTATGAAACCTATATTCCAAAGACATGATGAAAACTCCAAGAGAGGCCAGACATGAGTAATGTATAGGGTTTTCATAAATTCAGGAGAACAACATAAAGTAGAACTTAGTAAGTTGCTGGCCAGACTTCCAGCTTTCTGTACTGTACCAGCAATGTGTTGATGGAAATGCAAGTTTTTATTTACTGTGATGCCTAAGTTGGAATGCATCTCAACAAAGCTTACCTCAAATCCATCTAGGTTATAATGTGTATAAGGGACAAGATTTTTCCAGTCATATGAGCCATGGTGTGCTTTGAGAACTACACATTTGTTGGAGTTCATTGCTAGTCCCCATGACTTGGCAGTACTAACCAGTGTATCTATATCTTTTTGGCCCTGTGAAATGCCAGCCAGCAGGTCTGTGACAGATTTGTACTTCAGTTTCATGTATATCTTTAGGTCATCTGCAAAAACCTTGAACTGGGAGTGTATGCCATGAGGTACACAATTAACATCAATCAAGAATAACATAGGACCTAGTACAGAGCCCTTGGGTACTCCACTCATAACATCCTTAGATTTGCTGGAAGATCCAGATATAAGCACTTTCACAGATAAAATTTGGGATCCAGGTGAGAATTATCTCAGAAATTCCAAGAGCTCTTAGTTTTGTTAGTAGCAGAACACGATTAACAACATCAAATGCCTTGGAAAAATCAAAGAAAATTACATCCACCATATAGCCCTCATCTACCCAGGTAGAGACAGTCTCATATGTTAGCAGTAGTTGATCCTCTACGGAACGTCCATAATGGAAGCCATATTGTCCTTGGTCCAGCAAGTGATATGCCTCAAAATATTCTGTGAGCTTTTCAACAATTACACGTTCAAGAATTTTACATCGGACAGAAGTAAGACTAACTGGGTGATAATTTAGTGAATCATTCCTTGAACCCTTTTTAAATATTGGAATAACTTGTGAAGTTTTCCAACCGTCAGGAATATTTCCAGTAGAAAGATGAGTTAAAAATGATGAAAAATGGTTTTACAAACTCCTCACCACAAGATACAATTAATTGAGGGCAGACCCCATCAGAACCCATGCTGGAGGACCCATCAACCTCACTCAAAATTCTGAGCACATCAGCTTTGGTAATATCAATGCTTTGCAGCACTGTTTTGGCAGTTTGGTGTGGGGCTAGGTTTGCTAGTCTATTTGTGCAGTATACTGATAAAAATGTCCTTGCAAATATCAACCATTTCCTGACAGTCACTTGTGAGTCCATCAGTTTGTTTCACCCTCAATGGTCCCAGGGATGTTCTGCCAATTTTCTGGTATTGTATGTAAGAATGAAATTCCTTGGAAGATGCAAATTAATGACAATTCGTGCTTGATCTGGGAGTGAATGCTAAAGTTTCTACACTGTTTATTTAAATCTTGGAATGATCTCAGTGAAAGACCTGCCTGTGTAGACTGTCTCCCAAATTGGTTTCTGTCCTGTTTGTAGTTCATCCACACCTCCTTTTGCTTGCTTAAAAGACTGAGGTCTGGTTGGCCATGGAGGATGCACCTTTGGCACAACTCTGGGTATGTATAAGTCTGTAAGAGCAGATAATATTTCTAGGAACATTTTGTACATACCGCTAGTGTCTAAATACTGAAATTCAAGGCTCCAGTCATATTCAGACAGACATTCCTTAATAGCTATGTAATTCCCTCTGTACCAACACCTTTTCAGTAAGGTATTGCTAGATATGGTTGATTTGCTTGCCTGAAAATAATAGTCAATTAGAACAGGGCATTGCTGGCATTGGGGAAAGGGGGGGGGGGAGGGCAAGATCTCTACCAGTCCAACCCTATGTACTTCAGATGTTAACATTAAGTCCAGTGTGTTTCCAGAATTTACAATGGTAGGCTGGTGAATCCATTGAGTCAGGCCAAGCATATGTAAACAGTCAACAAAAGATATATATTTGGGAGTAATACTCACTGTGTCAGCAACACCATCTGGCCAGTGCACTAATGATAACCTAAAATATCCTAGAATAATTATATCTTTACCATCACAAAAATCAGTCAAAAAAGTTACAAGTGCCTGGTTCTGGCACTCAGAGTTTGGGGAGGACAGTAAACACACTATGTATAGGCGGAAATCCTTTATAAAAATAACATGAACATTGGGAATGGAGACCCTGATTGATTCAAACTTAATTCCATGCTTCACATATAAACAATCACCATGCTTTGGAATGGGACCAGTTGTGTCAGTTCTCACTATCTCATAACCTGCTATATCTACAAACAAGCTACAAACTGTTGGAAACAACCAAGTTTCGTTAACTGCCAGTATGTTGATTTTTATATCTGAGAGAAAGGCAGATGTATACAGAACTTTGTTTTGTATGCAATTAAGGTTTACGAAGAATACACAAAGTCTGGAGAAGCACAAAACTTGCCTGTTGGTATTCAAGGAAGCCCTACATGTTAGTTTAAAGGTTTTTCTCCCCATGTTACCATGCCTTCATCTGTAAAACTCCTGCCATTAAGTGTATGTTATGTCCCTATCAATGTAAAGGGACTTTAAATCATCATGCTTTGCCATCTCTAGAGTCTTTTCTAGAAGCAATTTTCGTGTATCACTATCAGCTATCATAGCCCTATGAATATCCTTTTCCTGACTAATGCAGACAATATCTGTCAGGACAACCTCAGTGCCCACGGGGACGACTGGTCTAGGGGTAAGATGCGCGTATTACAATCGAAAGGTTGTGGGTTCGAGTCTCACCTGTCGCTACTATTCGCCCGCGACCAATCGGCGTGAGAGATTGGCGACGCTACATGACTCAACGGTCGACGTGTCGTAAAACCAATAACCAACCAACCTCAGTGCCCATGATTCTCTGTGTGCCACCTTTACTTTTTTGCTTAACTTCAGGCAGGGATCTAGCTCCAGAGCCATGGATAATTATAGTCCTTTCGTTTTTTCTGCTCCTCCATCTCTACCAACTCCTCACATATTTCGACTCTGAGCTTCTCAGGGCTAGGTCCAGAGATGTGAGCCTGAGCTCCAATGCCAGACCTCCCAAACATCAATGCCTGCAACTGAGCAGTCAGTGCCTCAACAGCCTTGCACAGGGTTTTCACTGTCTGGTGCAGCTGCCCAAATGCTCCAGCACTCACCCCAGTCCCTCCTGACGAACTGGCAGCTCGGCAGTCAGTGCATATAAATGCAATGCCATCACCTCCATGTTCAACAATTACCTGGACCACTGCCTCAGCTAAACTAAGGCACATTGTTGAAGGGTGAAACCAGCAGCTACACCTTTTGCATCCTATGGCATCCAGGGCAACTGTGACATCACAAGTAGAGCACTTTGTGCTAGCTGAATCATTTCCACCTGTCACCACATTTGCGTAGGTTGTGCCATCATTAAATTTAATTTTTTTGATCCTCCCGAGCAGGGTTTCAGTGCACTAATGTGCATCACAAACCATCATCACGAGCATACACGACAACAACGAGTGGTATCACAGTGCTGATGTAAGCGATGTTCCGGAGGCCGGAAATTAGAGCCCGGACATGCGCAGCATGGCCGAAAGCCTCCGTCTGAAAACAGTGTAGCCACCTGAGTTCCTCACATCTGGAGGCAGATTGTTCCACGTCCGGCAAGCTCTCGGTATGAAGGAGCGGCGCGCGAATTCTGTGCGGCATCGTGGTACCTGGAGGTCCCCGTTAGCCGTGGCCCTGGTGCTCCGTTGCGACACAGTTGAGCGACAGTTTAGTTGACCGCGAATGAATTCTGAGCCAGTGAACTCGTTCATAATTTTGAAAACTGAGAGAGCATCTACCTCGGATATGAAATCCTCGAATTTGAGCTATCCTAGTTCTTTCAACGTGGGCGACACATGATCCCGGTAGTGCAAGCCGGCGACAATCCTTGCACCAAAGTTGATGCATTTTTGAATGCGTCGTTTCTGGGCTCTGCTACAGCTTCCCCAGACAGACACACAGTATCTTATGTGAGGGAATACGAGTGCCTCAATTAGCACCCGTCTCGTAATGTGAGAAAACTTATGACGCAGTCTAGCGAGTCCGATGAGTATGCGGTTACACAGACGCACAACAGTAGATGCATGCACATCCCAGGACAGGTGTGAGTCAATTTTCACGCCAAGTAATTTCACAGACTTCGTGGGTACTATTTCCAACTGGCCCAGACGAACTGAGAATTCCGCAGGTGTATGCTGTCTAGAAGATGGAGAACAACCATCTCAGTTTTGGAGGGATTTACTTTTAGTCGATTCTGGATGAACCAGTTAAAGGCGACTGACAGTGATTTATTCAATCGTTGGCTAATGGCTGTGATTTCGTTTCGCTTCCCAGATTCGAGGAACTGGACATCATCGGCATACATAACAATCTTGCCGTGTGGGATATGTTGTGGGAGGTCATTGGAGAATATTAGGAACATGACCGGACCCAAGATCGAGCCCTGCACCACACCATGTGTCACCGACAGAGGGCTAGAATCCTTCACCGTTTGCGAACGGCCCTCAAGCCACGCTCGGAACTATTCGGAGTTGACGCCGCACCATCCGAGCTTGTCCACTATGCTCCACGCTGTCGAACGCCTTTGAGGTGTCAGCTGCAACCAGTGGAGTGATCCCGCCTTGGTCGATTTTGTGGGTTGCGTGGATGACCGTGTCTAGCAGAGCCATCTCGGTAGACAGGCCGGGCCGGAAACCGTACTGTTCTGGGCACAGTAGATGATGACTAGTCAGATAGTCTATCAGTTGTGTACACACGACACGCTCGCAAAGTTTTTCGACCACTGGCAATATCGATATTGGCCTGTAGTTGTGTGGGTCGTTTGCATTACCACTTTTGTGCAGGGGTGTTACCATCGCCGTTTTCCATGACGGTGGCAGTTCACAGCTTGTGATGCATGAGTTGATAATGTTTAACAGGTGCGGGCCTACCACACTAAACGTCATCCTGAGCATCTGGATGGTGATGCCATCAGCTCCGGACGCTCGTGAGCCACCCATGCGCTGCAACGCTTTTGACAGCTCTGGCATCGTCACAGGATACGGTGTGAATGCGCCGCTACAGACACGTGGGGGTCTTGGCCAGAGGGGCTATCCGGGCGGCGCCATCGCTAGATCAGCAGCTATCGCTGCACCGACGCCGGTGAAATGCCGGTTGAGCCGTTCATGCCAATCAGGCGGTTGAATGGTTGTGCCAGGCTCTTCGATCGTTGACTTGCTGGAGGCAATAATGAACTTGCGGATGTTCTTCCACGGTGTGCGGGTACCAGTAGTATGAAAGTATTCTGTGCATGCGTGATGTTGAGCCGTTCGGAGTGCGCTCTTGTGCTCACGGTAATTCCGCTGGGGGTTAGTAGGGTTAGTAGTAGGGTTAGCACTGCTACTCTGGGGTGACTGAGCTGTACCACGGGCACCACCTCCTCATCCACGCCCCCTCTGCCCTCTGGACATGTTTACTGAGGCAATTAGGGTTTACTAGCCAGGTTACAAGTGGTGCAGGTGTCCAGTCCAGTCCAGTCCAGTCTTCCTCGGCAACGATGTCAGCTTGCACCCTTCCAGTTCACGACGACGGAATTCCGAATTCCGGTGCTAGCCGCAGCGAAGGTGCTCATCTCCGATGCAGGCTCCGTATCTTTGTGAAACTCTCCCGGAAGTCACAGGATACGGCCGGTGGTACGACCAATGGAAGAAAGCATAAATTTGTGCTTTAAGATGTTTAAAAAAAATTATTTCCAGAATACCATGTTTATGAACATCATTCTGAAGATGTGACCACTTGTTCTGGTGCTCATGCTAACTTTCCAATTTGAACTGTGACATAGTCACATCTGTACAGTGTGATGAGGTAATAAGCATGGCACAGACTTCAATTGGGTAATGCTGCAAGCGGTTCACATACCTTAATGAGATGGAATGCTGACCAATGTTCCAATCTTTTTCCAACCTAAGGTTGATGAAATAAAATGTGACAGTTCCATC
This sequence comes from Ashinkailepas kermadecensis, assembly GCA_034440615.1. Lineage (NCBI taxonomy): Eukaryota > Metazoa > Arthropoda > Thecostraca > Neolepadidae > Ashinkailepas > Ashinkailepas kermadecensis. The sequence goes on along the minus strand of JAOTOM010005076.1, from coordinate 618,707 downwards.
AAGCAATGTTCCCTTTTAGTTGTTTGTCATAAGCCCACACCTCTTCTCCTCCTTACTTTTGGCTACACAAAACATTTCAAAACACTCCCACCAATGTCTTCCTGAAACCAGCAGGCCTTGGCAGGGCATATGACCTTGATTGGAATAACAATATTGTATCTGAAAAGTATAATATCATATGGGACTGGATCACAACTCGCACACACCAAAGCCATTCTCACACTGATGAATGGACTCAGGAGTCATACTAACATTTCAGCATTTGCTGTCTGCTGTAACTATCCTGCCTTTTCTCAATAATTTTAAGAAGTACAATGAGAAATAATGATTAAATAGGAAAACCTATCCTAACCAAACCTAACATAATCATATATAATCTAATGTAAACTAATGAAACTAATACAATGTGAAAAGTAAAAGATGCAGGTCATTATCTCATACATACCTCACATCCAGACAGGCATGCCACATCACGTTTTTGCCTATGTTTGTGCCAACTAATAAGTGTACAAGATATATGTGGTAAAAAGGTGGAAACCAAGCATTTTCTATGTGAAGAAGTGTTGAATGAACTTCATGAAGTGTCGAATTTCCCCTTAATCACATCTGAGAAGTGCCAGGTGAAGGGTGGATAAATTATGGCATAGAGAACAGCAGTGTGGCATGGATGACACAGTATAGAGATGTTCACTATCATCAACTGAATAGCAAGTACAAGCAATGCAATTGAGTGGTCACATCTGCCAAATCATATTCATAAATATGAAATTCGAAAAGAAAATTCCACAGAATTCCAAAACACCTTAATGCACAAATTATCAAGAAAAAGCATGAGGTAAGAAACGCAAGAGGCTTAAAGGAAGCGTCTTTTGTACATTAACACATCTTTTACACAAAATCAATGCAAAATGCACATACAGCTTGATTAAAGTGCAAACTACGTCCAATATTTATCATGGCACCATTTTGAACTGCGTGTGACATTGAACTGAATTTAACAGCAGGTTTTTGTTCAGTAAAAAAAATTGGCAGCAATCAACTATGGCAAATGTGGCACACTGTATATTTTTGCTATTTCTCCAATTGTGATTTTCTTATTGTGATTTTTGAAGTAGCATGTGAAATGTGAGTGGTTTATATCCCCACTCACACCAGATACCTGTTCCTGCACCAATCACTGCACCACTGCTGCAACAGCTGCATCACTGGCTGACTGCCCTGCACCAACAAGTTCTCATTGAAAGAACCATATGTTGCAGTCTAGAGGTGAAGCATGCCACCAATTGTCTATGATTTTCTTGGTATCATTTCCCTACTTTACTTTTTAATCTCTTTCCTCTGAGGGCAAGTAGGTTTTCCCTGTTTAGTTTCTGGTGCTGTGTGAAAGATGTAAAGTGGGATGGGGGATGTCAACTGGAGTTCTGAGCCACATTGGGTGTCTGCATGCAACCCGGAAATTAGCTGTGCAAAGCCTACATGTATGTATGTTGGATGATGCAAAACCCATGGCCACTGGACAGCCAACAATGTTTGCATCTGTGTGGTGTCTCATGAATTTGAAAAGGCTCTTTCTTCTGGTTCGAGGAGTAAGCAGTTGTCATGGACAATGTGACATTCACAATTAATACAATTCATGATTTGTCACAATTTATGTACCACAAAATGGGTGACGAATGCACTGCTATCAACATGACTCAATAACTTGAGCTACCTGGCAACATGTCCCTCAGCAGAATGAAAAATAGCTGCAACATCCCGTAATTAAACGCAAATGCAATATAATTGCAGATGTTGCAATCAAAATAAACGATGATTTGAATGTTTTTCTACTCGAAGTAACCATTGATATTAAATCAATGGTGAAGGAAGGCACCTAAATGTGTGCAAATATAGTGATAATATAACTTCCATATCCCTAAAGAGTTTGTTCCTGAGTTTGACTTCATCCATTCTGCCATATTCTTTGTCTGGGAAAAAACCATCAAGTTTTAAGAAACATTTTCCATCAAGGGCAAATGTGTATGAAACACAATATACAACACTGCATATTTTTCATGACCTGAATTTTATGCTCTGTCATTGGTAGTCGTTTTCATGAAACTTGCTTCAGTTCTGTAAGTTACGAGGCAGACCACATTGTTTGGCCCTGATGGGCATTTTGAGAGATAAAGAAAGTATGCAATTGCCTTTGCTAGATGTAGTTGTTTGCAACGTGACTAGCATGTTTTTTTTGTTCAACCCAGGGTTAGCAGAAAGATGGCTGAAACTAGGTTTAGCCACACCAGTGAGTGCAACTGGTCTGAGCAAGCTAAGAATGGTTAAAGCTGGCCAAAACTGAAAATATTAATCATGGATTAATGTATGTCAAGCAATGTGCACTATGCAGGCCATGAGGAATTAAGGGAAGTGTAGCCAAGCTTTATGTTGAAAATGGGGTAATGCTTTCAGATATTTGGGATGAGCTTTGGGACAAAAGTTGATAATTGCATCAGATGAGCGTCACCTCAGCCAGAGGGGATGTAACTACTAAATAATAAACATGAGGTGGTCCTGCACATCTGCCTAGATCAGGGAAGCTAGACAGGTCAGGGAGAGGGAAGCTGATTATCACGCTCACTGGAGGGGGGGGGGGCGAATTCCGCCCACCCTTCCGGTTTTTCGTACATGTAACTCCAGATTTTACCGGTCGATATACGCCATTTTTTTGCGTACCTGCTTAGAAATGACCGACGCGTCCTTTAAAGCAAGAAAAATGGAAATCGGCTGAAAATTTTCGAGTTAGGGGCCGTTAAAGTAAAACAAAATCGTTGCGTCTGACCACAAAAATCGGCGCTGATGCGCTTCCTGTATATCCGCAAAAGGGAAGTATTCTTAGCAACACTAGCGACTTATTTGATGTATATTGATATGCTATGTAGTTTCAAGGTCATGTTAGGTCACCGAGGTCAAGTCAGGTCAAGTTCATGACAGGTTAATGGAACCAAACTTGGTCAACTGGAATGTTGTCATAAATGCACTACTGTTTGTAATTGTGTACCTAAACGTTTCCATACTTTATTCATGTACTTCACTCATTTCTTCGCGAAGCCGAGCGCCGACGGCCCGGTTCCGGTAACTGGAACAGGTAACCGACCTGGTAAATTGCTGCTATAGAGGCAGTGATAAATTATTCGTGAAATAGGGTGGAATATACCACTTTCTGAATACTCAATCGACATCCTTCTCCAAGAAGTATCGGCATCCTGCTCCTTGATGAATGCTTATGAAATCTTCATGTCTCCTTTCGAACAGTATCTCGTTGATGAATAGCATGTGCATGCTCTCAATAAGGAATGGTAATACACGAACATTTTGCAATGCAATTTCAGGTAAAGGTAAATGCCATATCACCTATGAGATATGGCATACAATACCAGTTTATAATGCTTACCATAGTTATTATTATCCCTATCCCGAATATAGCTCTTCTTAAATTATGAATCTCAAAACAAATGATAAAGGTCCAGTCATAAGTACCTATACCATGGACTCAAATTTTAGTCTGAAAACATCAAAAGCATTTTAAATTACACTAATTCCATGGCAAATTTCGACATCCTGCTATGCCCGTTTCGACATCTCACACCTAACGAAAAACCATTATTCTAACCCTGTATATGGGTGACCTGAGGTTAAATGTCGGCTCTAGCATCTGTATTGCATCATTAGTAATGTCCAAAACATCATTGATGCCCATTTTGCAGCACTTAAACACAATCACAGCGATCCATAACAATGACCAACCGAGCCACGCAAAAGAAGAAAATTTTGCCAAATGCGACCTCATTTGACCTTGAAGATATCGACCTAAGGTCATGAAATTTGCACACAATAGAGTTCACTACCGTACCCATCCACCCTGCGAGTTTCGTTCCCCCAGCTTTAATAGGAGCTGAGATCTTGAGGGGGGGGGCGGAATCCGCCCCCCCTCCAGTGCGCGTAATTTTCAGAGGCCCTCCAGGGCGTGTGTTAAGTAGTGCACTGCTGATAATACAAAGTAGAGCATATCACGTTTTTACATTTAAGATGCCATAAGTGTCAGAAATAACTGGCAAACTTCATGCATGTATGCTGGCTGAAAAGCTAAGTTTAGCATGCATTGCTAAGGCTTAATGAACTCATTTTGTCTTGTTTGTTTGCTTATTTTTTTGTCTTGTTTTCATCTTCAGATTCAATGCACCACTGTATGCTTACTGCTAATTTCACATGCACGATCTCTCCGTCTGCAGAGTATTCTTGAGTACAATGGAGGAGCTGTCATTGCCATGAAGGGCAAGGACTGCGTGGCGATCGCCAGTGATTTGCGCTATGGCATCCGACTGCACACCCACGGAACCAACTTCCCGGTGAGTGGCGCATGCGCCGATCTCTCTTCTTCGTGAACGGCGCTCCCTGATGAGTGGCACATGCCCAGCGCATCATCTTCCTGGTGAAAGAGACACATGAGGACTTGCACCCTCCCAATGGGATAATTTTTTGTGAGGACTTACACCCTCCCACTGAGAGATACATGTGTGGAGTCCCAAATTAATGACAGCTTTGCCCGTGGCGTTTAGCATGACACAAGAAGCAAATTCCTTCTTACAATCAACACACCATCACGTACGATTCGGTGTTGTGCTGTTTACAAGCGGTGTGTTTCTTGTGTCATGTGAAATGGCGCGAGCAGATCTATCATTGATGCTCATTGATATCTTCCTTGAGTTGATATTTTAGTTTGGTTGGTTATTGGTTTTACGACACGTCGACCGTTGAGTCATATAGCGTCGCCAATCTCTCACGCCGATTGGTCGCGGGCGAAGAGTAGCGACAGGTGAGATTCGAACCCACAATCTTTCGATTGAGACGAGCATCTAACCCCTAGACCACCCGTCCCCCTGATATTTTATTTAAAAAAATATTATCCAGCATAATGCCCGTTGTATTACACTTAAGCATAGTAACGCAATGTATGTGCCACCAATATCTGCGCCATCTTTTTATGAATCAGTTGAGTCGTATCACCTATCCGTGCCTGGCTGACTGTTGAGCGTGTATCGGTGTTCGTGCGACAGAAAGTGTTTGAGATGGGTCCGCGGCTGTACCTGGGGCTGCCCGGACTGCTGACCGACACACAAACCGTGCACGAACGGCTCCAGTTCCGACTGAACCTGTACGAGCTGCGCGAGAACCGACGCGTCACACCCAAAACGTTCGCCTCGATGGTCTCAAATTTCCTGTATGAACGCAGGTGAGTGCTGACGTGTAGAGGCTGTCGACTGTTGGGTGCAACACCGGCTGTCCACGTTTCCTACAGCTATCTCTGGATGTTCTGATGTTTTCAATGATAGTTAACTCCATTCTCTCGTAAAATGATCACATTTTGCTACGGCAGTGAACACTTGAATGCTGTAGGGCAATGATGATGCATACGGATATACATTGATGCTGACGTGCTGGCATTTATCCGAGTCAGATAGAGCCACTTGATTAGTAAGAAAGCGGAACGCTTCCTGCCTGACGACAGGAGAGCTCCATCTTGTTGCTCGATAAAGAGCAACAAGATGGGAAGGTTTCTGAGGGTAGGAAGGTTTCTGAAGAGCTAACGAAGCAGAGTAAGGACTATAAATGAATTATGTGACTTTGCTTGCATTGGAATATTGAGTGTATTAACACGGTGATCATTGGGCATTGCATGACCTCTGCAGTCGATGCGCACCTAAACCCCAATAACCAACCAACCAACAATATGATCATTGCTGTGGCTGGGGGCAATCCTTGCACTGACACCTGCATAATCTCATATATAATTGCCTTTTCTGAAAGGAAATAAAAACAATATAAGCTTTTCTTTGTTCTGATCTTCTGACATAGCTTCTTGAATATGCAGACATTGCGTCGCTCTGACGCCTCCGACTATCTGTATTGCTATCTGTCTGCATAGTCCACCCTCTTGTTCCTTTATGTTCCTTGGTCTCTGTCCTCATCTGATGCCATATGTATTCTGGCGAACCATTTGTTTTCTTCTACCACTATCGTCCTCCTGGACTTACCATGGACTATTCCTACTGTTCATGTCCTGCTGATGTGCTGATTACATGGTGTTTAGGGCGCAATCTCTGTGTTTCGTCTCCAGAGACGTCTTCTTTGACCTCCCAAGAAGCCCTCTTCTAGTGTCCCTGACACCCGTGAGGCTTTCTACTTTACATGATATATCTTCTCCCCTCAATATCTGGAATAATGTGTCTTGTCACTGTGAGTTTAATTCGTAATTTGGGTGCGTTCACTACTAATGCCATTTTGCGTTCTGGTTTACCAGCCATTTAATTCTCACACTGCCTGCACATATGAGATGAAGGAGCAGAGTATAAATTGTATGAATGCCTACATCTGAAAGGAAGGTGAAAACACGTCCAGGTAGTGCAATGTACGAATTATCATCGAGCATGTCCCGGGTTGATGTCAACTGCGTTCGTCCAAAATTTCGTTGGCGTTCGGAACCGGAATTGAAACATGAGAACGTGACATGACGCACCGTCAGAGGTGCGTGACATTTTGTGTACTTAGTCACCTGCTACCACTCAGTCAGCGGGTGTGGCAATGGTGTTTTCGATGCGCGCACGGTATAGTGACGCCCTCCCGCGCTATCTCTTCGCAAGCAGAAAGACCACTGGGCGAGGTCGGGTTTAATTGTTCTAAGTGTGTTTTGGCGAGGGCATCCAGCTAGCTTGCCAGGTCTCGTACATGTATAGTAGTATACTGCGATCGCTGGGAAGATAGAAGTTACTGGCGCATAGCGCAAGTGGCCGTGTGTACCGAGCTGATCATGTGGCTCGGAATCCAGCACAAACCTGCTATCTTCCTTACCTGATGTGGTGGTAAGCTGGTTAAGACGTCACGTACATGAGGTTGGTGGGATCGTATTCTGTCAAAGCCAACGGCTGGCCAGAGTCAGATAATACTACATGGAGTGTTCCGTCATAACTTCGATATAGCAGAGCTTTCCTAATTGCGGCAAGTTCCGGCGAAAGCACAAACGTATGGGGGCAGGGGAATGCTCGCGTTACAGAGCCATTGATGCGTGTGGAGGCAGAGGGAATACTCGCATTACAGAGCCACTGATGCGTGTGGGGGCAGAGGGAATGCTCGCATTACAGAGCCACTGACGCGTGTGGAGGCAGAGGGAATGCTCGCATTACAGAGCCACTGATGCGTGTGGAGGCAGAGATAATGCTCGCATTACAGAGCCACTGATGTGTGTGGAGGCAGAGGGAATGCTAGCTTTACAGGGCCACCGATAGAGGTGGTTCCCACTCCCGCCTGTCTGAGAGTCGTCCGTGTAAGCAATAGCGTACGCCTGGCAATTACGAAATTGAGTTTCTTTTGTACAGTGGAGGGGAGCACGGTGATGTCAAAAAGAAATTGAAGTAAAATGTGGAAATGTATATGGATATTGCTTATTGATGAGTGACTTTCTATGATGGGCGCTAAATGACCAAACATGGCCGATGCGCCCTAAACCCCAAATAACCAACCGACCAACGAGTGACTTTCTATGACCTTTGTTAACTATTGGATTATGGTCGTGATGTTGTGTATCTGCTGCCTTTACCAGTAGGCGGTGCTGCTTCCAGAAGCCACAAGCGCTTTTAAAGAAACAAATATGCATAGCCTATAGAAAGAAGCAAAAGTGGCACTTAATGATGTCAATGATAAAAATATTTCAGAAACAATTAGTGTTAAGTGTGGGTCTCCACTCAGATTTCAGAATTTCTGGGTGAAATGTCCCTCTCAGAGACAGTGACATGTCCCTCTCAGGGACAGCGACATGTCTCTCTCGCCTACACACCACTGCCCGGACGCTACCGGAACCCTGTGACATGACCCGATGCCCTTGACTTGCGGCATGTACCTCTCGCCTTCACACCATTGCCCGGACGCCACCGGAACCCTGTGACATGACCCGATGCCCTTGACTTGTGGCATGTACCTCTCGCCTACATACCTCTGCCCGGACGCCACCGGAACCCTCCGACATGACCCGGCACCGCCAACTTACATAGCAAACCATACTTTTCCTTATCGTAGCGTCCTTTCGTAGCATACGTCACTGCTTCCATACAACCTCCCAAATGCACTATGACGTCTTACGGCGGCCTTGTTTCCCCGTTGCCGGGTCGTGGGAGCGGCTGGGCTGGAGTTGACATGTCTTACGGCGGCCTCATTCCCCGTTGCCGGGTCGTGGGGGCGGCAAGGCTGGAGGCTGGAGTGGGCAGCACGCCGTCCGTCCATGTGACACGGTGTCGCGCTGCTCAGGTTCGGCCCCTACTTCGTGGAACCGGTGGTGGCCGGCATCGACGGCGACGGCAAGCCCTACCTGAACGTGATGGACCTGATCGGGTGCGAGACGGAGACGGACGACTTCGTCGTGTCTGGCGTGTGCAACGAACAGGTGAGAGCAGACGGCGCCAACTCGCGGCCTATTTGATGCCAGTCTGGAGGTGTACACACTCACCAAGTAAGTCCGCGTCTTGTGGATCTCGATGAGACCGTGCTCGAGATGTTGGGTGGGGTGGGTTTCGTGGTGTCACTCTGGCCGTACTTGACCTAGCCACCTGCTCTCCTCAGATGTACGGCATGTGCGAGTCGCTGTGGGAGCCCAACCTGGAGCCGGACGACCTGTTCGAGACGATCGCGCAGGCACTCGTCAACGGCTTTGACCGTAATGCCGGCACCGGCTGGGGTGCCATAGTGCACGTAATGTGAGTCGATGTGTGTTGCCCCCACCTCACTGTGGAATTGGCCTGTCGGGCCGACGTAAGCGCTAAAGTCGGACGTTGCTTCAAAGGGTATGCGATAGTTGGTCGGTTACATCGAGCAAAAATATTCCAACAACAATCATAAACGACCTTCGAGGGCTGCGGGACAACACCGTTAATGTTTATTACGTCACAAAGCGTATGTTGGAAGACTAATTTGTCTGTATGGTGCCACCGACAGGTTTTTTGTTTGTTGTCAAAACCATGCTATTTTAACAGTCATGCTTTCAAAATTATTGTTGCGTTTCAGACAACTGATCCAATCATCTGTTACGTTTGATCTCATCTCATGACGGTTTGGTTGGTTGTTACTGTGTTCCCGATGCAGGTGTAAACTGTAGGCGGTGACGCGTGGTGTGTTTTGGGGTGGTTGTTACTGTACACCTTATGCAGGTGTAGACTAGGTGGCGACACGTGGTGTGTTTTGGAGTGGTTGTTACTGTGCTCCCACTGCAGTTGTAGACCAGGCGGCGACACGTGGTGTGTTTTCAGCGAGAAGGACAGGGTGACGACTCGCACCGTGAAGACCAGGATGGACTAGAGCGTTCTCCGTGTGTGCGATTCCGATTTGGACGCGTCCATGCTGATCGGCTACCACCGCCGAAGCCTGCGCCTCTCCCGACGGCCGCGTCTGTCGTCGCTGCGTTGATTGTGAACGGAAATAAAACATGTAAGGAACCGTGTCTGTATTTGGTACCAGGTGGGCTCACCTGGTGGAAACCATGACGACGGTATTTGTACAAAAGGGTAGCCGGTATAACAATCAAACAGCATGTCGACGAGCCTTGGACACGTGGCGAGCTATACCATGGGCACAGCGAAACCGCCTCATATCAGTAGTGGTGTGCGGGCGGTACAGGTGTGACCGCCACACTTACCGATACCCACCAGAAGCAGCAGGTAGACACCTCGACCGTCAGGTCGACGGCACGGCGAGAAGCACCGGCTGTCGACCCAGTGGGGTAGCCCAGCGACGACAGCGGGGCACCACGGAGTCCCAGCCGGGCCTGGGGCGGGCACCGGCAGCTGATCACCTGCTCACTGGCTCGGCGGGTGATGGCCACGCGACACGTGACCTTCCGCTGGCTGTACCACGTGTTCAGAGGTCCACACTGCACATGCTGGGAGACGCGACAACAGTGGACAGCGATGTCGCTTGGTCGCCGCCAAGGCTCGCTGTACTGCAATCCAATGCTGAGCTCAGGACAGAGAAGCTTCGCTCCGCGCAGTATGGCGCCCTGGTGGAATAAGTGCTCCTTCAAGTTTGGTCACAGCGTATTATGTCCCTGGCCGCACCGCCTGCACTCGGTCAAGACGTGCGGCAGCGTGCACAAACACGATCACACCGGACTGAGATTTGCCTGCAGTATTGTGCATGAATCTCCATTCATGCACGCCGTAGCGAGCCGTCTCCGGCCATCAGCGGCCATCAGCGGCCGTCCTCGCGTTCGTCCATCTGAAGACTGTGTAGCTGGCAGAGGATTTTGGCGGCCGTCTTGCGGCCCTGAACCTCCCGCACGTCCAGCAGCCGCACCATCATGTCCGGTGTGAATGAGGCGGGCGACATGCAGAGTAGGCGCCAAATCTGCCCGCAAAAATACGTTGCCACGGTCAGTGTCGTCTGCAGGGGCGGGGCTGACGTGCAGGCCGGCGTCTGCCGGCGCAGGGCTGACGTGCAGACCGGCGCCTGCAGGGGTAGGGCTGACGTACAAGCCGGCGCCTGCAGGGGTAGGGCTGACATGCAGGCCGGCGTCTGCAGGCGCAGGGCTGTGAGGAAGCCGAATCCATGTTCAGCTACGCCTCAGATGCACATGGAAATCCTTACATTTCTATATTCCTATATAACATGGAAATAAAACGTAAACACGTGTAGTTGCAATTTTGATACCGTTTTAATTTCTGGCTAGTGTCCAATAGCAGTAAACCTGAAATTGATGGAAAACAACATTAGCTGCATGCTATTTATCATGGATCTCTAGGATGCAGTCGATTTAACAGCTGTCGAGTTAACGACGCAGTTGGAAGTCATCTGCGAAGACAAATTTTGAGCACAAGATAATCTATGTAAGCGATAACCGATAATTCAAAGTTAGCTTGTGCTTGATTCTCTTCCTGTGTTGGCTTCGAAAGTCATAATCTTGCCTTGACCTCATGTCAAAATACGCTGTACCGGTTTAGACATTCTATTGTAATAGTGGAGGCTCAATCGCTCCCAATCTCTTTTTCATAACTGTTCCCAAACTGCAAGGTTTGTCTAGACAAGAGGCGGGTTTAGAGCAGATTTTTGGAGGCATGTCGGGTTATTTTCCGTACTTTACTGAACATGCTCATCAATGTAGTTCTACGTTAAATTTACAGCACCGTGAAGTGTGCTTTCATCATTATAATTGCATACATGTGCGTCTGCTGCATAATTAGTGATATGAAATATGTAGAAACCCCAGAGGCAGTTATAAGGTGAGGGAATTTGGGGTGGGACAGAGCGAAATCAGCACACAACAATTCGCAACCATATTTTAATTTTAGCTTCCGAATCGTTCTTTGGTGTACATGTTCCAGAAAGCTATATTTCGTATGTTGACCAGGGGCGGAAATAGGATTGTTTTTCTAGAGCCATTTCAGGTAATTTTGTATACTTTATTGCATATGTTAACCAACACTGACTGAATCAGAGACTGATCGTTGATAGTCTGAGTACATATTCCCCTAAGCTCGTTCCCTGGGTCGGTTCATGGCCACGGTACGCTCAAAAGGGTTTAGAAGACACGCACATTGGAAATCAGTTGCTGATAAGACATTAAGTTTTCCAATCCAGATTTGCTTCCAATTTTTCTCATCTCAATTATTCTCCCCATGGAATGGCGGCTCCCCTCTGGCTACAAAAAGCGCCCCTTCATGAAGGCTGGAGCGCACTCCCCCTCCCCACTCAGCGGATATTTTTATCAGACAAAGGCGACCTTTTCAGACGAAAGGCTATGCGCACGATGCTCGAGTGTGCTCCCTCCCCAGCTCAGTGATTTTTTTTCCACCGAACGTGCCCCTCCGGTGAAGGAAATGTGGCCCACCCTACGAACATTCCTGGCTCCGCCCCTGTACCTACCCGACTACTCTCCATTTCACACAGGCACGGCAACATGGACACTGGATGGAAGGTAACCAAACTTACCCGTAAGCCGGCAATAAAACCGGTAATAATACCAACACATTGGCGATACGTTGCTTTCCAGCGCGTCTGTCACCAGTAAATTTGTTTGCATGGTCTTGAAATGGCTACGGTTAGGTCGCATCCCGATTCCGGCTGCGAAATTAGGATGGCTTATTGGGCACATCCTGTAGTTAGGGGACGAAAATTATGCGATTGGAAAGGTTGATGAACGACGAATGAGAGCATCTAAGTTATGCAAAATCGTTATACATCAATACGGAACAATTCGATATGCTCGGCGGGTCCAAATTTGTATCCTGTAGATAGCGGATTATTACACGCCCCCTGATTCAGTTAAATGTCGTGCTCCGCGAACCACCAGCGATGTTACTTTTAATGAAGTGGAAGTCCGATGTACACAAAACGAAAGTAGTATAACTCATTCCACTTGGTGTTAAGTTTTCTCGTTCTGTTTACCTAATTTGTAAAATGTTGTATGAAATAATTACTTGTAATAAGATGAATCGAATGGAATGTGTTTTCGCATGTATTGCTCTTCACTGACATGGGTTTATATATAATTAAACTTTAATATCTGCATCATTCCACCGCGTAAAATAACAAGAAATTGATATGCAATAAGACAAAATTGCATTCCGCTTCAATTCATGGTCTTCTGCACCTCATTGGGTTTTGTTTCACCTTTAAGATAGCTCCGAAGTTAGGTGTCAAAAGTACATCCCTCCTGTTTTATTCCCACCATCCAACTAGCTTCTGCTTCACTCCATTCTCGCCAGATAGCAATCGCTCAAATATTTTAGAATATGCTTGCTTACAAAATCAGCTAGCTGAGTCGCTGGGCATTACATGGTTATGGCGCAGCGAGTTTTGTTGTCGTCTATGGCAGTAGTCGGAACCCGAACAGCTTTCAGGCTAGTTTGAGACGTGAATGGGAAGTATTATGGCGATATTTCATATGTATTTAGTCCCGAGGAATATTTATGTATGCATTTTCTATTGATATTGATAGCACTTGTCATCAATAGTGAGACACTTTGGCGCTTGAACACGTGGTTTTTATATTGATTTAAGGATGACGAAAAAATATAGGAAGCGGTGTAGGAAAAAGCTACCTTAGGTGTCAATTTGCCCCGAACTGGGAATTTGAGAACACTGTCTATGACCATGTTCACTGTCAGAACCGTTTTGAAGGACGTGGATATTGATAATTTAGTTAATTTATGCAGACTTCATACGACGGCTCCGGCAAGATTCGTAATCCAGCTTCACTCCTCTTTTTGCCTGGGATCGCCTATGAATAATTTGGAACTGATACGAAGGTGATGCACTTCTACGCTATCAGAATACTGTATTAAGAACTTAGAATAGTAGCCATAGTTCATAGACTAGTAGAGCCGCTCTGACAAGATCCATATCCCGGCCCCAAGTTGGTTCCAATCCTTCTGACCTCACATTGAAGTTCTAACTATGATCATGAGAAAATCAGACCTTAGAAGGTGTTGAAAGGTGGTCACATGACCTGCGATCCAGATCTGCGATCACATGACCTGCGATATCTTAACCAGGGATCAAAGTCACACTATACCTTGAAAATGTCGGAGCGACAATTTTTGTTGTTTCGTCTTAAAGTGACAGGGCATTCCCGTCCCAGTTGCATAGTCGAGTTTACATCGACATTTGCTCGTGTAGCACATTTTGAATGATATCTGTAGCCACTTTGTACTCCAGAAAACAATTCCGATAAAACTTGCTATTCTCATTTTCATCCGAAAGACAAGTTAAAGATTATGCATGTCATTGACAACAGCCACCTCTGGGAGGAGTGGTCTAGGGGTAAGATGCTCGTCTCACAATCGAAAGATTGTGGGTTCGAGTCTCACCTTCGCCCGCGACCAATCGTCGTGAGAGATTGGCGACGCTACATGACTCAACGGTCGACGTGTCGTAAAACCAATTACCAACCGACAACAGCCACCTCTGCATCGCACGCTGGCCGATGGTAGTCCACCCCTGATCAACATCCGTCAGGGATGGGCGCCAGTACACAGCCAGGCCGACCTTACATCTCTATGTGGGCTGCACTGGGTTCAACGCACCCCTGATCACCATCCGTCAGGGATGGGCGCCAGTACACGGTCAGGGCGACCCTACATCTCTATGTGGGCTGCACTGGGTCCAACCCACCCCTGATCAACATCCGTCAGGGATGGGCGCCAGTACACAGCCAGGCCGACCTTACATCTCTATGTGGGCTGCACTGGGTCCAACCCACCCCTGATCAACATCCGTCAGGGATGGGCGCCAGTACACAGCCAGGCCGACCATACATCTCTATGTGGGCTGCACTGGGTCCAACCCACCCTGATCAACATCCGTCAGGGATGGGCGCCAGTACACAGCCAGGCCGACCCTACATCTCTATGTGGGCTGCACTGGGTCCAACCCACCCCTGATCAACATCCGTCAGGGATGGGCGCCAGTACACAGCCAGGCCGACCTTACATCTCTATGTGGGCTGCACTCAACCCCCCCCTGATCAACATCCGTCAGGGATGGGCGCCAGTACACAGCCAGGCCGACCCTACATCTATATGTGGGCTGCACTGGGTCCAACCCACCCCTGATCAACATCCGTCAGGGATGGGCGCCAGTACACGGTCAGGCCGACCCTACATCTCTATGTGGCTGCACTGGGTCCAACCCACCCCTGATCAACATCCGTCAGGGATGGGCGCCAGTACACAGCCAGGCCGACCCTACATCTCTATGTGGGCTGCACTGGGTCCAACCCACCCCTGATCAACATCCGTCAGGGATGGGCGCCAGTACACAGCCAGGCCGACCCTACATCTCTATGTGGGCTGCACTGGGTCCAACCCACCCTGATCAACATCCGTCAGGGATGGGCGCCAGTACACAGCCAGGCCGACCTTACATCTCTATGTGGGCTGCACTGGGTCCAACCCACCCCTGATCAACATCCGTCAGGGATGGGCGCCAGTACACAGCCAGGCCGACCCTACATCTCTATGTGGGCTGCACTGGGTCCAACCCACCCCTGATCAACATCCGCCAGGGATGGGCCGCAGTACACGGCCTGACACAGTACACCACGGCGGAGGCCAGGAACGTGACCGACCGTAGCAGTGCCGCCGCGCCCGACGGTACTCACGGCAGACAGTGTGAGCGAGCCCAGCAGCTTGTGCATGCGCTGGTGTCCACGGCAGGCCGCCTCGGTGACGTACTGCACCGCGAAATACGTCCACACCGTCAGCTGCGGCACGGCGGCGGACAGGGCGGTCACAGACAGCCTGAGCGGCCGCGGGACAGGGCGGTCACAGACAGCCTGAGCGGCGGCGGACAGGGCGGTCACAGACAGCCTGAGCGGCCGCGGGACAGGGCGGTCACAGACAGCCTGGGCGGCGGCGGACAGGGCGGTCACAGACAGCCTGAGTGGCGGCGGGACAGGGCGGGCACAGGCAGCCTGAGCGGCCGCGGGACAGGGCGGTCACAGACAGCCTGAGCGGCGGCGGGCAGGGCGGTCACAGACAGCCTGAGCGGCGGCGGGACAGGGCGGGCACAGCGCCGGAAGCAGCCTGAGCGGCCGCGGGACAGGGCGGTCACAGACAGCCTGAGCGGCGGCGGGACAGGGCGGGCACAGGCAGCCTGAGCGGCGGCGGGACAGGGCGGTCACAGACAGCCTGAGCGGCGGCGGGACAGGGCGGGCACAGGCAGCCTGAGCGGCCGCGGGACAGGGCGGTCACAGACAGCCTGAGCGGCGGCGGGCAGGGCGGTCACAGACAGCCTGAGCGGCGGCGGGACAGGGCGGTCACAGACAGCCTGAGCGGCGGCGGGACAGGGCGGGCACAGGCAGCCTGAGCGGCCGCGGGACAGGGCGGTCACAGACAGCCTGAGCGGCGGCGGGCAGGGCGGTCACAGACAGCCTGAGCGGCGGCGGGACAGGGCGGTCACAGGCAGCCTGAGCGGCGGCGGGACAGGGCGGTCACAGGCAGCCTGAGCGGCGAGACGTGGCGGTTACACATCCAGAACATCTCACGTGGCGGCAGGACACTCATGGCCACGGACGTCTCATGTGGTAACGGCAGTACGCCACGGACGTCTCATGTGGTAACGGCAGTACGCCACGGACGTCTCATGTGGTGACGAGAGTATGTTACGGACGTCTCATGTGGTGACGGGAGTATGTCATGGGGGCCGCGGTAGCTCAGTTGGTAGAGCGTCGGACTCTTGATCGAAAGGTCATGGGTTCGAATCTCACAACCGACGGAGCTTACCGAGTCCACCCGCGACCAATCGGCGTGAGAGGTTGGCGACGCTATATAACCCAGCGGTTGAATGCGTTGTAAAAGAATCCAAGGTACTTCTTCTTCTTGGGAGTATGTCATGGAAGTCTCATGAGACCAACCTACACTACAGGGTGGCTTTCCCCTGCCCTATACTGCAAGGCTGATCCTCCCCACCCTATACTACAGAAGAACATGGGGTTCTTTTGCGACGCATTCAACTGCTATATCATATAGCGTCGCCAACCTCTCACGGCAATTGGTCGCGGGTGGACTCGGTAATCCCGCCGGCCGCGGGATTCGAACTCACGATTTTGCCATCACGAGCCCAACCTTCTACCAAACGAGTTATCGCGACCCCATCACGCACTACAGGGATGATACAAGGTGACCTAACCCACTCCACACTGCAGGGATGGCTCAACCCCATTATACATCACAGGGATGACCCGATCCCTCTACACCACAGGCATGATCCGATCCCGATACACCGCACGGATGACCTGACCCCATTATACAATAGAGGGGTGACCCGACCCCATTCTACACCACAGGGATGATCCGATCCCTCTACACTTCAGCGGTGACCTTCCTGCGCCAGTGACCTGCTCCACAGGACTGATTACCCGGTTGTCGTAGGCGACCGCTGTGACCTGCCCGACAGGACTGATTACCCGGTTGTCGTAGGCGACCGCTGTGACCTGGGCGGCCAGCAGTCGGACGGCGCGCGCCAGAGCCGGCAGGGCGCTCTCGGCAGCCGGCGCCAGAGGCCGGTCGTACTCGTCACGCGAGAGCGCGTCGGGCGTGGGCGGCGTGGCCGGCGCCGGCTGCATCAGCATGCCGAACCGCAGCCGCTGGTACTCCGGCGAGGCGGCCGGCGTCGGCTCTGGCGCGTCCACGGCCAGCAGCAGCAGGGTGACGGTCAGCCGGGCCAGACACGCCAGCTTCGGCTCCGACATACCGGAGTGGCTGCGGCAGGGAATGGGGTCAGCCGGGCCAGACACGCCAGCTTCGGCTCCGACATACCGGAGTGGCTGCGGCAGGGGGGGGTCAGTCGGGCCAGACACACCAGCTTCGGCTCCGACATACCGGAGTGGCTGCGGCAGGGGGAGGGGAGGGGGGCGGGGGGGGTCAGCCGGGCCAGACATGCCAGTCTCGGCTCCGACATACCGGAGTGGCTGCGGCGGGGGTCAGCCGGGCCAGACACGTCAGCTTCGGCTCCGACATATCGGAGTGGCTGCGGCAGGCAAACGGTGAGAAGGGGGATCAGCCGAGTCAGATATCTCAGCTTGGCAGTGCTGAATGTATGGGGGAGGGGTTCCGGCGATCGAACAATGAACTGCTTGCATTGCGTACAATTGCATGACCTGTGGATTGGACACGGTCAGCACACCTCACCTGAGAGTGACGCTCGGCACGCCCCGACGGCACTCACCCATGTCCACTGCCGAAGAAGTCGGTGAGCACATGCGACGCCAGTGACAGAGCGCATAGCGGCAGGTCCAGGTGGAACACGGCCAGAGCCATCTCCTCCGCACGGTCCCGCTCGCGCTCAAACGGGTGGTCCAACACCATCTGTCGGCCGACGCAGGCACTAGTGATTCAGTCGCACCCGTACACATTGCATATCTCTCCACTGTTATTCAAGAATAATAACTGACTCTCGGTGCCCGCTGTCAGGACGAAAGGATGGGCAGGACGCAGCCATCAGACAGTGAGACTCGGTGAATATTCACAAACATCCACTTTGAATCAGGACCAAAGACATAAGGCGCCATAGGGAGCACCGGACGAGCGAGGGCAAGAGGCGGGCTGTCAGTTCCTCGTGTTTCAGGCGCAGGATCGGCCACCACATCGTGTCTTCTGCTGGCACGGTGCGTTGTTGGACCAGTGATAAAGTATTCGCGAAATGGGACGGGATTACTGAACACTGAATCGACATCCCTCCCAAAAGATCAGCGTGCCGGCCGACTCACACCGACAGTGGAGCTGACGAACCAGGCGGCGCCCCCGCGCAGCAGCAGACGGCGGAACTCGGTGACGTCGCTGGTGGAGAGCGAGCCGTGCGTCACGGCCGACTCCCACAGCTGCCTCAGCTGGACCAGCAGCGGACTGGGCTCGTCGCCGGCCGCGCTACACAGAGACGGGCCGGGCTGGTCAGCGACGCGCACACCTCAGTGGCATTGGGCAGTGACAGACGGTGGCCGGCCACCCGCTCATGACGTCCGCCACACAGTCACCCGCCACACCGTCCGGACCACCATCACCCGCCACACCGTCCGGGCCACCATCACCTGCCACACCGTCCGGGCCACCATCACCCGCCACACCGTCCGGGCCACCATCACCTGCCACACCGTCCGGGCCACCATCACCTGCCACACCGTCCGGGCCACCATCACCTGCCACACCGTCCGGGCCACCATCACCTGCCACACCGTCCGGGCCACCATCACCCGCCACACCGTCCGGGCCACCATCACCCGCCACACCGTCCGGACCACCATCACCTGCCACACCGTCCGGGCCACGATCATCCGCCACACCGTCCGGGCCACGATCACCCGCCACACCGTCCGGGCCACCATCACCCGCCACACCGTCCGGGCCACCATCACCCGCCACACCGTCCGGACCACCATCACCTGCCACACCGTCCGGGCCACCATCACCCGCCACACCGTCCGGGCCACGATCACCCGCCACACCGTCCGGGCCACCATCACCCGCCACACCGTCCGGGCCACCATCACCCGCCACACCGTCCGGGCCACGATCATCCGCCACACCGTCCGGGCCACCATCACCCGCCACACCGTCCGGGCCACCATCACCCGCCACACCGTCCGGGCCACGATCATCCGCCACACCGTCCGGGCCACCATCACCCGCCACACCGTCCGGGCCACCATCACCCGCCACACCGTCCGGGCCACGATCATCCGCCACACCGTCCGGGCCACAGTCACCCGCCACACCGTCCGGGCCACCATCATCCGCCACACCGTCCGGGCCACCATCACCCGCCACACCGTCCGGGCCACGATCACCTGGCTATACCGTCCGGGCCACCATCACCCGCCACCATCATCACCACACCATCCTGGTCATCATCACCTGGCTACAGGCCGTTCAAAACGTGCACGTCCGCCACACCATCCTGGTCGCAATCACCTGGCCACACACCGTTCAAAACGTGGATGTCTTTTAGACCGTCCTGGTCACAATCACCTGGCTACACGCGGCTCAAAACGTGGCCATACGGTGGTCAACCACGGCCAGAAGCTGACTGCGAGAATGGGTGCGGGGGGGGGGGGTGTCGGGCGAGGGTTGGTCACTCCTGGCCAGCAGTGGTTGTGGGATGTTTCAGGTGAGAGGCAGTCACTTTTGGCCGGCAGCTGGCTAGGGAGGATGGTTCAGGTGAGAGATGGTCACTTCTGGCCGGCAGCTGGCTGGGAGATGGTTCATGTGAGGGTCCTGGCCGGCAGCTGGCTGGAGATGGTTCAGGTGAGAGATGGTCACTTCTGGCGGGCAGCTGGTTAGGGCGGATGGTTCAGGTGAGAGATGGTCACTTCTGGCGGGCAGCTGGTTAGGGCGGATGGTTCAGGTGAGAGATGGTCACTTCTGGCGGGCAGCTGGTTAGGGCGGATGGTTCAGGTGAGAGATGGTCACTTCTGGCCAACGGCTGGACGGGGATGGTTCAGGTGAGAGTCTGTTCGGCAGCTAGCTAGGGGATGGTTCAGGTGAGGGTCCTGGCCGGCAGCTGGCTGGGGGATGGTTCAGGTGAGAGAGTCACTCTTGGCCAGCAGCTGACTGGAGTTGGGGAACCAATAAGCACTTGCAATGAACGACATGCGAGGCCTGGCGAACATACTGCCGCGAATAGGCCACACAGTACAGCCAATAACGAGGTCAGGCACTCGCACAGGCACATCATATCATGCAAGCCCAGATATGTCCAGCCACGCACAGGGTTGGACATCATTCACGTGCTCTGGTGCCCGACTCTGGATAATAACGATAGTCACATATTACCTTCCCACACATGGGAACCAGCTGACCTTGCAGCAGCTCGCTGACCATGGCCGCAAGGTTTATTGGGCAACCGGGCAGCCACAGTGCAATAGGGACATACGTCAGATAAGTAGGCATCTGTTAGCAGACGGAACCGTCAGGTACTGCAGGCACAGCTACATCTGCACGCCTGATGATGATGAATTTGAGCTTAGGGGCGCGTCGACTGCCAGCGCCATTTTGCGCCCAGAACTGTGTTTACAGGCAATCTACAATACTCTTAAAGTAGCCAGTTATTAATCCTCAGGAACGGCGATATACATCAAAACATGCTTGTTGAAGAAAGGCAAAAATGTTCCAAAAGGCCACGACCACAGTCATTACCTAGTAATGTACGCAAATAAATGTAGGTGTTCGGCCGTCCTAAAATCTGGCGTCGTAGCGGTCCCAAGGGTAATAAACAATCTACCAAAGCGTGATATGCAGTAAGCGGGTCAGAACAAGGTGGACATAAAGGTCGGTCATCACCAGTCAGGACGTCGTTGTGTTGCGAAGGCATGCCCTATCATCAATCGGCAGTGCATTACTTCCTGCCCTCGCGAGAGTCCGGTGTGAAGACCGCCACAGTCCTAGTGCCAGCTTTAGAACCCTCAGCTTACTACATTTGGAGTTCCAGGCTCGTTGCCACTCTCACTGCATACATGATAATATAGCATCTCACTGCATACATGATATATAGATCCTTGGAGGGAGAGGTAGGTGAACTTCATAGCCATTGTTGATAGCATGCTTAGCAGCTATATCGGCAACTTCATTTCCAGGACGTCCCAACATAGCTGGGGAACCAGCAAAATACGATGTGTCTGTGCCAGTTATGGATTTGGCGACCCGTAAAATCCTGTGGACAAGTCTGTTATGATGGTTGAAAGACTTCATTGCCCGAAAACTGCTCAAGGAATCAGTGAAAGCAACGTTAGTTAGTTATTTGGGCTTGAGGGCGCTTCGACCAGAATTGATCATTCGCGCCCATGAAAACAACGTGATTTGTGGACTGGTCATCCTGGATAAAATAAAGAGCTTGCACAATTGCATATAGTTCAGCAGCAAGAATCGATGCCAACTTCGGTAGACAGAAATATTCAACACCGCGTCAACCGACGGACGTGCATCCAACGCCAGAAGCGGGCTGGGATCATCCAACGCCAGAAGCGGGCTGGGATCATCTGCATAGATGTGAGAAAACTCGCCGTACTGGTGTATTGATTCCAACGCCAGCATGCGAAATCCTTCGACATTTACATTCCCATTATTTGAACAGGACAAAGAAGGTCAGTCTGCACTGGGACAACCTGCCAGGGGGGAGGGGGTGCTCGGAGTGACAACGCGTGCCATAGAACTTGGTTTAACTTTGTAGTTACAGAGGGTCGAGTCCATGCGCCGGCCATCTGCACATCTGACCGGCGACCCGTCCTCACCGCGGCGGTGCGTCACGGGGCAGGAAGTCGTCCAGCACGTGGTGCATGATGTTGTGGGCCAGCGCCAGCCGCTCCTGCGCCTGATCGCCCGAGGGCAGACTTTCGGCCGGCACCGGCGCCAGGTACAGGTTCACCAGCTGGCGCGCCTTCTGCACCAGACGCTCGTCACTGCTCTGGAACAGGCGAGCTGGTCACACACGGGTAGTGGCAGACATGTGGGTGTAAGGAGGCTTACATTCTTTCAACACGATATTTTCGATATTTTCCTGCACGACAATATCGACAAGACGTCCGGTCAGATCCCGGCCACCAGCTCCCTCCCTTCTCATGGCATGTTTTTCTGAATCCACCCGGCCGGACCCGATCGGCGCGCACCTGTGCAGATCAATGGCGGGAGCGAAAACTCTGGAGCAATTAAGCGCCGAACCCGGGTTAATCACCTCGTTCTCGTCCGCTACCCTGTCCCAACCAGTCAACAACACGAATGTTTTGATGACAAGCCGGTCCCGATCAACATAAGGAGAATGGCCGGCCGACCTTGATTTCAACGCTCACGGTGGAAAGAAAAAATAAAATTATAGATCGCAGTCAGACCGGGGGAAATTCCTACTTCAGCAGAACGCCATGAAGGCCCCAGGAGGCATCAAAACACGCATGGCCTAAGAAGAAATGCACTCCAGCAATCAAGAGCCAAAACTTTCAATCCGAAGCCCTGGGAGTGGCTAGAGGCTAGAGGAGGCGGAGCTAGAGCGAAAGTGAAGAACACGAGCAGACTGACGGGGGGACACATAGACACGCAGAGAGACACGGACTGGCAGTCTCAGGAAGAGTCCAGAAGGGGAAGACGAGACGGACGAAGAGGCCAGCCGTAGAGGATACGCACGACCTCATTTCAATGACGGCTATTTCCTCCTCAACCTGATTCACTCTGCTGAAAGGAGCGACCCGTCTTATGTGGTGGGGGGACAAATAGGAAAATTTGAGTTGATGTGTGTGGAAGATATGTGCGAAACGGCCGGGGGCGCCGGCGTCGAACGCCTCGTAAAGAAGGGTAGGGTAGGGTAGGTATGTGAGGGGTGGACAGAATGCGAGTACCCGTGGCGTTCACCGGTCTGTTGGCGTACGGTGTATATGCATGTAAATATATTACCTGTCGCTACTCTTCGCCCGCGACCAATCGGCGTGAGAGGTTGGCGACGCTACATGACTCAACGGTCGACGTGTCGTAAAACCAATAACCAACCAACCAACCCTTGAGGATATAAATGTTTTAGTGCACCAACAGAGACACGGAGCAGCTACTCAGCAGTTGCCGCACCGAAGGGGTAAAAAGGAATATTTGCGAGCAAAAATAAAATTGAACACAGCTTGGGCTAACGATCAAGGATAATAGGCACAAATTGGTTCCTAACATCCGTCAGGTAGCACCCATAGGGTAGAGCGGCCGTGAATAAACGGCAATCGCTCGGTCCTAGAGCACGCATGTTGAGAACTGTGCGTGCAACATCCGTCCCGTAGGACCATAGGACAGAGCAGCCGTGATGAATGGCAATCGCTCGGCCCTAGAGCACGTATGTTGAGAACTGTGCGTGCAACAATCCCTGCCTTCCCCTCCTCGTCCAATGCGCTCGACCCTCACATTAACAGGAGTTAAAACATAGCCAATTTACCCGCCGAGTGCAGACTAGTTCAAAATCCCAAAACTCTAGTGGTGTCCTCCAGCTGTGCGTTCAGTGGTGTAACTCTGTGATGACCTAAATAGCATTTAGGTCAAAATGCCGATGGCTGAGTTCCGACAGCAGTCAGCGACCCTCCGTGGGGATTAACGTCAATGGATGACGTCAGGAATACTGACGGGCCGTGCCTCGGGGATACTGAAATACTGAAGGAATACTGAAATGGCGGGCCGTGCCTTGGGAGCTGAGGGGTACATGGCACGCTTTTCCTCGGATAGACGAGGATAGTACCGCGTACTCTCCCGATACAAGGGATGATTCACACAATGTTTGGATATGTGCCTGAGATTAATTTGTTACGTGAACCAAATTTATAAGCGAGGCAGCCGACCTGCGAGCCGTCCTCCTATGGATCGAGTCCTCGAGTAATGGTAGTGAGGATTTAAGCCAGTCTAAATTGTCTAGAATATTGATGTTGTTATATATATAATCTGCGTTTGGAAAATGTCTAATTGCGAGAGGGAGCAATGAACGGACACTTCAGGGGCATTAGCTCACATGCCGTTTTTTTACCGCAAAATCCCGCTGTCGTCTGTGACCCAGGGGTGCAGACGGGCTTCGAGCCCGGTATGCATGTCAGGCCCCTTCAGGGTGGGGCATTGCGGTTCGTTGAGTTTGGCGCCGGGCAATAGGATATTGCAAAACACTGCAAGGTCGCTAGTCCGCCCCCGTCCACTGCATGTGGGGCACGGATTTGTGCAGCGGTTCGGGGGGGGGTGCATGGACAGGTTTGGCATGCTGTCAGCCCCGGGAGACGTGCCCAACGTGGTAGGGATCCGTGCCCACCCGTGGACACAGGCCTGGTCGCACGTCTACGACGAATAAGACCCGGCGTGGCATTGACTGTCTTAAGGTTAGGCAGATAGGTCAAAGACACCAGAGCACCTGTATAAGCCCTCGGAGCCAGTACGATGAGCCCCCCCCCCTTGGTAGCATTGGGACTTTGTCCAGATGAGGAACGCTGCCAATAATGACGAAGCCAGCTACGATTGGCAGTGAAAGGTTTTACATATTTGGTCAACATACCTACAAAAATAGAGCAATGGTCTGTCGATATGTGTTTGTGTACCGCTGAGGGGGAGGGTAGAGGGGGGGGGGGGGAGATGGGAGACAAATTTGGGGACCAAGCAATTCATTAATTAATAAGGAGAGTGAATGGGACGAGCGAATGTGAGTGAATGAAGAGAACGAATGTGTGTTAGGTAGCTTTGAGGACCAGCGGAAGCCGCTTGGGGCTAAACACAGGCACCTATTTCGTGCGGTACTTTGCACAAAATTATACTATTAGCATCCAAAAAGTCCCAACTCGGGACAAGTCATTCGGACCACGGACAAATTACATACTCATTTATTCTCGAATACAACGTATTCATTCTAATTTGGCTAAAGGCACTTGCTTACCTATATGGTGTTCCCAAAGCTTTGACCTCGCACAACATATAAATTCGTGTTAGGGACGGTAGCTCAAGCAACACTGAGCCGACTGGGGTTGGAGGAATGGTTGGAGATGGTGGGGATCCAAACAAAACAACACAACACACACGCAGGCACACAAAAGCAAAAGGAGATATTTAGCCCAGTCTAAGTCTAGCCCAGGTTCAGACGTGTTCAGGTTCAGTCTAAGTAAGATCAAGCCCTTAATTAGTCCATTCAGCTTAGTTAAGGTTCCTACCACACAAAACTGGCACACTAACCAGCACAACACACATCGACAAACCACCGCGCCCCACACCCCACACCCCACCGACGGCAGAGCCGCCACCCCTAAATGGGTGACAAGACGACTTGGTGCTGGATACAGCCGTGTGGCGATCATGCACAACGCAGCAACCAAACAAGAATTGCATGAGATCCTTATCTTGGTGAAATTAGACTAATGTATGTGGCAGCAAATGGGTCGGCCACACATGCCATATATCAATACTAAAACATCACATTTCATGGATAATACTACGGCCCACATTCGGTACACATTCAGGCGAATTTTGATACTTGGTACGAATTGATTGTATTCGACGTCCTCCAGACCAACAAGCGGGCAGCAAAACAGCAGGTCGGTGGTGGTGGTGGTGGATTGGAGTTTAGGGGCGCGTCGACTGCCAAGGTCATTTTGCGCCTGAATAGCAGGTCCATGGAATAGTAGTCCATAACAGCAGGTCGGTGACTGTCCATACCCACAGCCGACCTCTGCCTCGCCCACCCGAACTCCAACAGCGGGGACGGCCAATAACCGCATACTACGTCACACCTGCAGCACCGAGTTGAGGAAGACGACCACACAGACGGAGAGACAGGCCCACTGGCGGTTCATGTTGTCCACCACGGCCTGCACTTGCTCCTGCACCACGTGACCGTCGCACCAGGCCGTCAGCAGCCAGTAGACGAAGGCGGACACGCTCAGGCACACCTCGTCCCAGCGTACCGGACTGTCGGCGGGAGGGGTGCAGTCAGTTGGTGAATACCGTACCGGACTGTCGGCGGGAGGGGTGCAGTCAGCTGGTGAATACCGTACCGGACTGTCGGCAGGACGGTCACTCTTGGTGAATACCGTACCGGACTGTCGGCGGGAGGGGTGCAGTCAGCTGGTGAATACCGTACCGGACTGCCGGCAGTACAGTCACCTGGTGAACACCGTACCGGACTGTCGGCGGGAGGGGTGCAGTCAGTTGGTGAATACCGTACCGGACTGTCGGCGGGAGGGGTGCAGTCACCTGGTGAACACCGTACCGGACTGTCGGCGAGGTGCAGTCACCTGGTGAACACCGTACCGGACTGTCGGCGGGAGGGGTGCAGTCAGTTGGTGAATACCGTACCGGACTGCCGGCAGTACAGTCACCTGGTGAACACCGTACCGGACTGCCGGCGGGAGGGGTGCAGTCAGTTGGTGAATACCGTACTAGACTGTCGGCGGGAGGGTGCGGTCACCTGGTGAACACCGTACCGGACTGTCGGCGGGAGGGGTGCAGTCACCTGGTGAACACCGTACTGGACTGCCGGCGGGAGGGGTGCAGTCAGCTGGTGAATACCGTACCGGACTGCCGGCGGGAGGGGTGCAGTCAGTTGGTGAATACCGTACTAGACTGCCGGCGGGAGGGGTGCAGTCACCTGGTGAACACCGTACCGGACTGTCGGCGGGAGGGGTGCAGTCACCTGGTGAATACCGTACCGGACTGCCGGCAGTACAGTCCCTGGGAATACCGTACCAGACTGTCGGCGGGAGGGGTGCAGTCAGCTGGTGAATACCGTACCGGACTGCCGGCAGTACAGTCACCTGGTGAATACCGTACCAGACTGTCGGCGGGAGGGGTGCAGTCAGCTGGTGAATACCGTACCGGACTGTCGGCGGAGGGTGCAGTCAGTTGGTGAACACCGTACCGGACTGTCGGCGGGAGGGGTGCAGTCAGCTGGTGAATACCGTACCGACTGTCGGCGGAGGGGTGCAGTCAGCTGGGAATACCGTACCGGACTGCCGACAGTACGGTCACCTGGTGAACACCGTACCGGACTGTCGGCGGGAGGGGTGCAGTCAGCTGGTGAACACCGTACCGGACTGTCGGCGGGAGGGGTGCAGTCAGTTGGTGAACACCGTACCGGACTGTCGGCGGGAGGGGTGCAGTCAGCTGGTGAACACCGTACCGGACTGTCGGCGGGAGGGGTGCAGTCACCTGGTGAACACCGTACCGGACTGTCGGCGGGAGGGGTGCAGTCACCTGGTGAACACCGTACCGGACTGTCGGCGGGAGGGGTGCAGTCAGCTGGTGAATACCGTACCAGACTGTCGGCGGAGGGTGCAGTCAGCTGGTGAACACCGTACCGGACTGTCGGCGGAGGGGTGCAGTCAGTTGGTGAACACCGTACTGGACTGCCGGCAGTACGGTCACCTGGTGAACACCGTACCGGACTGTCGGCGGGAGGGGTACAGTCAGTTGGTGAATACCGTACTGGACTGTCGGCGGGAGGGTGCAGTCAGCTGGTGAATACCGTACCGGACTGTCGGCGGGAGGGGTGCAGTCAGTTGGTGAATACCGTACCGGACTGTCGGCGGGAGGGGTGCAGTCAGTTGGTGAACACCGTACCGGACTGTCGGCGGGAGGGGTGCAGTCACCTGGTGAACACCGTACCGGACTGTCGGCGGGAGGGGTGCAGTCACCTGGTGAACACCGTACCGGACTGTCGGCGGGAGGGGTGCAGTCAGCTGGTGAATACCGTACCGGACTGTCGGCGGGAGGGGTGCAGTCAGCTGGTGAACACCGTACTGGACTGTCGGCGGGAGGGGTGCAGTCACTTGGTGAATACCGTACCGGACTGTCGGCGGGAGGGGTGCAGTCACCTGGTGAACACCGTACCGGACTGTCGGCGGGAGGGGTGCAGTCACCTGGTGAACACCGTACCGGACTGTCGGCGGGAGGGGTGCAGTCAGCTGGTTGGTGAACACCGTACCGGACTGTCGGCGGGAGGGGTGCAGTCAGTTGGTGAATACCGTACCGGACTGTCGGCGGGAGGGGTGCAGTCAGTTGGTGAACACCGTACCGGACTGTCGGCGGGAGGGGTGCAGTCAGTTGGTGAATACCGTACCGGACTGCCGGCAGTACAGTCACCTGGTGAACACCGTACCGGACTGTCGGCGGGAGGGTGCAGTCGCCTGGTGAACACCGTACCGGACTGTCGGCGGGAGGGGTGCAGTCACCTGGTGAATACCGTACAGGACTGCCCGCAGTACAGTCACCGGAGGAACACCGTACCGGGCTGTCTGCAAGAAGAATAGTTACTCGAAGCACACTGGACTGTTATGAGAGGGTAAAGACACCTGAGAATATACCAAACTATTGAGAGATGGGATACATTACTGAGGGTGCATTGGCCTGCCAGAGGAGGGACACAGTTCCCTTGGAATCCGGACTGACTTGTGGTGCCACCACTATTGGTATGGGTAGTACATTTTCAGGCATTGTTCCCTGGTGAGTTGATGGCGTTATCCTATTCCACCAAGTGAGTAGGTTGGCTCAGCCCTACCCCCACCTGACTGACTGACCCCCGCCATCACCTGGACCGCAGGTTGGCTCAGCCCCGCCCTCACCTGGACCGCAGGTTGGCTCAGCCCCACCCTCACCTGGACAGCAGGTTGGCTCAGCCCCACCCTCACCTGGACAGCAGGTTGGCTCAGCCCCGCACTCACCTGGACAGCAGGTTGGCTCAGCCCCACTCTCACCTGGACAGCAGGTTGGCTCAGCCCCACCCTCACCTGGACAGCAGGTAGGCTCAGCCCCACCCTCACCTGGACAGCAGGTTGGCTCAGCCCCACCCTCACCTGGACAGCAGGTTGGCTCAGCCCCACCATCACCTGGACAGCAGGTAGGCTCAGCCCCACCCTCACCTGGACAGCAGGTAGGCTCAGCCCCACCCTCACCTGGACAGCAGGTTGGCTCAGCCCCACCCTCACCTGGACAGCAGGTTGGCTCAGCCCCACCCTCACCTGGACAGCAGGTTGGCTCAGCCCCACCCTCACCTGGACAGCAGGTTGGCTCAGCCCCACCCTCACCTGGACAGCAGGTAGGCTCAGCCCCACCCTCACCTGGACAGCAGGTTGGCTCAGCCCCACCATCACCTGGACAGCAGGTTGGCTCAGCCCCACCCTCACCTGGACAGCAGGTTGGCTCAGCCCCACCCTCACCTGGACAGCAGGTTGGCTCAGCCCCACCCTCACCTGGACAGCAGGTTGGCTCAGCCCCACCCTCACCTGGACAGCAGGTTGGCTCAGCCCCACCCTCACCTGGACAGCAGGTTGGCTCAACCCCACCCTCACCTGGACAGCAGGCTGGCTCAGCCCCGCACTCACCTGGACAGCAGGTTGGCTCAGCCCCACTCTCACCTGGACAGCAGGTTGACTCAACCCCACCCTCACCTGGACAGCAGGCTGGCTCAGCCCCGCCCTCACCTGGACAGCAGGTTGGCTCAGCCCCACCCTCACCTGGACAGCAGGTTGGCTCCGGGCGTCATGAGCTGCTCGTACAGTCGCGAGAAGCGGCCTGGCTCCCCGAGCTCGGTCAGTCGCAGCACACTCCGCCCGTCCATCGGCCGGTAGAAGAGCCGGATCCACCGCGGAATAAACGGCTCCGTGCCAGTGTCGGGGCACACCAGGGAGCCGGCCGGCGGCAGCGCCTGAGGGTACGACTGAGGTCACACCGGGGAGCCGGCCGGTGGCAACGCCTGAGGGTACGACTGAGGTCACACCGGGGAGCCGGCCGGCGGCAGCGCCTGAGGGTACGACTGAGGTCACACCGGGGAGCCTGCCGGCGGCAGCGCCTGAGGGTACGACTGAGGTCACATCAGGGAGCCTGCCGGCGGCAACGCCTGAGGGTACGACTGAGGTCACACTGGGGAGCCTGCCGGCGGCAGCGCCTGAGGTCACACCAGGGAGCCGGCCGGCGGCAGCGCCTGAGGGTACGACTGAGGTCACACCAGGGAGCCTGCCGACGGCAGCGCCTGAGGGTACGACTGAGGTCACACCAGGGAGCCGGCCGGCGGCAACGCCTGAGGGTACGACTGAGGTCTACACCCACACCCAGGTTAGCACCACAACCCACCCGTCCTACCAACGCACCAGAAGCCGGCTCCAAGAGTCCAGCCCCACACATCCTCGACATCACCATCACCGCAGCCATTCCCCCCCCCCCAAGCCACCCCACCGCGGACCCGGTCTCCTCCCACATCCACCACACCGCAGGCCCGGCGCCACCCACCTCCACCTCACATCGGACACGACCTCCTCCCACATCCACCGCACCCCAGACCTCCCTCCCTCCAGAGCCCCCAGACCTCCGTACTTTCCCTCGCTGGTACTCACGTCCCTCACAGGACCTGTCCGTGCCCCTTCGCCACCCTGCCTCCAACCAGCCGGCGTCCGCGCCATCACCCTGACGCCTTCCCAGCACTCCCTCTCCCGGCCCCTGCCCCACCAATCCGGCCGGCACAAACCAAGGCCAAATCCTAAGGCCACCTCAGCCAACATACAGACCGTCCACAAGCACACGGTCACTGTCTCCCGCCAGACCAACCCTCGCACTGCCTCCTGCACTACAAGGGGACGAGTGGTCTAGGGGTAAGATGCTCGTCTCGCAAGCGAAAGATTGTGGGTTCGAATCTCACCTGTAGCTACTCTTCGCCCGCGACTAATCGGCGTGAGAGATTGGCGACGCTATATGACTCAACGGTCGACGTGTCGTAAAACCAATAACCAACCAACCAGCCTCCTGCACTACCACCCAAACCCATCCCAACACCTCGTCCGATGTCGTCACCAAGACCCAGTCCACCAAGGATACCAAACCCATCCAGATCGAACCCACAATCCCAACCCAACCAATCCCGACCAAATCTACCTCACCTCCCAAGCGCAAACCCCGCACCCGTCGCAATACAATCCAATCACCAGAACCTGAATCACCAGAGCCCGGCAACCAGCTTGTCTGACTCACCACACCTCCCTCGTCATTCACCGAATCCACTTTTCACCCGAACACGACAGCGACACCACCCCGGTGTAAGAACACCAACGGACACTAACGACGTTCGGCAATGCGTCTCTTCCTACAGTGGAATACCGGTAGCCTACTGGGAAAATTCATAGAATATAAATCCCAATTCTTACAGCAAAAACCATTAATAGCTGCGCTCCAAGAAAATCATATTCAAGACTCTTTTTGAACAGTATTCCGGGTTCCACATGGCATGTCGATAACGTAAACGGTCCACTTTGGAAATGGGGCGAAGCCATACTCATCGCTAACCGCTCATCGTCGAGTAACGTTGAATTATCCCCTGAACTGCATAGCACTATGCATCAAAATCGCACAATGCCAAACCACAGTCACCTAACTATACATCTCATTGTCAACTGCAATCACCACACAACAGGTGCTGAGCGACTTGCTGCTTCAGGCTCCCCCACCAGTTCTCATTATGGGAGACTTTAACGCTGAACGTCCTTCCTGGGGAAGCAACCAGACAGACACTAGAAGCCGCGACATCCACCAGTTTATCTCAGACCACAACCTCGCACTTCTAAGCACCAGCCACAATCCGACCCTAGGAGGGCCGAGCAATTGCATTGATTTAACGTGCTGCTCTCGTTAAAGCTCACTATTTGACTGGTCAGTCTCAGACGACCCCGGGCTGGGCGATCACTACTCAATCAAATTAGACTCAGCGCGGACACGATCCATCACACCAAAATAGTCGAACCATCTTGTAACTTGAAAAGAGTGGACTGAAAAAAAATCGAGGATCAGGTGGACAATCAACCTTGAAATCGGGTGGACTCAACCTTGCAAGTTCAGAGACCAGCAAAATGGAAACAATACGCATGGCCATCAGCTCAGAAGCACGACTCCGTCCCGAAAAGTAATAAACCTAGGAAAAAGTCATCAGCGCTATGGTGGATCTAGGACTGTCAACGGGCAATCGCCGCACGGCGCCGCGCCCACAAACAGTACAAATGATGCGTGTGCGAAGCCTACATACAGTCCCAAAAACACTGTCCGTACACAATTCGAACAGCAGGCTATCTAAACGCGACCAAACTAGCAGGAGCATTGTAGACACTAAACCATCAACACGCACTTCAACACACACTTCAATACGCACTCTAACACGCAATGCATGCTCGCCCATAAACTCGCAGGAATAACGTAAATAGCCATCCACGAATGGCACCGGGTGTACATGAGCCGATTCGCTTTCCCTTTCGAAATAAATGGCTACCTAGCGGTGTCGTCGGACGTAGATGAGCCGACCTGCTTTAAAGCGCAACATAACGTAAAACGATTATACAGAGGTGTCATTGGTGTAGATCATCCCTTCTATACATGGTGGAAGATTGCGAGCAGTTGATGTCAGATTGCCTAATATCACTTATGATTGCTTCATCGTTATGTGTTAAGCTCCAGATTGTATCCTCCTTATCTATCTTCGAGCGAATTTTGTTCATCCTCCATCGTCTCAGAGAGACTTTGTTCATTAACACAGTCAACGAACAAGTGATTTACAGACACTGTCTCTCAATCTCTGTCCTGTATGCGACGGTGGCAGGTCCTGGAGCTCCCATGGGAAGGGCGACACTCCTTGTGGGGCGTCAAGATTGACTGAGGGCGCCAAGCAACACAATTTCTGAGAGAAAAAAATCGAAGAAAGGGTGGAAGACCGTGAGATATTGAGTCATGAAAAATCATGTTTCGGAATTTTCATGTTATCCAATCCCAAGGGAAGCCCGCCCCTTTCGCTGCCCCCCCCCCCATCCCACTGAACCCATGCCTGATTAGGGACCAATTTCCCAGAACTGTATCTCGTCGGCGACCACCGAAAGGGTTCTGAGCCCTGTTAAACTGGTCCAGGTGAGCCTGGATCACAGTGGAGCAGGACATCGGCACCTCAACCCCCAGCACGCCACGGCCTGTCACTGGCAGCAGCACGCCTGAGACCACCTCGGCGTGCTGTTGAGGTGGTACGCCGACGTGGCCACACCTACCTCGAGACCACCTCGAGACCGTAGTTCCTGACGGCATGCAAGACCCACCTCGAGACCGTAGTTCTTGACGGTAGTCATCACGATGAGGAAGGTGACCTCGAAGAGGATCGCCTGGTTCTTGATGCTGGCCGGCGACTCTGAGGACGGTCTCGTCCGCAGACTGTTCAGCATGATCAGATGCTGCGAGAAAAACGTCACTGCCGGTCTTACGTCGCTCAGTTCCCTCGTCAAACGAACGCAACAAAGTGAATCTAATTCGGACAGCTGTAGCGACGAATTCTACAAGGATTACTAAAGCATCACTGATCTCCGATCGGAAGCAGACGACAAAACTGGAGGATAGCTACACTCCTACAAATGATAATGCACACACTAAAGTTGGTAAGATATTGGTGGTTACGGGCATAGGAACTGCAGGAACTACGCAGCTCACCCAGAACAGATTGAAGAACATGACATTTGCAGTATTTGGACCATCTGTCTAAAAGAAGCACCTATTCCAATGTCGAATGTTATATATGTCACTTATATAAACAGTGACGTAAAAGTGACCATGCAGTAAATAATCAACAAAGCATAGTTCGACTCTCGAAGCTTCCGTATTCCAACACAAAATCAAGGCACCAAACAATTGCAAATTGTAATTTGCAAACGGCTGCGAAGCATGACGAGTGACAGTGACCAGCCTTGGCACACAATCGACTCCAGCCGTGACCGCAGCGGCGACACGACGGCGAGCGCAGTGGCGCCTGTCGTACCTTCATGAGCAGCTGCACCTTGCCGATGCCGACGGCGGCGCCGATCACCAAGTGTTGTGACGGACCCAGCATGTGGAACAGCACCGTCGTGATCTTGGAGATGCCCGCTTCCTGTTGTAACAGGCACTGAGTCAGTCAGAGATGCGGGACGGGATATGGACCACAGGACAGTCACATACACAGGCGGGGATATGGACCACAGGACAGTCACATACACGGGCGGGGATATGGACCACAGGACAGTCACATACACAGGCGGGTATACAGACTACAGGACAGTCACATACACAGGCGGGTATATGGACCACAGGACAGTCACATACACAGGCGGGGATATGGACCACAGGACAGTCACATACACGGGCCGGGATATGGACCACAGGACAGTCACATACACAGGCGGGGATATGGACCACAGGACAGTCACATACACGGGCCGGGATATGGACCACAGGACAGTCGCATACACAGGCGGGGATATGGACCACAGGACAGTCACATACACAGGCGGGGATATGGACCACAGGACAGTCACATACACAGGCGGGGATATGGACCACAGGACAGTCACATACACAGGCGGGGATATGGACCACAGGACAGTCGCATACACAGGCGGGGATATGGACCACAGGACAGTCACATACACAGGCGGGGATATGGACCACAGGACAGTCACATACACGGGCGGGGATATGGACCACAGGACAGTCACATACACGGGCGGGGATATGGACCACAGGACAGTCACATACACAGGCGGGGATATGGACCACAGGACAGTCACATACACGGGCGGGGATATGGACCACAGGACAGTCACATACACGGGCGGGGATATGGACCACAGGACAGTCACATACACAGGCGGGGATATGGACCACAGGACAGTCACATACACAGGCGGGGATATGGACCACAGGACAGTCACATACACAGGCGGGGATATGGACCACAGGACAGTCACATACACAGGCGGGGATATGGACCACAGGACAGTCACATACACAGGCGGGGATATGGACCACAGGACAGTCACATACACAGGCGGGGATATGGACCACAGGACAGTCACATACACAGGCGGGGATATGGACCACAGGACAGACAGTCACATACACGGGCGGGGATATGGACCACAGGACAGTCACATACACGGGCGGGGATATGGACCACAGGACAGTCACATACACGGGCGGGGATATGGACCACAGGACAGTCACATACACGGGCGGGGATATGGACCACAGGACAGTCACATACACGGGCGGGGATATGGACCCACAAGTACACGACAGGCGGGGATATGGACCACAGGACAGTCACATACACGGGCGGGGATATGGACCACAGGACAGTCACATACACGGGCGGGGATATGGACCACAGGACAGTCACATACACAGGCGGGGATATGGACCACAGGACAGTCACATACACGGGCGGGGATATGGACCACAGGACAGTCACATACACGGGCGGGGATATGGACCACAGGACAGTCACATACACGGGCGGGGATATGGACCACAGGACAGTCACATACACAGGCGGGGATATGGACCACAGGACAGTCACATACACGGGCGGGGATATGGACCACAGGACAGTCACATACACGGGCGGGGATATGGACCACAGGACAGTCACATACACGGGCGGGGATATGGACCACAGGACAGTCACATACACGGGCGGGGATATGGACCACAGGACAGTCACATACACGGGCGGGGATATGGACCACAGGACAGTCACATACACGGGCGGGGATATGGACCACAGGACAGTCACATACACGGGCGGGGATATGGACCACAGGACAGTCACATACACGGGCGGGGATATGGACCACAGGACAGTCACATACACGGGCGGGGATATGGACCACAAGGACAGTCACATACACGGGCGGGGATATGGACCACAGGACAGTCACATACACGGGCGGGGATATGGACCACAGGACAGTCACATACACGGGCGGGGATATGGACCACAGGACAGTCACATACACAGGCGGGGATATGGACCACAGGACAGTCACATACACGGGCGGGGATATGGACCACAGGACAGTCACATACACGGGCGGGGATATGGACCACAGGACAGTCACATACACAGGGCGGGGATATGGACCACAGGACAGTCACATACACAGGCGGGGATATGGACCACAGGACAGTCACATACACGGGCGGGGATATGGACCACAGGACAGTCACATACACGGGCGGGGATATGGACCACAGGACAGTCACATACACGGGCGGGGATATGGACCACAGGACAGTCACATACACGGGCGGGGATATGGACCACAGGACAGTCACATACACAGGGGGGGAATTTAAACAAAGGACAGTCACATACACGGGCGGGGATATGGACCACAGGACAGTCACATACACGGGCGGGGATATGGACCACAGGACAGTCACATACACAGGCGGGGATATGGACCACAGGACAGTCACATACACGGGCGGGGATATGGACCACAGGACAGTCACATACACGGGCGGGGATATGGACCACAGGACAGTCACATACACAGGCGGGGATATGGACCACAGGACAGTCACATACACGGGCGGGGATATGGACCACAGGACAGTCACATACACAGGCGGGGATATGGACCACAGGACAGTCACATACACGGGCGGGGATATGGACCACAGGACAGTCACATACACGGGCGGGGATATGGACCACAGGACAGTCACATACACAGGACAGTCACATACACGGGCGGGATATGGACCACAGGACAGTCACATACACGGGCGGGGATATGGACCACAGGACAGTACACATACACGGGCGGGGATATGGACCACAGGACAGTCAACATACACGGGCGGGGATATGGACCACAGGACAGTCACATCCAAGGGCGGGGATATGGACCACAGGACAGTCACATACACGGGCGGGGATATGGACCACAGGACAGTCACATACACGGGCGGGGATATGGACCACAGGACAGTCACATACACGGGCGGGGATATGGACCACAGGACAGTCACATACACGGGCGGGGATATAATCACATACAGGACCACAGGACAGTCACATACACAGGCGGGGATATGGACCACAGGACAGTCACATACACGGGCGGGGATATGGACCACAGGACAGTCACATACACGGGCGGGGATATGGACCACAGGACAGTCACATACACGGGCGGGATATGGACCACAGGAGCGGGGATATGGACCACAGGACAGTCACATACACGGGCGGGGATATGGACCACAGGACAGTCACATACACGGGCGGGGATATGGACCACAGGACAGTCACATACACGGGCGGGGATATGGACCACAGGACAGTCACATACACAGGCGGGGATATGGACCACAGGACAGTCACATACACGGGCGGGGATATGGACCACAGGACAGTCACATACACGGGCGGGGATATGGACCACAGGACAGTCACATACACAGGCGGGGATATGGACCACAGGACAGTCACATACACAGGCGGGGATATGGACCACAGGACAGTCACATACACGGGCGGGGATATGGACCACAGGACAGTCACATACACGGGCGGGGATATGGACCACAGGACAGTCACATACACGGGCGGGGATATGGACCACAGGACAGTCACATACACAGGCGGGGATATGGACCACAGGACAGTCACATACACGGGCGGGGATATGGACCACAGGACAGTCGCATACACAGGGCGGGGATATGGACCACAGGACAGTCACATACACAGGCGGGGATATGGACCACAGGACAGTCACATACACGGGCGGGGATATGGACCACAGGACAGTCACATACACAGGCGGGGATATGGACCACAGGACAGTCACATACACAGGCGGGGATATGGACCACAGGACAGTCACATACACGGGCGGGGATATGGACCACAGGACAGTCACATACACGGGCGGGGATATGGACCACAGGACAGTCACATACACAGGCGGGGATATGGACCACAGGACAGTCACATACACGGGCGGGGATATGGACCACAGGACAGTCACATACACGGGCGGGGATATGGACCACAGGACAGTCACATACACGGGCGGGGATATGGACCACAGGACAGTCACATACACGGGCGGGGATATGGACCACAGGACAGTCACATACACAGGCGGGGATATGGACCACAGGACAGTCACATACACAGGCGGGGATATGGACCACAGGACAGTCACATACACGGGCGGGGATATGGACCACAGGACAGTCACATACACGGGCGGGGATATGGACCACAGGACAGTCACATACACGGGCGGGGATATGGACCACAGGACAGTCACATACACGGGCGGGGATATGGACCACAGGACAGTCACATACACGGGCGGGGATATGGACCACAGGACAGTCACATACACAGGCGGGGATATGGACCACAGGACAGTCACATACATAGGGGGATATGGACCACAGGACAGTCACATACACGGGCGGGGATATGGACCACAGGACAGTCACATACACGGGCGGGGATATGGACCACAGGACAGTCACATACACGGGCGGGGATATGGACCACAGGACAGTCACATACACGGGCGGGGATATGGACCACAGGACAGTCACATACACGGGCGGGGATATGGACCACAGGACAGTCACATACACGGGCGGGGATATGGACCACAGGACAGTCACATACACAGGCGGGGATATGGACCACAGGACAGTCACATACACAGGCGGGGATATGGACCACAGGACAGTCACATACACGGGCGGGGATATGGACCACAGGACAGTCACATACACGGGCTGGGATATGGACCACAGGACAGTCACATACACGGGCGGGGATATGGACCACAGGACAGTCACATACACAGGCGGGGATATGGACCACAGGACAGTCACATACACGGGCGGGGATATGGACCACAGGACAGTCACATACACGGGCGGGGATATGGACCACAGGACATTCACAGGCGGGATATGGACCACAGGACAGTCACATACACGGGCTGGGATATGGACCACAGGACAGTCACATACACGGGCGGGGATATGGACCACAGGACAGTCACATACACGGGCCGGGATATGGACCACAGGCCAGACACATATACGGGCCCAGATATGGACCACAGGACAGTCACATACACGGGCCGGGATATGGACCACAGGACAGACACATACACGGGCCGGGATATGGACCACAGGCCAGACACATATACGGGCCCAGATATGGACCACAGGACAGTCACATACACAGGCCGGGATATGGACCACAGGACAGTCACATACACGAGCGGGGATATGGACCACAGGACAGTCACATACACGGGCCGGGATATGGACCACAGGACAGACACATACACGGGCCGGGATATGGACCACAGGACAGTCACATACACGGGCCGGGATATGGACCACAGGACAGTCACATACACGGGCCGGGATATGGACCACAGGACAGTCACATACACGGGCCGGGATATGGACCACAGGACAGTCACATACACGGGCCGGGATATGGACCACAGGACAGTCACATACACGGGCCGGGATATGGACCACAGGACAGTCAGATACACAGGCGGGGATATGGACCACAGAACAGTCACATACACAGGCGGGGATATGGACCACAGGACAGTCACATACACAGACGGGGACATGGACCACAGGACAGTCACATACACAGGCGGGGATATGGACCACAGGACAGTCACATACACAGGCGGGGATATGGACCACAAGACAGTCACATACACGGGCCGGGATATGGACCACAGGACAGTCACATAGAGCGAGAGAGAGCGAGAGCGAGAGAGAGCGAGATCGGGAGAGGGAGAGGGAGATGGAGATGGAGATGGAGATGGAGAGGGAGAGGGAGAGGGAGAGGGAGAGGGGAGGGGGAGGGGAGGGGAGGGGAGAGGGAGAGGAGAGGAGAGGAGAGGAGGGGGGAGGGGAGGGGAGGGGAGGGGAGGGGAGGGGAGGGAGGGGAGGCGATGGGGACGGGAGGGGAAGGGGAGGGGGAGATATAGTTTGTTTATTTGGGCTTAAGGGCGCCTGAACTGCCAGTGGTTATCTAGCGCCCAAGGGGGAGATATAGATAGACAGATATATAAATAGGTAGATAGATAGAGATATAGAGAGATAGTGATAGAGAGATAGTGATATAGAGATAGTGATAGAGAGATAGATAGACAGATGGAGATAGAGAGATAGAGATAGGGAGATAGAGATAGAGAGATAGAGACAGATGAGACAGAGCAGAACGTAAGCGCACCTGTTGCTGAACCTCCATGGTGTTGAGGATACTCTTGACAGTGGGGTCGGCTCTCAGAATGCTGGCCGGGCTGTCACTGCTGCAGTTCTGAGTGATAGCCGACTGCAGCTGACGTAACCGTGGAGCTCGTGACAACCGACACCTGCAGGTCACACCAGATCTATTGGATGGTGCCACTGAGGTCATACAGGCCACTGGAGGGGTAACGCAGGTAGCTGGTCAGCTAGTGATATCCAACACCTGCAGGGGTCATGCAGGTAAGTGGGTGACACAGGTCGTCGTGGGAGGTCGTCATACCAGACACCTGCAAAGGTCATACAGGTCATTGGGGGTCACACAGGTCGCTGGGAGGTCACACCAGGTACAAAGGAGGCTTCATCGGTCACTTGCAATTGCAGATATCATAAGGATCATTGATGGCCATTCTGGTCACGAAGGTCAAAGAAGGCAGCTGGGCTGATGGTCTGTCCATCACTGATACAAGCTATGGTAACAGCAGCTGCGCCACCTTGTCCAAAACAATCACTAACGGATGCCATGCCTACATCTCACATGATGCCCAGCTTGTTGGAACCGCAGTATAACGCCCTTCCCCTCCCTCATATAATAACAAAACCTGTGGTGTTCAACAGAGATCTTACAGAGGGAATCCGAGGGGAGATGCCAACACACCCTGGAAGTGCAGCGTTCACACTCGCACTGCTATGTCGGTTGACGAGCCCCCGCCACCGCCGCCGCCAGCTCACCTGTGCTCCATGATGGCCTGCAGGTCATGTTCCGTAATGACCTCGGCCTTCACCATCTCCTTCAGCAGCAGCTCCAGCGTGTCCTGGTTGTCGCGATTGTACAGAAGATCCACCAGGTCGAGCTGACCTCCGGACGACACCAGACGGTGGAACGCCGCCGCCAGGTCCGCCGAGGCGCCGTCACAACCTGTGACGGTGGTAAGAGTCGCCAGAGGTCAGACGAGTCGCCGAGATCACACTCACGTCGCCCTCGATTGTCGCCCGAATCGATACAGAACTTGCACTCCTCAGGATCATAGTGAAACAGTGTGGATTCCTTCAATTTCATCAACTTAATATCGACTCTAAACTCCTATTCAAATGCATCCCCTAAACCACACATACATGCACACACGAGAAAGAGCGGCTGTTCGTCACCATCTCCACGGCCGGTGCTCCGAAGCTATAAATCTGAAGTGGGAACCAAAACCTCACGGACAATTGCTTCGATGACCCGGGAACATCATCTTGTCTTCCCGAATGGACTTCACGAACTCGACCGCATTGAATCAGCTCCATCATACTCGATTTGGGGAGCACTCCCATCATTTGCTTGCAAACAACGTTAAACGCTATTTCTCTTTACAATCCAGAGTTATGTGAAGACAACCGTATTTCCTCATTTTCCACGTCGCCCCACGGTTTGACGACTTCGTCTGACATGCTCCACTCTGTGAATATCGAATTGTATGCCACTTCCGTCGCACTACGTTCCCAGCCGCCAGTGGTGGAGGCCACGTACCGGGCTGTCCGGCGTGCAGACACACCACCAGTTTTGGCAGCCGGTGGTAGGTGAACTGCACCCAATAGCGACCCATGTCGGTGCCCACCGTTTGCGAGAGACCCTCGCAGCACGTGCGCACGATGTTGTAGTACAGGTCCCGCGCAGAGATGCCCTGTGGCGGACTGAGAGGTGAGCCACACAAACAACACACGCACGATGTTGTAGTACAGGTCCCGCGCAGAGATGCCCTGTGGCGGACTGAGAGGTGAGCCACACAAACAACATACGCACGCGTCGCCACAGTCTGTCGTTGTACTCTAGGTCCCCACTTCTTAGTGGCAGTGAATGCCACACCACGTAAGAGGGATGCTCCCGCACATTTGTCCCGTGCATATCAGGACACATAGCTTACTGTAACTTTTACCAAAGACAACGAGCACGCCACATGCTAGCACACGCAAATACGACCAATTTCCCAACATATCGAAACACAACACATATGTTTTGTATTCATGTAACCATCAGTTTGTAAAGCATACCCTTTCTTAGTTTAGTTACCATGTTCTATTCTATTTCTTCCTGACGACCGTTAACTGCTGCTGCCGTACGTTACTGACTACACACCGGTGTCAGCCGCCGCTACCGTACGTTACTGACCACACACCGGTGTCAGCCGCCGCTGCCGTACGTGACTGACCACACACCGGTGTCAGCCGCCGCTGCCGTACGTGACTGACCACACACCGGTGTCAGCCGCCGCTGCCGTACGTGACTGACCACACACCGGTGTCAGCCGCCGCTGCCGTACGTTACTGACCACACACCGGTGTCAGCCGCCGCTGCCGTACGTGACTGACCACACACCGGTGTCAGCCGCCGCTGCCGTACGTTACTGACCTGAGTCTGCTGCAGCAACAACAGACGGTCAGCCATGGCCTGGGGTGGTCTGACCCGGAAGCAGGTCAATTCCACCTGGATCAGACAGTGGACGCTGTAGATGACGGGCCGCTCCACCTCCAGCACCCGCACACCCTCTGCCGGCTCGTGTTCCAATAGGAGCCTGGGATAGCACATCAGGTCAGTGGACAGGCCACAGGACAGTCGCCATCCAGTGCACTAAGTCAGCCGACGTCCGCGCTCTGCGGCCGGACCAGAGGTCAGTGACCCGACCACCAACAGGACGTCAGTGTAGGACACGGGACCGGACAATGACCCGACCACCAACAGGACGTCAGTGTAGGACACGGGATCGGACAATGACCCGTCCACGAACATGACGTCAGTGTAGGATACGGGACCGGACAATGACCCGACCACGAACTGGACGTCAGTGTAGGACATGGGACTGGACAATGACCCGACCACGAACAGGACGTCAGTGTAGGACACGGGACCGGACAATGACCCGTCCA
Organism: Ashinkailepas kermadecensis; assembly: GCA_034440615.1. Taxonomy (NCBI): domain Eukaryota; kingdom Metazoa; phylum Arthropoda; class Thecostraca; family Neolepadidae; genus Ashinkailepas; species Ashinkailepas kermadecensis. Next base: position 575,688 of record JAOTOM010005076.1, on the reverse strand, counting down.
CGAACAGGACGTCAGTGTAGGACACGGGACCGGACAATGACCCGACCACGAACAGGACGTCAGTGTGGGACACGGGACGGGACAATGGCCCGACCACCAACAGGACGTCAGTGTAGGACATGGGACCGGACAATGACCCGACCACGAACAGGATGTCAGTGTAGGACACGGGACCGGACAATGACCCGACCACGAACAGGACGTCAGTGTGGGACACGGGACGGGACAATGGCCCGACCACGAACAGGACGTCAGTGTGGGACATGGGACCGGACAATGACCCGACCACGAACAGGACGTCAGTGTAGGACATGAGACTGGACAATGACCCGACCACGAACTGGACGTCAGTGTAGGACATGGGACGGGACAATGACCCGACCACGAACAGGACGTCAGTGTAGGACATGGGACCGGACAATGACCCGACCACGAACTGGACGTCAGTGTAGGACATGGGACGGGACAATGACCCGACCACCAACAGGACGTCAGTGTAGGACATGGGACCGGACAATGACCCGACCACGAACTGGACGACAGTGTAGGACATGGGACCGGACAATGACCCGACCACCAACTGGACGTCAGTGTAGGACATGGGACTGGACAATGACCCGACCACGAACTGGACGTCAGTGTAGGACATTGGACTGGACAATGACCCGACCACGAACTGGACGTCAGTGTAGGACATGGGACTGGACAATGACCCGACCACGAACTGGACGTCAGTGTAGGACATGGGACCGGACAATGACCCGACCACCAACTGGACGTCAGTGTAGGACATGGGACGGGACAATGACCCGACCACGAACTGGACGTCAGTGTAGGACATGGGACTGGACAATGACCCGACCACGAACAGGACGACAGTGTAGGACATGGGACCGGACAATGGCCCGTCCACGAACATGACGTCAGTGTAGGATACGGGACCGGACAATGACCCGACCACGAACAGGACGTCAGTGTAGGACATGGGACCGGACAATGGCCCGTCCACGAACATGACGTCAGTGTAGGATACGGGACCGGACAATGACCCGACCACGAACAGGACGACAGTGTAGGACATGGGACTGGACAATGACCCGACCACGAACAGGACGTCAGTGTGGGACATGGGACCGGACAATGACCCGACCACGAACAGGACGTCAGTGTAGGACATGGGACCGGACAATGACCCGACCACCAACTGGACGTCAGTGTAGGACATGGGACTGGACAATGACCCGACCACGAACAGGACGCCAGTGTGGGACATGGGACCGGACAATGACCCGACCACGAAAATGACGTCAGTGTAGGACACGGGACCGGACAATGACCCGACCACCAACAGGACGTCAGTGTAGGACATGGGACCGGACAATGGCCCGACCACGAACTGGACGACAGTGTAGGACATGGGACCGGACAATGGCCCGACCACCAACAGGACGTCAGTGTAGGACACGGGACCGGACAATGGCCCGACCACGAACAGGACGCCAGTGTGGGACATGGGACCGGACAATGACCCGACCACGAACAGGACGTCAGTTTAAGACATGGGACCGGACAATGGCCAGACCACGAACAGGACGTCAGTGTAGGACACGGGACCGGAAAATGACCCGCCCACGAACAGGAAGTCAGTGTAAGACATGGGACCGGACAGTGGCCCGACCACGAACAGGACGTCAGAGTAAGACACGGGATCGAACAATGACCCGACCACCAACAGGACGTCAGTGTGGGACATGGGACCGGACAATGGCCCGACCACGAAAATGACGTCAGTGTAGGACACGGGATCGGACAATGACCCGACCACCAACAGGACGTCAGTGTAGGACATGGGACCGGACAATGGCCCGACCACGAACTGGACGACAGTGTAGGACATGGGACCGGACAATGGCCCGACCACCAACAGGACGTCAGTGTAGGACACGGGACCGGACAATGGCCCGACCACGAACAGGACGCCAGTGTGGGGCACGGGACCGGACAACGACCCGTCCACGAACAGGACGTCAGTTTAAGACATGGGACCGGACAATGGCCAGACCACGAACAGGACGTCAGTGTAGGACACGGGACCGGAAAATGACCCGCCCACGAACAGGAAGTCAGTGTAAGACATGGGACCGGACAGTGGCCCGACCACGAACAGGACGTCGGAGTAAGACACGGGACCGAACAATGACCCGACCACCAACAGGACGTCAGTGTAGGATACGGGACAGGACAATGGCCCGTCCACGAACAGGACGTCAGTGTAGGACACGGGACCGGACAATGACCCGACCACGAACTGGACGACAGTGTAGGACACGGGACCGGACAATGACCCGACCACCAACAGGACGTCAGTGTAGGACACGGGACCGGACAATGGCCCGACCACCAACAGGACGTCCGTGTAGGACACGGGAAGGGACAATGGTCCGACCACGAACAAGACACCAGTGTAGGACACGGGACCGGACAATGGCCCGACTCGGAGCAGGGGGCAGGCAGGTACCCACCGGAGATGCTTGACGATGTTTTGGTGCTCTCCGAGTGTGTCCAGGCGGTCGTCCAGGGCAGTCAGCTGTTTCCTCACCTGGGCCGCCTTGTCTGCAACACATCACACCGCCGGCGATAAAGCGAAGCCGCCACTTTCAGGTCACGGATTCAAAGCGCGTCAGCTGCCTAGAATATTAGCCTCTGTGACTGTTCAGAATGAGGTAATGGTGAGACCTAAGACTAACGCATCTGATCATGTAAACATAACAAGCATCAGAATAGCATCAAAGCATGACAACGAAAAGAGAAAACAGCATTCAGGTCCAGCAAGTTAATGGAACCAAAAGCAACGGTGGTGGGAACAAGCATTCTTTATCTTATAACACGAAGTACAGCTGAACCATTTCTTGTACGAATGGATACATACATTCCCCGCTGGCTGGGATAAACCAGACCGACAGCTGGGGGCTGAGAAGAGCCTTCGGTTCTTTTACGACGCATTCGACTGCTGGGTTATATAATGTCGCCAACCTCCCACGCAGATTGGTCGCGGGTGGACTCGGTAATCCAGCCGGTTGTGGGATCCGAACCGACGATCTTACGATCCCAGCTCTAGCTGATGGTCCGTGGTGCATCCTAGCACTGGTTGGCACTCTGTAGAATGTGTCAGCTCTTCCTCGTGGTCGAGTATATCCCAGCACTGTCTGTCTGTGTACAGTGCATCTCAGATCCGCTTAGCGCTCTGTGGCGTATTCGAGCACTGGCTGTCGATATTTGGTGCATCAAAGCCCCAACCGCTGGTTGACAGTGCATCCAAGCCCCAACCGCTGGTTGATAGTGCAGGCAAACCCCAACCGCTGGTTGACGGTGCATCCCAGTTCGGTAGTGTACCCCAGTTCCAGATGTCGATATGCTGCCTACTCCGGCTCTGGCTGTCGGTCTCTAGTTATTTTTACCCCAAGCTGACCGTCCGTATTGCATCCTAGTTCCGAGTGTCAGTATGTAGTGTATTCCAGGTCCGAGTGTCGGTCTGTAACGTATCCCAGCTCCAGCGGTTCGTCTGCAGTATAACTCAGCACCGGTTATCGGCCGATGCGGTATTTACTCTTCATCTCCTGGTGACCTGTGGTGTAGCTCAGGACTAGCTGAAGGTCTGTAGTGTGTCCTAGTCAGGGTTGACGTTGCACTTTGTGGTTCTGGATGTGGTGGTCGGTTATTAATGGCTTTACGACGCGTCAACTGTTGGGTCACACAGCGTCGCATAGCGTCAGCCAGACCAGCGGCGTTCAGCCGTCGCGCGGCACGTACCCGGCCGCTCGAGCCGGCCCAGGTAGAGCAGCGCCGCCAGCAGCCTGTTGCGCGCCACTGTCTCGGTGAGCGCGGCCAGCTTGGACAGCAGTAATAGGTGCTCGGCCTGGCCGGGTGCCAACTTCAGGGCGGCTGCCACGGCCTCGGTCAGCGCCGCCAGCCAGTCACACAGCGCCAGTACAGAGCATGCCAGTGCCATGCACTCCTCTTGTTTACCGCGGCACTGCACCTGCAACTGTAGGAGAGGCAGGGTCACTGGTGTTGCCACCCCAAGGGCCTGCCATCGGGGGCACTGCTATCGGGGACAGGGTCACTGGTGTTGCCACCGGACAGGGTCCTGCCATCGGGGGCGCTGCCATCGGGGACACTGCCATCGGGGACACTGCCATCGGGGGCACTGCCATCGGGGACACTGCTATCGGGGGCACTGCCATCGGGGGCACTGCCATCGGGGGCGCTGCCACCGGACAGGGCACTGCCATCGGGGACACTGCCATCGGGGGCACTGCCATCGGGCCACTTCCTCAGGCAGTATTACAGAGAGGGAGGCGATACGCACACCGGGTAGTCACTGCTGGCGATCGCGGGGCAGTGAGGGAAGGGCACACAAGTGACATCGTCACTGGTTCAGTCAGTGATCATGCGACCGTGATGACGCACATCGCTGCACATAGCGCAACCGAGAACCTCCGAGGAATTCCTCGGATACAGCCAAATCAACACACACACAGATACAGTGGCGGTAGGCGAGCACGACTGTTCCATCGGTGAACACCGATACGACCCACCTCTACCATGACGACAATATCCAGACACGCAGACAGGCAGTGTGTCTTGTCGAAACTGCGGAAACCCGACACCGACTCCAGCACAGCCTGATGCGATATTATCTGCGAAGTAGCGCACATTACCAAGTCACGAAAGAGCCATATGCATGTGCAATGCAAAAATGATGGTATTTTGGCTATTTGGTCAGCTTACAAAGCAAAGAAGTGGAGGGGGGGGGGGGTGTGCCAGCGCAAAGAGAATCAATGCAACCAATCACAAATGCCCAGTGATATCGCACAGAAAACAACATGGTAAATGATAACCCATGTTAAAAATATCCTAAATCTGCACAAACAATTGAAAATTATCCTCCACATTTCTTCAATATCACCTTCATGTCTAAATATATAGTCTCGTAGCATTACACGATTATTCAAGTGTCCAGTTAGGTTTTTAAACTAGCTTTGTAACTTCTAGCCTCTGCTAACCATCGTCATCATATTAGTTACACATCCATGGCCATACAGAATGGTCCTACATCCATGGAACCCATAACTGTAACCAAACGTGTTGTGCAGAGACGCCGACGCTGGCCAGTGAGTGAATTAGTTAGTTGTTGGTTGGTTGGTTGGTTGGTTAGTTAGTTAGCTATTTGGGCTTGAGGGCGCATTGACGTCATTGGTCACATAGCGTCCATCAACCAGCGATGTTCGCAGGCTTACCCCCGAACAGAGGGCGTATTTTATGTATTTGAAGATGATGGTCTTGAGCGTGGGTCCGACTGTAGAGAGTTGCAGCATGGTGGACGCCAGGTCATATACGTCACCGCTGACGCCTCGAGGCAAAACCTGCCAACACACGTCAGCCGTTACTACTGCCATCTAACGGTGGGAGCTGCAGACACCATTACCACCACCGACACCGAGCAGTACGGCTACAGGCATGCATATTGCACAATGGACACAAGCGCACCTAAGGGGGCGGGGTTGGGAACATCGCCTTGTTCTGGATGTTGTTATCTAGAACATTGTTCCCTCCGGGAAATTCTCCACTTCCCTTTTTGCTAAAAGATGAATTGAGTCGCTTCAAAATGACTGCAAACCCTATGATGCTTTATAAGAATACTCAAAACTGGCCGGAAAACACACCATCTCCTGAGCCACCACCCAAACCCATCCCAAAACCTCGTCTGACGCCACCACCCAGACCGAACCCACCACATCTGCCACGCCCGTCCAGCCCGAACCCACAACCCCAGACCAACGAGTTCCATCCGAACTTTCCACGCCTCCCAAACGCATATACCCGCCGCTATGCCACATCATCCCCCCCCAAAAAAAAAAAAAAACCCATGCGTCAAAATCCAGGCTAACACCTCTGCCTGAGTCACCACCCACTCCTCTCCGTCCACCGGTTCCACCGTTCTCCCGAACACTACACCGACACCACCCCAGTATAGGAGCACCAGCACACACTAAACGTGTTCGGCAATTTAACTTTCTCTACAGTAGAACACCTGTGACCTTCAAGGTAAGTTCATAGAATTAAACTAAGAATTCCTACAACAAAAACCATTACTAGCTGCGCTCCAAGAAGCTCACTTTGGAGACAGCGACTCCATTTGGAACTAAATTCCCGGTTACACATGGCAGGTCGATGACGTAAACTGTCCACACTGTAAATGGGGCGCAACCGTACTCATCGCAAACAGCCTACATCAACGTCCAGTAACGTTAAATTCTCCCCTGAACTGCATAGCAGGCAGCCTCAAAATTGCCCATTGACAAACCACGGTCATCTATCTATACACTTCACCATCAGCTGCAACCCCTACACCACAGAAACTGAGCGACTTGCTGCTTCAGGCTCCCCACCAGCTATAATTATGGGAGACTACACCCCTCATGAGGGAAACAATCGGACGGACACTAGAGGCCGCGAAATTCACCAGTTTATATCAGATCACAACTTAGTACTTCTAAACACCAGGGCCGCCACCTGCCACCACCCGACCTTTGGAGGATCGGACAGCTGCATGGACTTAACATGCTGCTCCAAATGATTAAGCTCACCATTTGACTCGTCAGTTTCAGACGTTCTCGGGCTGAGCGACCACTACCCAATCACAATTAGGCTCAGCACGGACGCTATCCACAATACTAAGCTATTCAGACCATCTTGGAACTTGAAAAGAGCAGACTGCGCAAAAATATAGTATTAGGTGGACCAAACCTAGCAACTTCAGACCAGTAACATCGAAACAATACTAATGGCCATCAGCTCAGAAGCACGTGACCCAGTCCCAAAAAAAACAAAAAGTTTGGCAGTACTTTGCGTCTCAATTCAATAGTTTCACCCCTACCGGCAGAATCTTGGACGTGATGAAGCGTTTGAACCTGAAATGTCCACAACCAAGCCCCTTGCCACAGCTGGCGGTGAAAGGACAGCACACTATTGACCCACAACAAGTTGTAGACCACTTTAAACTACGCTACGCCAGCGTCTCTGGCAACAGCACCTGCCTTGGGTTCTTTTACGACGCATTCAACCGCTAGGTCATATAGCGTCGCCAACCTCTCACGTCGATTGGTCGCGGGCGGACTCGGTAAATGCCGCCGGTTGTGAGGTTCGAACCCACGATCTTGCGATCAAGAGTCCGACGCTCTACCAACGGACCTACCGCGGCCCCCTACGATACCCCTCCACTCCACTTCAGGACACAATAGTTGCGCCGCTACCATATTAAAATCAAATCCATTAACACGCGCCCTGGAGGGCCTCTGAAAATTACGCGCACTGGAGGGGGGGGGGGGATTCCGCCCCCCGCTCCAAAGATCTCGGCTCCTATTAAAGCTGGAGGAACGAAATTCGCAGGGTGGATGGGTACGGTAATTAACTCTATCGTGTGCAAATTTCATGACCTTAGGTCAATATCTTCAAGGTCAAATGAGGTACCATTTGTCAAAGTTTTCTTGTTTTGCGTGGCTTGGCTTGTCATTGTTATGGATCGCTGTGATTGTGTTTAAATGCTCCAAAATGGGCATCAATGATGTTTTGGACATTACTAATGATGCAATACAGATGCTAGATCCGACATTTGACCTCAGGTCACCTATATAGCAGCACTTGATCAGGTCCGTTACCTGTTCCAGTTGCCGGAACCGGGCCGCCCGCCCGACTGTTCCGTCGGGCAGCTCGGCGCAATCGACTTCGCGAAGAAAGGAGTGAAGTACATGAATAAAGTATGGAAACGCAATGACAAACAGTACAAATGACAAACAGTAGTGCATTTATGACAACATTCCAGTTGATCAAGTTTGGTTCCATTAACCTGTCATGAACTTGACCTGACTTGACCTCGGTGACCGAACATGACCTTGAAACCATATAGCATATAAATATACATCAAACAAGTCGCTAGTGTTGCCAAGAACACTTCCCTTTTGCGAATATACGGGAAGCGTACCAGCGCCGATTTTTGTGGTCTGGCGCCAGGAAATGTTTTGACTTTAACGGCCCCTAACTTGAAAAATGTTCGTCCTGTTTCCATTTTTCTTGCTTTAAACGACGCGCCGGTCATTTCTAAGCAGGTATGCATAAAATCACGTATATCGACCGGTAAAATCTGCAGTTATGTACGAAAAACCGGAGGGGTGGGCGCATTTCGCCCCCCCCCCCTCCAGTGCGCGTGTTAAGTATCAACAGGCACCGCACTGCTTTACGTCTCACAGATACGACCAGAGCCGATTTGGGCACAAACTTCCACCATATAGTGTTTAAATTGACACGCCTCCCTCAGATGTTAACCTCACAATGCCAACCACTGCAGCTCGACCGCCCACTAGGCCATTCTGGACCCTCAATCAACCAAAGGTCGAGTGCTTGCTCTCGGAAAAGAAATCAATTATCACATCGGCGGATATTCTTGGCGCCTTCCACACATTCGCCGATGACCACAATCACACAACACTAGTATTCACGGATGGGTCGAAACACGAGGTCAAGGTAGGCATCAGCATCACTGGACAAGGCCTTAGGCTTTCCAAGAATCTATCGAACAACTTTTCCATCTACTCTGTTGAAGAACTGGCCATTCTGGCCACTATCTCCATTATCAAGAGGCGTAAAGCTAGAAACGTAGGATTTTGCACAGATTCCAAATCCGTCCTTCAGTCAATTAGCAACACCCACGACTGTCCACATCCAGTTATTAACAAATCGTACCACATCCAACAAATCGTGGCCCATAACGTAAACAACCTTTCCTTCCTCTGAACACCCGGCCACGCCAACATCCCAGGCAACGAAGAAGCAGATCGGCCGGCAAAGCAAGTCTCTTCATCGAACACTTACCTCAGCATGGAATATTCGATAGCTGATTGCAAAGCACTCCTACAACGCTACATACGCCAGCATTACCAGAGCATATGGGCACAACACAAGTCCAACCACACCTACAACGTCAAACCAACGGTAGGCACATGGAACACATCATATCAATCTCATCGTCAAAAGGAAGCCATCCTCACAAGACTTAGAACTGGTTGCACAAACCAAACAGTCTCAACTAGAGAATGACCAATGTACAACACTCCACTGGTTGGTTGGTTATTGGTTTTACGACACGTCGACCGTTGAGTTATGTAGCGTCGCCAATCTCTCACGCCGATTGGTCGCGGGCGAAGAGTAGCGACAGGTGAGACTCGAACCCACAACCTTTCGATTGTGAGACGAGCATCTTACCCCTAGACCACTCGTCCCCCAACGCCCCACTGCGACACTTGCAACACTACATCAAGCATAGGCCACATCCAGCTAGATTGTAATAGCTTCAACGCCCAGATACAACTACGTAAGTCCTTCTGCCAAAAAGAGGCATCACCCTGTCTCTTCCATCGCTTCTGTGCGACAAACACCCGGAACTTCTTCAATTGTTGTTTGAATATCTGTACGCCACAAAACTAGCAGGAGCACTGTAGACATCACACCGCCAACACTTGATTCAACATGCAATGCATGCCCGCGATATACTCTTAGGATTAACGTCCTAGCCTTCCCCGAATGGCATCGGACGTACATGAGCCGATTCGCTTTCCAATTCGAAATAAATGATTACCTAGCGGTGACGTCGGACGTAGATGAGCCGACATGCGTTAAAAACTTAACATAACGTATAACGACTGCCCAGAGGAGCCATCGGACGTAGATGAGCCGATTTACCTCGCAATTCATCATGTAAAACGACTGCCCAGAGGTACAACAGAGGTAGATGAGCCGAATTGCCAAACACCGTATTAACCTCACTGACAATCCTGCATGACATGCTGAGACTAACCCCCTACTAACAATTAACACGTGGTGGCTGGCGTGATATGCGGTGTGGACAATTACCTCCTTGTCCGCACGGTAGACGACCCCTCGGTGCTCTTCGGCAAGAGTAGACTAATGCCGGCACCCTGGCAAAATAAACCTCTCGTCACTCTCAAATGCACCCTCCCCACCACAGCTACAAATTATCTTACGGAGGAGTAAAGTACAACTAAAACAATTTAGACATTCTGGAGATATCCCCACCTAGCCCTAGCCTTCAGCATCTTAACGTCACACACAAACACCATAGCGTAAAGCTCCCTTAACGTAAATGTACACCTGCCTCCTGGCTTGCTTACAAAATACACTCGCATTATATGCGGCGAAAAAGACCATTGGGGTCCAGCAGGCCTCTAAAAATCACTCCCACCACGGAAAGAAGTCTCGGATGCGCGGGACCTCGTTCAGTACCACACGCTGACCTTGCTGCACAAGGTGCGTCGCCTGGGTGAGCCAGTCACTAGCCTGTGAATTTGCTCTGGTATCACAGACACGCGACAGGACCATCAGGCAAGACAGCGATCTGCACGTGCCCAGATCGCGAACCGACATGGGCAAGCGACGTTTTTGTAGTTGCGCGGCTAGACAATACATTGCCTTGCCGCCCGATCTGACGCGGCTACCCATCCCCCTGTTTGGACCGCACCTAAAGCGTCACCTGCGTAGGAACCCGGACTGTGGACGCACTTAGCGCCTTATTTATGTGTCTGCTTTCATGACTGCTTGTAGACGATATCTGAATGTATGATACTTCTGCCGACCTCTTTTTATTTGTATGACGTGAGGCTGTAATATCCACGAGTTAATTGTGGATGGCCTTAATACATGTCTGTCTGTCTGTCTGGATGCCAGATACATAAATATCATTATCTTCTTAGACCTGGAATGCCACCAGATTTTCCTGTTCCAATGCAACACTCCAAAATATAAATCAAACCCTGGGCGGGGCAATGAGCTTACCCCCACTGAGTGCCCGACTTCTTTCTTGTTTTTGGCCCCAAAAAACGAACTTTCAAAAACTGAAGATAAAATAACCGAAATCCGGCCGTTTTGTGGAGAGGGGTCAAATGTTCCAGACGAGGAACACGTGTCCGATACGACCGACGCACGCACACTGGCGCATCCAAGGGGATGGTCCGGGGATGGGTGCGCTCTCCTTACGGATCGGATGTTTTTTTTTGTGCGAGAGGGGGGGTCCTGGAACTTAACAAAGACCAGCCGCCGCTAATTTTTTCCTCCAAAAAAATGAAGTCTTTGTAAAATCAGGGACCAGTCCTACTACCCACTCCAACCACTCAGTTGGCTTACGAAAGAAATCCGAGGAGCTTAGTTCATTCTGGGCCCTCTACTTAAGAAAATCATGGGTACGCCCCTGCCAACAACACTGAGGAGAGTCCCGTTTCGTCGGTAGCCATCTGTCACAAAAAGACGACAATCGGAGTGTTAGCCTGCTACTTGCGTTGGTCGGCGAGCATGCAACGCTGCACCACTCTGCGCGGGCTATTCAGACTGTGGCTGGTAATGAGGTGATTTTTAGAGGTGGAACCGAAAGAACGAATGCACGCATGCACGCATGCACGCACGCACGCACGCACGCACGCACGCACGCACGCACGCACGCACGCACGCACGCACGCACACACACGCGCGGACAGACGGGCACACAGGCAGACATGCGAGCACGCAGGTACGCAGGCGTGCATATACACAGGCACGCAGGCACACCGGCACGCACACGCATAATGCCTATGCACTTGTGTGTATTACACGAATAATGACAACGGGTTGTTGCCCTAGGCTAGATGAAAACCTAGTGCAGTTCAAGTTTCAAGCTCAAAGTTATATTACAAACACGCTAAAAGCAAATACCTTTGTTTGCGCTCATATTAGCTGTCCAATGAATTCAAAACACTCATTATGAGCCGGACTTTACGTACCAGTAACCACTATAGCATCCAGCTCACTTCGCATTACTGATGGTTAGTTAGTTACTTGGGTTTAAAAGGGCGCATCGACTGCACTGGTTATATAGCGCCCATAACAAGCATATTCATGAAAACTAAGCAGTAAAATCGTGGTAAAACAGTGTCATGTTAAGAGATGGTAGGCTCACTTTTACGACTGCCGAACCTATTACAACACAAGATTGGATTCTGTCAAGGACTCATACAGCTCTGAACTCAGAACCCAGGGGGCGAAGGAGACCCCATGACAGGGACGGATCCAGGGGCGGCGGCGACCCCATGAAGACGCGGCGCTCCTCCAGGACGCTCCAGCGCGTTCCCAACTCCCGCCCCTGAAATTGTCACCCGACGGCACCCCTCAAAGTAGAAAATGCGCTCTTTAGAATGAATTCCGAATGTTCGAGTGCACCTCTGACATATTCTTAGTCAGTGGGGCCCCTGTAAGAAAACAAAATGTCATGAATCGAATATTATGCCCCCGCCCCCTCACTCCCTGGCGAAATTCTACATTCATCAGTGTTTTGTGCTCGCTGAGTGCACCTGTCAAAAGGCGGTGGTTGGTTATTGGAGTTTAGGGGCGCATAGACTGCTTTGGTCATGCAGCGCCCACAAAAGGCTTTTAGCGTAAAAACTCGCTAGAATTTTAATAAGTCGCCAGACCTGGCAACTCAGTGATTCAGCGACGTCCCATGGCAGATCCATACTCGGTGGCAACGCAACGTGGTGCAATAGCGGCGTGGCAACGCAACGTGGTGCAATAGCGGGGGACCAATGGCGTGCCGCTCCAGAACCTTCCAACGCCCGTGCACGTATAAAAGGCCAGTGGCGCCTGCAGTCGGCGGATTATTCCCACCAAACTTTCACTTTGGAGCTCATCAACATTACGTCCCGGCCTCTCTAAGCCGGGGACCGGTCCCCCTCCGCCCCGCAAAAGATCCCGCCGTCGTCCCTCGAGGACGCTAGGGATGGGGCGGGTCAAGGGGGACCCCCCGGGGTCAGATGTCACGTCCGGCGTTAAATTGAGGTCGGCGAGTCAGACTGACTCCGGGGGCATACAAAGCAGCGCCTCTTCAGGAACGCCTTGAAACGGTGCCGTTCGGCTGCGGTGGCGAGTCATCCTCCAGTTCAGCGAGATGTATGGGTAAGTCGGACTGGATACTGAAGACACCAGTGGCCAGGAATTGCATACATCCCCCGATGCAGTGAGATGTTTGGGTAAGACGGACTGGATACTGAAGACACCAGTAGCCAGGAATTGCATACATCCCCCGATGCAGCGAGATGTATGGGTAAGTTGGACTGATACTAAGACACCAGTAGCCAATTATACATCCCCCGATGCAGCGAGATGTATGGGTAAGTTGGACTGGTTGGTTGGTTGGTTATTGGTTTTACGACACGTCGACCGTTGAGTCATATAGCGTCGCCAATCTCTCACGCCGATTGGTCGCGGGCGAAGAGTAGCGACAGGTGAGACTCGAACCCACAACCTTTCGATTGTGAAACGAGCATCTTACCCCTAGACCACTCGTCCCCTAAGTTGGACTGGACACTGAAGACACCAGTAGCCAGGAATTGCATGCATACCCCGGTGCAGTGAGATGTAAGGGTAAGTTTGACTGGATACTGAAGACACAAATGGCCAGAAATTGCATACATCCCCCGATGCAGTGAGATGTGATGGGAATCGACCGTACCAAACACCAGTAGCCAGAAATTGCATACATCCCCCGATGCAGTGAGATGTATGGGTAAGCCGGACAATAGCCCGGGAGTGGATACCGAAGACACCAGTAGCCAGAAATGCATGCATCCCCCGGTGCAGTGAGATGTAAGGGTAAGTTGGACTGGATACCGAAGACACAAGTGGCCAGAAATTGCATACATCTTCAGGGGCAGCGAGATGGTTGGTTGGTTCGTTCGTTGTTGGAGTTTCGGGGCGCATTGAGTGCGATGGTCGCACAGCACCCATAGCATCGTCAGTCAAACAATGTCATGTTCACGAAAGCCAGTCAACGAGGCAATTGCATGTGAAGGGGTCGACGTACGTGTGACATTCTATAGGCCACCAGACCAGAATGAAAACGCAGACAGGTTGATGCAGGAAGAGATAAGTAGGAGAGTGCACGAGAGAACTGTATTGTTGTGGGGCTTCAACATAGCAGAGATGGGAGACAAAACTAGATGTTTAAGCAAGTCAGCAAGACGTTCAGGTTTGTTTTGAGGAAATTTATTCTTTCAGATGAGCTGTATGACCAACGCAGTCGATGCGCCCGTAAGCCCAAATTCTTTCAGATGACACATGAACCTACACGGGGAAATGAAATGTTAGATCTGGTGTTTACAAATGAGGAAAATTAAGTACATAATGTAAACATAGGAGAGACCTTCGGTAATAGTGATCACAACATTATATGCTTTGCCGCATATGTTGAAAGTGTAGGAGTCAATAAAGCATTGATTCAAAAATTGTATAAGAGAAATTACCATGATTTCAGTAACTACCTGAATGAAATTAATCGGAAAGTTATTAATGGGCTTAGATGCATATGAAATGTGCACAATGGTAAAGTACAAACTGTTCCAAGGTCAGGATAGGTTCATTACCAATAGGCAAATTATATTAAACAAGATTAAGCACCCTTCATGGCTGACCAAGGAAGTAAAACATTTACTGGGGTCAAAGAAGCAGGCATTTAAGAAACTGAAATATTTTAACTCTGAGGCAAATATTGAACCACATAGAATAGCTAGAAATAAAGTTAGGCGTGTTAGGGCATCTACAAGACTGGCTGAAATCAAATTCGCTCGAGAATGTTCAGCAGGCAATGCTAAGAGGTTCTTTAGTTTCTACAACTTTAAGTCTAAAAAGTGTAACGTTGGGCCACTGGAGGTAGATGATAAAATAGCGGTTGATGATTGTGATATAGTGCAGTACCTAAGCAAACAATTCCCATCAGTATTTACTAAAGAGAACTCTGGTGCATTGGAAACAACTGAAAGCTATGCCATAGTAGGTGATAGGTTGGAGGATCTTGCAATAACGACAGAAGTTGTAGAAAAACAGTTGCAGAATATAACACCTAATAAAGCTTCTGGGCCAGATGATATATATGATAGGATCTTAGGAGTGTGCTAAAGCATTGGCAGTTCCCCTAGATATCATTTTCACGCATTATATGGAATATTCTGAGGTACCGGAAGATTAGCGAAATGCAAATGTAGTACCGATTTTCAAAAAGGGAAGCATAATGTTCCACATGGGTGTCTAATTCAGCAACTAGAACAGCATGGGATTGATGGTAAGGTTCTTGGTTGGATTGAAGCATGGTTAAGGGGAAGTAAACAAATGTTAGTGTTAAACGGATGTAAATCTGAATGGAAGGATGTTCTGAGTGGAGTACCACAGGGCTCTGTTCTAGGGTCACTTCTCTTTATCATCTTTGTGAATAACATTGAGGTAGGGCTGAGGAATAGGGTGGTCAAATTTGCTGATGACTTCAAATTCTACAGGAGTGGCTTACAGTAGTGAGCAATCTAGTAATATTCAACATGACTTAGAGGACCTAAGAAAGTGGGCTGATCAATGGCAGATGTGTTTCAACTATGAAAAATGTAAGGTTATGCATCTTGGATCTGGAAGTGACTTTCAGATATACCATGGGAGGTAAGAAATTGGATGATATTGAAGAGGAAAGAGGTTTAGGTGTTGTAGTTTCAAATGATCTTAAAGCAGAAAAACAATATGTGTCAGATAGGAGCAGGGCAATCAGAATGTTGGGAACAATTAATAAGAGTGTGAGGTATAAGAGCAAAGAAGTGATGAAAATGCTGTACTTCGCCTACGCGCGACCCCATTTAGAATATTCTGTACAGGCATGGATCCCCTACTTAGAAAGAGATATAGGCATGCTAGAAAGAGTGTGGCACTAAGTCACTCTAGACTCATCAGTGGACTAGGTAACTTAGAAAATGGGGAAAGACTTATGGCATTAGATACGTACTCACTCAAGTACAAGAGATTAAGGGGTAATATGATTGAAATGTATAAAAGTATTAAAGGGCTAGATCAGGTCAATCTGAATGATGCCCTTCTGTATAGACCATCACATAGGGGTCATTAATTCAGGTTAGGCAAATCAAGGTGTAGGACAGTTAAGCGACAACAGGTCTTCAGTCAAAGGATTGTTGATCGGTGGAATAGTCTGCCTGCTGATGTCGGGAGTCCCTCATTTAATGCATTTAAAAATAGGGTGCACAACTTTTTTAGGTTGCAAAATCTTGTTTTTGAGTTCTAAGTAGTGGTGGATGGGGTGATATTCATGCTAAGTATATGTGCACTGTACCGGCCCATTTAAGCAGGTATGGATGGGGTCTGAACATTTTTGGTAGGGCACTCAAGTCACATTTGTTACATGAGATCAAGTGAATAGGCCTGGATAGGTAAGGTAGAAAGACATTGATGAGTGTGGGGGATGTTGGTCCGTGTTATTGTTGGAACTTGGACCCATGTGTTTTAGATCATGATGATAAAATGAGTAGTATACTAGCTACATAGGGTATATTATACAATATAGGATGTACCTAGCAGTGGATTCAGCACCGACCTTCGGGTATGTGATACTGATGAGATTGGCTATGGTAGCACAATGAGGCATGATTGGAGGAGTTTGTAATTGTTGACGAGTGTGTCATGCAATATCAGGTGAATGGTGAATGGGATTTTAGATAATGGATTGATTGGTGTGTGAGCATGTACTTTTCTAGTATCTTTTCTAGATAGGCTTAACCCAGATGGGCCCCTGTGGCTCTTATTACGCCTGTAACACTTTATGAACTTATGCCGTGCTACAATCCTAGTTTTGTCAGGTGGAAAAGCGGGTTAATAGGGGGCATAAATCACAGAAAACTTTATTTCTGATAGAAAGCGAAAAAGATTGAACAACGGAAGGCGCATCCCCTGATACTTCCCCAAGGGAGTCCCAACTGGCCTGCCATCTCGTGAAGATGGCCTTTGATTTCTGAGTAGAAGTCGGCGACAGGGAGGGAGAGACATCGTGTGTACGGAGCTCGAGCAGCACACTTTGCTGCAACATCAGCGGCCTCATTGTCACGGATGCCCACGTGGCTCGGAATCCAGCAGAACACGTCCGTCTTGCCTCTGATGGTCAGCGATATGAGTCTATGGAGAATCTCCTGTAAAATTGAGTTCGATGGATAAAACGCTCCAAGCGCGAGTAGGCTGCTGTGCTGGTCGCTAAATAGCACGTGCTGTGCACGATCAGCAATCTCAATGAAACTCAATGCTTTGTTTATGGGGACCAGTTCCGATGTGTTGACAGATGAGTTGGCTGGGAGAGAAAACGACCTACTCACAGTACCCGACACAAAGCAACATCCAACACCGGTGTCCGTCTTTGAACCGTCTGCATACGTTAGCTTATGGCTTATGTATGATGATATCAGTTCTAGTGTGCTTAGTTTAAGTTCCTGTTGAACGAGGTCGCCTTTCCTCAGGCACAAGAGCGACACGTCTATATTTGGAGACGTCAGTTTCCGAGGACATTTTTAGTGATGGCACACGCATCACTCCGCATAGTTCCATGGTGTGATTATCGAATAGCGCGCAGATTCTGACGCAGAAGGTAGAGCACTTTCACCCCCCCCTCTAAACAGGGCCAGAATAAGCCGCGAAAATATTGACCTATAAGTGTGATGGTCATGGAACTGGCACACAGTTTACATGCGTAACGCATCTCGAGTAATTCACGACGCAGAGCAAGATATGGCTCATTTGCATCCGTCATGAGACCGGCAACCGGGTAGGTGCGAAAGGCGCCAGTAGCAATTCGCAGAGACGTATGGTGGATTGTGTCAAGTGTTCGTTTCGATACACGAAGCAGGCAGTCTAATTTCGATAGGATCACATATTTGTACAGGAGAAGCAACGTTATAAGCAACCTATATAGCAAGCAAGCAACGTCCTCTATTGAGAGGAGAAGCAATGTCAGCCTGTTGGCACCATACGACGTTCGTGATACCACCTTTAGGACGTTCAGATGTTTTAAAACATTTGTCACGGATCATTTTAAAGCGTTCCCTGTACGTCAAGCTACGTCTGACGTAACACCAGGCGTACGTGGAACACTTTTAAAGTGTTCCACGTACGTCAAGCTACGGTCGAATATAACGCCAAGAAACTTAAATCTGAGTACTAAGGAATACTTATGGAGTCTGAAAGTATGACATGGCCGTCATCATTCCCCATTTCGATGAAACACAAGGCCTTCATGGTGGCCATAAGTTCGGCCATATAATCCGTTGTGTGAGGAGGCAGTGAAAACGATCTGGTCGTAGCTCCACTTACAAAAGCACAGCCCACACCACCACCAGTTTTCGACCCGTCGGTGTGAGTTGTTGGTTGGTTGGTTATTGGATTTTACGACACGTCGACCGTTGAGTCATGTAGCGTCACCAATCTCTCACACCGATTGGCCGTGGGAGAAGAGTAGTGCCAGGTGAGACTCGAACCCACAATCTTTCGATTGTGAGACGGGCAACTGATCCGTAGACTACTCGTCCCCAGGTGTGAGTGGGAGTACATGTGTGATATGTGTCAACATGTTCTAGGGCTTGTAGCCGAAATATTTCGGGGATAACTTCGTCCTTAGGAGTCTCGGAAAGTGTCATGTCCACTGACGGCTACACCAATTTCCAAGGGAGAACGGACAGCGGTACCATCCTTCGAATGCTGCTCATCGGGACATCGCTCTCCTCCACCAGCTCACGAAACTGCACACAGAAGGGGACAGAACATTGCGACGTGTACCACGGAAGAGCGCAAGCATACGGTGCTCAAACAGGGCCTAGTATGCCGGATTCAGAGGGGACTGTTTCACCCTGCATGCATACCGCAATCCAAGTTGCTTCATCAGCATTTGCTAAAAGGCCTCCTGTTAGAGAGGTGCGGAATGATCGTGTGACTATTCGCACGGCGGCATGATGGTTGATGATGATTATTTGGGTTTTAGGGTGCGTCAACCCATGTAGATTATATTGCACCCAGGCCGCATAATGGATAGTGTCAAGTATGTGCTTGTTCGTGGTACTGGCACAGCTATAGACAAAACAGCCATAGTCAAGTTTCGAAAGGATCAGTGATTGGTACAAAAGTAAAAGTGTAGCCCTATCTGCCCCGTAGGCAGTGCGGACAACATACTTCTTGGTGTTGAGGGACTTTTTTTTTAATCGCGCAACGTTTTCGGGTGGTCCCTGTATGTCACGACGATCACGTATAATGCCCAAAAAAACTAGCTACCCGCTGGAATGGAATCTGCTCTCCATAAAGATGAATGTTCGGATCCTGCCAGTTACGGTGGCGACAGAAATGCATTCGAACAGTTTTCCTAGTATAAAAACCGAAACCATTCAAGCTACTCCATTTCTCTAGGTGAGATGTAGCAAACTGCAGCTGTCTTTCCATCGATGACGAACGTGATGCCGAGCTCCAAATTGCCACATCAACGAAAATGGACTTCGCAACGCCACACGGAAAACTATGTCCAATGTCATTAATCGTAAATGCGAATAAAGCGACACTAAGAAAACTTATTTGAGAAACACCATTGATTTGCCACTACCGATCAGACGTTGAGCTTCCTACACGAACGTTGAGCTTCCTACACGAACACGAAATGTTCGACCAGTAAGGAAGTTCCGAAGGAAACATTTCATAGTACCACGCACACCACATTTCCACAGCTCCAAAATAATACCTTGTTTTCATGTTGTGTCGTAAGCGCCCTCAGTAAAAAAAAGCACTGCCCCTACAATTATGGATGTGGTGAGGTCCTTCGGACACGGGACGCAGTACGGTGATTTGTGATGTCAGTTCGGCCATTGTGAATAATAACTTATTATAAGTAGTGTTTCTTGAAGCTCGTAGAATCAACCAACGATGCGTGGCGAACTTCTATGTTCACAAAGACCGGCATTTAAGTTGTAGTTCAGGCTTCGGTAAGTGAGGGCTGGAACAAAATTATTTGTCACATCTAGAGGCTGTGTGATGATGTCCCAACCGACGTGCGGAACTGGTAGTGGTGTTGATCGAAAGTGTCCGGATATTCGTTTGACCTGGGATCAAACCTCCGTCGTGGGAGTAAAGCGGTTCAACTTGTTGACATATTGTCGCCATGACGACCTCTTGGCTTCCTGCAAGGCGATATATACCAGGTGGAGTCATCCCTACTGCGCAGCTTTTTGCGCAGGTCCTTAAATGACGTCATCATGGGTACACACTTAACATGGGCCAGCCGCTTACACGCTTCGAAGATACGCAACGTGTGTACACTACGGGGCAGAAAACGAGGGTTTAAGAGGTTTAGGTGCAAAACTTAGAGCGTCATAGTCCCGGAAGGGATCTCCAATACCTTTCATACGCATATTATACCCGAAAGAGCATGCAAAGGGAGGTAGGACAAGTCAAATACGGCAGAGAATTAGCATCTTACCGCGGCGGGATGCAGTAAGAACGTATCTGAAGCGTGGTCGTCGCCATGATGGAACCATGGGGGGGGGGGGAAGCCCCAATCTGCATCAAATTTAGCATTGTGCTTGTGGTGTTGCATGGCAAAAGTAATTAACCGAAACACCTTTTCATCCCCCTCTATATGCGGCAACGCCCCTGATTTAGATGTCAAGGAAGGTGACAATTGGTTTTTTTTCTCAGATCGATAGTACCATAGGGAGCACGTGAGAGGCAGACACTCCTTTTTATGGGGGCATCTGTAAGCCCCCGTGCCAGCCCAGCAATGGGGGTGGAACTTTCAGAAAATGATTTGGGGGACGCAATGCCTGGAGGTAACAGGAAGACCTTCAGTGGAGAGGCCCCATTAGCGCCACATGTTAAAATATGAAATGATTGGGGAAAGGTGGGCTCACGTCAGTGTTAAAGGGGGCTGACGCCTGCCAAAAGTAAGTAAAATTTAACTCTAGTTAGGAGGCTACATTCGACGGACGGACTGAAAACATTGGGCTCAAAAAGCGGCCAGGCATGTATTGGTGGCATTCCCAAGCAATGCGTTCAGGACTAGATCTGGATCATTCCAAAACGCTCCTACGCGTCGGCGCAGTCGACCTAGTCGGCTTCTGTACTGGTTCCGGTTCAGAGCATGAATGGAGGATCGCAATCAAAGTTCGTGGAGCAAAGGGACTTTTCATGTCGTTCTTTCCAGTCAATGCTCATAGTCCAAATGATAGATACAAGCAACAACGAAGTGGCATACGCCACACCTGCCACATAGCACTGCCAGAGCCAAGAGCAGTGCCAAGTGCAGCCAGAACGGGCAAGCATATGGAGCGCCGCTAGTCTGCCTCTGGTCACAGCGGCAGCAGCAAAACACGCCAACAGGACAGCGAGACCGGGCGATACGAGAGCATTGTCAAGTGCCGCCAGGACGGGCCGGTACAGGGATCGCCGCCAACCCATAAATAGTCACAGTCGCAACAGCAAAACACGCTAACAATACGGCAGGATCGGGTGACACGAAAGCAGTGTCAAGTGCTGCCGCCAGGATGGGCAGCACGGGGGACGCCGCCAGTCCGCTAACTGGCGGTCACGGCGGCAACAGCAAACACGGGGGAAAAGAGCAGAACCGGGCGACACGACACGATACACAGCAGGGACGGTGACAGATGACCGACAGTGTGAGGGTGGACATCCTATCGCTGGCTGGTGACATGCTGGCGCACCTGCCTAGATGCCCGCCTCTCTGCGCTCTGCCGAGCAGAATTCTAGTGCAACCAGCCGATGCGCACATGCATCCCAACTCCAGTCAGCCTCCGTGCCACACAGACATCTAGCCTCGGCTGCCGGCTGCTGATGACGCCTGCCAGGCGCCTCACAATGCTGGCCTCGCCGGTGCAGGTTGGGCCCATGATGGAGCAGAAATAAGAATTAAACTGGTCTACCAGCACCGTCTACCAGGTATGTGGCAAGTAGAGCCGGCCGCAACCGATGGTGGTGAGCCAAGAGCTGGACACAGTTGTCAGGAGCGCCTCCGGTGCTTCAGACGTCGAACAGCCAAGCGCTGTATTGACACGCCTCATTTTGTAGGCGACGAAGCCGGCAACGACAACAAGGCCGCCACGCTTCTTTCCCAGTTTACTGATGGTGGTCGTGCTATATTCATGTGAATTCAAGTGGCATCAAACCAGTTGAACTGGTTCTTCATTTAGCTATACAAGGATAAGATTCTCCAAAATACAACAAGCACAACAGACATGCATGATTCAACACTTCATACCATACAAATCTGGTAGGCAGGTAAATTCATGGAATGGCACCAGGATTCGGAAGAGGCAGGTGTTGCCATTGCAGCATCAGCTTCAGCTGCATCAGATAGCCAGGATCATAATCATCAGAGGTAAAGTGGTTGGACAAAATGAATGAGTTGGTTGGATGAACTCTATCAGCTCTTTTTCACTTTGTCAACTAAGTCTTGCATGTATTTCCATCTCTTGGAAACTTAAGCATGTTGATTGAAAAACTGTCTTCTTTCCAGATGTTTGAAAAATAAACCATAGGATACTGACACTGAATTTTAGGCCACCTTCTCTATCTCAATCACAATATGTAGGATAAGCACAATATGTAGGATAGATTATTACAGTTTAAGGTAACCACTGAACACGTTTTACACACATTATACCTACACGAAGCATACAAGGGGGTTATGTTTAGTTAATTTCAGCTAGGTTAGGGTTTTGTGGGAAGTTATAAAAAATTGGGGGTGTGGGTGATTTGTCTTTTAATTGAGTTTTCTTCAAAAACAGTTCAGGATAGGTTAGGTAAGGTTAGGTTTTTTCTTCTGAATTTGAACTTTTTTAAATGCTCAGAAATTTCCCATTTTAGCAAAAATAAATTGTTTTTTTGCATAGATGGCTAAGCTAGGTTAGTTTAGGTTATGCTAAATCATTTTTTTCTTCATTTGGAACATTACCTTTTATGCTATATTACCCAACTCCAAGCCCATTTTTGCATGGTATGCTGGCTCCCAACTGAAAAGTATGCATTTTCAGAGGATATATAAGTGTTCACATCATGTTCAGCACATTCACAAGCATTGCACTAGAAAAAGACATTCCGTGAAATCAGAAATTACATGAAACTGCAAATATACAGGATACGCGGCATCAACATATTAGATACATAATACGGAACACATCTCAATTTCTATCACTAATTAACGACAGCAAAATCTACAGCTAACCGTGCAACTACACACAAGATACACCACAACACAACACAATACAATACAATAAAACAAAATTCAACTAAAACGCGGGGACGGCAAACACAAGGTGTGAAATGAAGCATAAAACTTACAAGAGAGCTATGTAAACAACTGCGCCATTTATGACTCAACCGCGTCATCTAAGAATTTGAGCAAAAGGGTGCCCCTAAAACGCTGAGTTTCGTGATGGTGGTCGTCTAATTCGTAGCCTAACTGAAACTCATAAAATAACAGCTGAACAAGATTCTAAGAGCACAGACGCGATATTAGAAGATTTAGAAAGTGAGTTGAATTGAAAATATTTTGATTTTAATATACACCAAACCATTAAAACGGCCCTAAAGGTGTACCCCAGATGACGTCATTTGCACCATTCGAGGCGACACGCAGGAAGGCATGGGGATGACAAGGGCCTGGCTTCCTGGATTGTACGTCGTGCGGCCGCCCTGGCTTGTTCGAAAGAGACCAGATTTGCAGAGGTGTTAATGCGGTCAAACTTGCGGAAAGCACGTCGACGGGCACGAATACCCTCCTGACATTGCTTCGTGCACCACGGCACAGGCGCTCGGCGGGATTTGCCAGAGGTACGTGGGATATGCCCTCCAGAACAATCTAAGACTAGGGAGGTAAAGTCCTCTATAGATATGGCAGAATCATTCCAGTTCGTAGTAAAAAGGTCATCAAGCCTAGCTACAAAAGCCGGCCAATCAGCCTTTCTAAAGTTACAAAGTTGGGGCCTTGTGCCAAGGATGGCTCCATTGGTGTACTGAAGGCAAACCTGAAATTGGTCGCTACCTCTAGGATCGGAGTCAACAGAACAATCGAAAGATTGCACCAGCTGTAGGGACCCTACTGGAGCGACGCCAGGCGCCCGAGGAGCTATACGGGGCAGGTAGCGCCTTCGTACGTCCGGGAGAAAGAGAGAGACTCACCACGCCGACCGCACTACAGCTCCGCCCACCCCTTGACCCCAGCCAGCGGGTCCGGCAAGCACCAGGACGAAGCCCAGACCCCCCCCCCCCGGGTCGAGGCGACCTGACACTTAACCCGCGTGGGGTTAAGTGACACGTCAAGCGTCACTTAACTTAACTAACACTTAACCCTACGGGCCCGCTCGCCCTTCCGGGAAATCGGGACCAAAGAGGCGTGTTGCTCTCCGTCACAACTAGCACAACCGTGCGATGGGGCCTCAACCTCCAGGACTCCGTCAACCACGGTGGACGGGCCGTGGGGGCGCGAATACCCTGATAAGACTGAGCGGACGGGTAGACCATGGGAAGCTGGCCTACCTGCTCATAACAGGGGAAGGGTTGTTGCGGGGATGTTGCGATGAGCGGACAATTGGATGGGGGAGGTAAAGGATGCACAGCTAGGGTCCGCGTGCTCACCAAGCTCGTCACCAGCTCAAGTTGGCGCCCTTGAGGGGCTAGGCTCCGCGTGTTCGCCTAACACGTCACGGGCGGAAGCTGGTGCCCTTGCGGGTGCACCGGCATTACCGGAAGTGCTCGAGTCGCCACCCCCGCCCTGCAGGCGTTATCTATGTATACGCCATGCAGTCGCATACCATGCATTTGTTGGACATTTTACCACAGTTTACCCAGTCTAGGCTGCCACGGTGGGGGCGGACGCGTCTGCCACGAAACGTCGCAAAATTTAATATTACGCCTATGGTGTTGCATGGAAAATCCATTTTAAAAACCTGTAGTCCCCACCAAAAATCTGCGGCGGCGCCCGCAATTTCGTGACAAACAAAATGGTGCACATGACTTACGACGCATGTACATAATTAAGTATATATAAATATTCACCAATGAAAAAGGTTTCATGTTCTCTGAAATACTGGGCCACCGCTGTCTCTCTTTAAAATGAGTGTTATGAAAATTCAGTGAATACCAGAATCGAGTGAATATTACGAGGGCAAGCAAAATATAGGTGTTGCATGGATAGTGGCATCGAATGGGGTCCTGGGGACCCTGGTCTCCTTAGGACTCCACTGTTTTCTCGCTTCATCATGCCCTCTCTCAAAAAGTACACAAGAACTTTTCAGACACTGAAAATGAAGTAGCCGGAATCCGCGGTTCATGGCGGGGGGGTACCCATGTCTCCTAGACAAAACAAACTGACCGCTACGACTGGAGAACGCATAGTGCACCGAAGGTGGTGGCTCAGCGTCCCCCTATAAATCTACATTTTCGTATCTTGAAACCTGTGTATAAAGACCAGCCCCCTGCTAAGCAACTTTTTCATAAGCAAACCATTTGTGATATCAGGTGCTGGTCCTATCCTCATGCTCGCATTTCATCAACGAAATCTGACGAGCTTCACCAATCCTGGGCTCTCCTCAACAAAACACTGGATGCGCCTCTAACAATATATATATATTAAATCTGTCATCCTGATGACGCAGAAACAAAAATTGACTTCTACACAATGCACGATGCACTAATTTTTCCACACGAACATTAATTACCAATTTGTTCTAATCAATGAGCATATTGACTCTTATATGGGCTAATGATCACATACAAATAATATGAAACATAGAGCCAGGGGCAAAGCCAGGATTTTCTTAAGGGGGAGACCCATCTTAAAAATAAGTATTCAAAGTATAAAAATCAGATCCAATCGAATCCGCTTTTGGCGCGCGAAGAGCGTACAAAATTCCTAGTTTCACGTACTTCAAATCCCAAAATGCTTTGTTCGATCTCTGGTTGGTTATTGGTTTTACGACACGTCGACCGTTGAGTCATGTAGCGTCGCCAATCTCTCACGCCAATTGGTCGCGGGCGAAGAGTAGCGACAGGTGAGACTCGAACCTTTGTTTGATCTCGTGTAATTTGTTTTAAAAGGGGGTTTTAAAAGAGGCACCCTTGGCTTTTCCTCTGCCTAGAGTCACCAAAAACAGACCAGCTAGGCAGCGCTCACCCACCTGTTTGATAGCGATGCCCCATGTCTGTTCATCCCAGCGCTCTCGCCACGCCCGCAACAGCAGCGACTTGAGCGACTCCTTCTTCCCCATCGTCGTGCCAGCAGTGATGCGGCGAGCCAGCATCACGCCTGAGGAGGACGTCATAACTCTGCATTGTATACCATATCTCCTGGCAAGCATGCAAGTCACCTGGAATACGACATGTATAGAAAATAACGCCGAAATCAAACTGGAGTCGAGTGTGTGTCAGCTACCTTGCGCCTGGGGGATCACAGCACAGGGAAAACATTGACTGTATTCTCATGAGACTAGTATGAGTCTATATGGGGCTTCACATGTTGTCATGTCATATAACATGAAACCTTGGAAGTATAGCCAAAACGTAGTGTTCTGAGCTACCTGCAGCACAATCGTGGGTTCTGTTACGATGCATTCAGCTAGACTGCTGTATGACTTTACCACTCACACACCCAAGGGTCGTGAGGGAGCCGGAAGTTGGCGTGGTCAGCGAGTATGAAGGTCGCGGGCAACCGAAAGTGGGCGCAGTCAGTCAAACGGTCGTGGGGGAGCCGGAAGTGGGCGTGGTCGGTGAGTCTAACGGTCGCGGGGAGTAGGAAGTGGGCGAGGACAGTTAGTCTAACAGTCGCGGGTAGTCTGAAGTGGGCGTGGTCAGTGAGTTCAACGATCGCGAGGAGCCGGAACTGGGCGTGGTGAGCAGACCTGGTTACGGTTCGATTCCGAGATAGGCGTGTTGAGTACCTCACCGTGTAGTGTGGCACCGACTGCCAGGCCAGGCTCCTGGCTCTGATAATGATGCATTCAGGCTTAGAGGCGCCCCTACAGCGAGGCAATGGTGCGATCACAACCCTGTTTACATGCGACTTAGAGTGCTGATGTTGTTATGCACACAAGACACAAGATGGACAATACGTCTCCTCGAAGTTTGCTTGTGAAGATGCCACATAATTCACCTTTGGAATAGACGTGCCCAGATGCTACCACCTGAGTGGTCATCACGCACCATGGACAAGGAGCACGTAACTACACCACGAGAACAGTACCAATCAGTGGCCACAACCATCATATGGTCATAATAAGAAAAACTGTAGAGAACGTGAAAGGTAGATCTTGCCAACAAAAAAGTGTCCAAACTCTACATCGGGATGAGATAAGCTGTGACCGCTCTGGCAATGCTTGTGGAGCATGCCATACGATAGGACGGGAGTAAGGCAGTCGATGGCACCTGCAACTCGGCAGCTAATACAATTCATTCCAGCAATTTCGATCGGAGAGCTTTTTGTCAGAACAACTAGCTTTGCCAGTTAAAAAAAACTGGTTAACAAACTGGTAAAAACAGACCAGGAAAAACTGGCACTGGTGCCATAATTACACTTCCTGTGACATTTTCAGTTCCAATTTTGACTATTTCCATATATCATCCACATTGTATAACTATGCTGCCATGACTATTCCATGTATCATACATGTGACACACAATTAGACATACAAACAGCGTGCATTATACCTCTGCACACAATTAAACAAAGTACTTGCAGGATCTTTACCGTTAAAACCGGTAAAAGGTTTTTGACATGTTATAAGTAAGGACTTATTGGTGTCAATGGATTCACAATGTTGACAAATGGGGCTGTCCACAAGTCAACAAACATACAAAAATATCATTGTTGGAATGTAGCTATGAAGTAACTGGAATTAAAAAGATTGCACAGTTGCTGACTTGGTGCAGCAGTCCAGTATGTGAAGAACACTGGACCAAAGTTCTGGGTGCCATTTCTTCATGTTCCCACCTGGAGAAGGCCATTGACATGCATGTGTTTCTTTGCAGCCAATACCAGTTTTGTTCTAAAATGCATAATTGGCAGAACTATTCCTGTACATGGAACCTCAGCCATCTCACTCTTTGGTTGGTTATTGGTTTTTACGACACGTCGACCGTTGAGTCATATAGCGTCGCCAATCTCTCACGCCGATTGGTCGCGGGCGAAGAGTAGCGACAGGTGAGATTCGAACCCACAATCTTTCGATTGCGAGACGAGCATCTTACCCCTAGACCACTCGTCCCCTCCATCTCACTCTTTCACTATCATCTATAGGCCACCCCTCATTTTATTTTCCACTGCACTGGTATGACACTAATGATTCAGAAAACTCATAAAGTTCCCCTTGCATGTAGGAAAGTTTTGCTGGAATATTTGAAATGTAAACATATGACCATACATTTCCACGAGGTATCCGACATGTTTGACTCCACAGCATTGCATTTGTACATTTGATATTGAACCATTATCAGGACTGAGGCTTTCAGGCTGATTTAGTTTGCGTACTGCACAAAAATCCAGCAATATACAACACATAAACTAGTCAATCTGAACATTTCAAGGTCCAGACTTGTGAAACAAGTCATCAATAAATTAACTAGCTGGAATTGTAAGCATCTTTCCTGCAAAATGTTCAACTATATTCTAGCATGTCTTAGCATAATATCAACCTGGCCTATTCATGTACAGCAACATCATTTACTCCTTGCGGTCTTTCATATTGTGCCATAATGTATTGGCTGCCACCTCAGGTGGCCCTTCCCTCCATATCAACTACATAATCAATGATTGTATGAGCTGTAGCTCAGCTTCTGAAATCACTACACATGGTATGACATCAAGAGGCTTTTTGTGACATTTATCTGTGGACTAGTCTGCCTGCTGATGTTGTGGGGTGGCCCTCATTGAATGCATTTAAAAATAGGGTGGACAACAATCTTAGGTTGAAAAATCTTATTTTTGAGTTCTAAGGGGTGGTGGATGGGGTGATGTCTATGTTAAGTGGGTGTGCACTGTTCAGGCCCCTTTAGGCAGGCAGGGATGGAGTCTGAAAATTATTTTTGATGATGCTGGCAAATTGAGTATTATACTAGCTATATAGGGTATATTATACTACTAGTATTCTATTATACTATGTATGGTGTACCTAGCAGTGGATTCAGCACAGACCTTCGGGTGACATCATACTGATGAAATTTATATGGTTGGTTGGTTATTGGTTTTTACGACACGTCGACCGTTGAGTCATATCGCGTCGCCAATCTCTCACGCCGATTGGTCGCGGGCGAAGAGTAGCGACAGGTGAGATTCGAACCCACAATCTTTCGATTGCGAGACGAGCATCTTACCCCTAGACCACTCGTCCCCAAAATTGTATATGGCAGCACAATGGGGCATGATTGGGAGTTTGGAATAGTTGAGGAGTGTGAT
The DNA here is from genome assembly GCA_034440615.1 of Ashinkailepas kermadecensis. Classification (NCBI taxonomy): domain Eukaryota; kingdom Metazoa; phylum Arthropoda; class Thecostraca; family Neolepadidae; genus Ashinkailepas; species Ashinkailepas kermadecensis. Next base: position 546,284 of record JAOTOM010005076.1, on the reverse strand, counting down.
ATGCAATATCAGGTGAATGGTGTTAGATAGGCTGGGATATGTAGTTCCCTTGGAAGTTGAGATAGTTGATTGATTGGGATGTGAGCATGTTCTTTTCAGGTATTTTTACTAGATAGGCTTGGTCCAGATGGACCCCTGTGGCTCCTATTAAGCCCTAACACTATAAGAACTTTATCCATCCTTTTATGTTTATGTGTTGCTGGCTCCACATGCCACTTGCACTCCTGATCCTGCTGCATTCTGGATCCAGGTCGTTAAATTTGCGATCCACTGCTGTGCTGAACTAAGCTAATATTTTAAATCTTTTGGTTGCCTATATCCAACATATATCATCTGTTTGATTAAACATGATACCAATCCACATCAGCTTGGAATTATGGGTGTTTAGCTCCAGACCTGACACATGCCCAAACTCTTGGATTAATTAGATGCACTACAGGTCTTCATTTTTCATGAAAACTGCAATCATCAGCATATTGGGTAATCTTCATTATGCTGTTACTGAATTTAATGCCACTAATCCCATTTGCTAACCAGATCTTTATTGCGAACAATTCAATCACAAACATGGATGACATGCCCAAAATTCAGCATCTCTGCATCATCCCTCTCTCCAGTCTAAGCCATACAAAAGTAAATACACTGCTTTAAAAAGCTTAACTCTATGTCTGTGAAGTACCTGAATCTATGCTTATAAAAGATTTTCCCGACCAAAACAATGCAGTCTCAGAGAACTACGTTTGCTAAATTTGCAGATTAAGGTAATTTCTGGCTTTTTCAACTTTCTTTTTCAATGCAATGTTTATAAAGTGCTGAACATGATTTGACCACTCATTTCCTCTGCAAATGCATACTTTTCAGTTGGGAGACATAATAACACCCAAAATGGGCCTGGGGTCAGGCCAAAAATTGGCATTAGGCAAATTTGCAATTTAAGGTAATTTGTATTTCTTAGAATTTGTTTCCATAGCAATGCATATGAATGTGCTGAACATGATGTGAACACTAATTTTCTCTGCAAATGCATACTTTTCTGTTGGGAGGTAAAATGACACCCAATAAGGGCTTGGAGTTTGGTAATATAGCAAAAAGAAGTAACATACAAAATAAAGAAAAAATGTGGCATGGCATAACCTAACCTAACCCAGCCTGACCTTCCATGGAAGAAGAAAACTTGCTAAGAAATGAAACATCAAATTTGTTTTTCTTTTAAAAAAAAAACAATAAAAAGCCAAACTTGACCTGTTTTTGGTGAAAACAAAACTCCATTTGATTTTTAATTTATAAAAATGTGATAATTTATCCATTCCTCACCTGGTGCTTCTCAGATGTGATGAAAGGGACATTCAACACTCCATGCAATCGATTCAACACTTCTTCGCATCGAAATGCTTATTTTCCGCCTATATCACACCACCATTATTCCACAAGAATGCCAGCGGAAACTTCAGAGCTGGCTTCATGCATCTCAACCTTTCTGAAAACCTCTAAGAAGTTTTTGAGAAATAATAATTAAATGGGAAAACATAACCCAACCTAACCTAATATAATAAAATATACTCTAATCTAAATTAATATAAACCAATATAAACTAATATATCATAATATGAAAATACAATATCGCACATCTGCACTTTCCCTCAGCCTGACATTGCGTAGCTTCTGTGTGCATTGTTGAGTAATGGTGATACGTGATCTGTGTGATATAGGCAGAAAATAAACATTTTTTACATGTAGAAGTATTGAATGAACTGTGTGGAGTGTTGAATGTCCCTTTCATCACATCTGAGAAGCACCAGGTGAGGAATGGATGGATGGCACATTATATAAACTATAGCTATGATAAACCGAGAGGTAAGCAGGTTAGGTTAGGTTATGTTGGATTAGGTTAGGTTAAGCTAAGCTACTTCGAAAATCTCATTAAGGTATGTGAACCGTTTGTACAGTTAGTCAGTCGAAGCCTCAGTGCCATACATATTGGTTCGGTTCCACCCGACTCGGCTGTAGGACACGGTACACTCACGAGGGCGTCTGAACCAGAACTGTATTTGCATTCCCGCGCTCAGCTGAGGTACGACCGTAGCGACATCTATTGGTTGCTAACTCAACCACCACACCCCATCACTTGTCATTTACTGTGCGATGTACCTAAGCGACTGAACAAATGATCATACTTCCGCACCAAAATACTTAAGCGGCAGATTCGAGCAGAACAAAAGTAAATGACATTTGTATCATAAGTACCCACACACATTACGGCTCCACCCCATCACCAGTCCTGTTGCGCACAACGCATCACTTCTATGAGGCGCTGCGGACGCCGGCGCACGCGATCGGATCGCCGCGGCGCACCCCCGGCGGCGTCCGGCGGCGGCGCAGGCTGGGACGGAGGCGGATGTAGCACCGCGGCCGGCGATGACACCGATTCGACCTCGTCCGGCGTGGCGTGGGCGTATCGCTGGCGTAGATGACGTCTGTTTCGTGTTAATACTCTTCCGCCTGGCAGACGAACGAAGTATCGGCGGTGTCCCGTTACCTCGGTCACAACACCGCATCGATCCCATTTGCCAGTCGAGGGATTTTGCAGCGCCACCTGGCTGCCGACCTGAAGCCCCGGTAGGTCGCGCGCGCGCTGGTTGTAATGGGCCTCCACCCGGTCCCGGTGAGTAGCGGCAGCAGCTTCAGCATCATCGGCGGTGCGCTGCCAGCACGCTGCGAAGCATCGTCTGTGTGCCGGCAGCATGTCCCGTACGGGGTGTCCGAACAAGATTTGTGCTGGGGAACGGCCATCCGGTCCCGGGGAATTACGGTGCTGCAGCACACCGCGCACCCAGGCGTCCGGATCCAGGGCTGAGGAGCGCTCGTCCCAGCATCGTCTGATCAACGTTGCCGTGTGCTTCACGGCAGCCTCCGCCCGTCCGTTTGACTGCGGGTAGTGGGGTGAAGAGACACGATGCTGCACAGCCCATCGTGACAGGAACTGCTGGAACAATCGGGCAGTGAATTGTGGGCCACCGTCCGACCAGAGAATCTCTGGTACTCCGGCGATGCAGAATATGCCCCGTAACTCTGTCACAAGTCTGGCCGCAGTGGCATTCGTGCCAAGCAGCCGCACCATCTGCCAGCCAGAGTATGGGTCCACTGCGACGAGGAAGTACTGCCCAGCGTACTGACTTAAGTCCGCACATAAGTGCTGGAAGGGACGACTGGCGGACTGGTGACGGCGGTACGTCTCCTTTTGGAGGGACGGCAGATCTCTTTGGCACGGCCGGCAGGTCCTGGTGATGTGTTCGATGGCCAGGTCTATTCCCGGCCAATATACGATCTGACGAGCCCGGCCCTTGGTTTTCTCTTTGCCCTGGTGACCGGCGTGCAGCTCACGCAGAACTGAGGACCTGAGAGGTCTGGGGATGACGAGGCGGCAGCCGCATACCACAAAGCCGTCGTCGACTGTGAGACGGTCGTGCACCGCCCAGTAGGGGCGCAGAATTTCCGGGAGATCGGATTTTTGTGACGGGAAGCCGTCGAGCACCGTCTGCAATAGCAGACGTGCCTCCTCGTCTCTGTCGGCCGTCAGACGAACCTCGTCCAGTCGTATGTCAGTTTTTGACCTTGTGATCTCGTTGCTGATTATTGTGGACACCGACACGGCGTCGTCATCTTCGGCAAGCTCGTCTTCCTTTGAAGGACCTTGTGTTGGCGCCCTGGATAGCGCGTCTGGGCCTTGGTGATCCTTTCCCCGCCGCCAGCTTGCAGTCAGGTGCCATTCCATCAGCTTCTCTCGTAAGCGCTGTAGACGGGGATTTTCTATCTCGTCTAGGTTTTTGGAATTCAGGATCGGAATGAGCGGACGGTGATCCACAAGCAGATCAAGATGCTGCAACCCACCGAGGAAAAGGCGGCATTTGCGGCACGCCCATGCTACCGCCAGTAGCTCTAACTCGATAGTGGCGTATCGAGTCTCTGCGTCCGACAGGAATCGCGAGCCGGCTTGTACTACACGCCATGTGCCATCTGGCTGTTTCTGCTGCAGCAGAAAGCCCAGCCCTTTGAGCCGACTGGCGTCTGTCGACAACAACGTTGGGCGCTTCGGGTCGTAATATGCCAGTGTGCGCACCGACGACAAAGCAGCGCGTGCCTTTTGGAACGCCACGTCATGACACTCGTCCCAACTAAAAGTTCTCCTGGTACTCAACAGGTGGCGGAGCGGCTCTAGCAGCTCCGCCGTCTCATCGGAGAAAGGGGCGACTTGATTGACTAGGCCGAAGAAACGACGTAGATCCGTAAGGGACTGTGGCGCTGGGAATGACGCTATCGCGCTGGTTAGGTCAGAATCCGGCACGTAGCCATACTCAGAGACGATGAAGCCGGCGAACTTGACTGACTTCTGCATGTGCTGAACCTTGGCAGGATTCAGAGTTACTTGTCGTTCCCTGCAGCGGTCTAAGAACCGCTCGACCCTTTGCACGTGGTCCTCTTTTGTCTTGCTGTAGACGATGACGTTATCCACCAGTCGCTGGATACCGTCGATCCCACTGAAGCATTCATCCATCCTGCGATTGTAATGCTCGGATATAGACGATATGCCGTACGGTGCTCGGCAGAAGCGATACCGGCCGAAGGGCGTTATGAATGTTGTCAAGTGACGGCTGGACTCCTCCAGAGGGCACTGATGATACCCCTTTGCAGCGTCAAATACACTGAACCACCTAGCCTCTGATGCGGCGATTGATGCGACACATTCCGCTGGCGTACTGGACTGATACCTTTCCCGGAGGACCGATGCATTCAGCTTCGACAGGTCGCAGCAGATACGAATTCCACCGCATTTCTTCGGTGCCACTACAATCGGTGCACACCACTCAGTCGGCTCAACGACTGGTTCGATGATTTTTTCCTGCTGCAACTTGTCGAGTTCACTTCGAAGCTTTTCTCGATAGGCAAGTGGGATACGACGTGGTGCTCTGATAGCAAACGGAATTGCGCCCTCCTTCAGTTTAATTTTGAAAGTTTCTCCTGGCATGGCCCGCACAACTCCATCGAGCACGTCAGGGTACTCATTCAGTGGTGCGGACGCTACCGAGTCAGCCTCTCGTGCTGCCAGCAATACCGCACTAGCTGCGCAATGGTGGCGCACTGCATTGTACTGGGAGCGACGACTCCCTGGGGACGGCGACCGTGAAGACGGGCATGGCCTCTCAGAAATGGGCAACTCTACCTGCTCGGCCTCCATTGCGGTCATGGCCGTGGATTGTGTGCTGAGCTGTCGCGGGTAATTCTCGGGTATAACATGCAGACCCCGCGTCGTGCGCCAAGAGAGGATCAATCCCTTGACGCCTCTGATAATATGCACAACATCAGTCACGGTAGCGGGGCCTAGACGGATCCGTACGGGGAGGCTGCCAAGAGAACGCGCCGTTCGACCATCGACGGCCGTCGGGTGCATAGTTGGGGGCCTCAAGCTATGGTTGTCATCTCCAATACGGGCCGCAAAATCTATCCCGGCGACAGTGACATCTGCTCCCGTGTCAGGGAGCGCGTTAATGCGGCCGCATTGCATTCCCGATTCGGAAGTGACCTCCACCATTACCCTGGGGGCCGGCACGATCGATACACACGCGAGGGTTATGGAGGACGCTGCAGGTCTCTGTGACACACGAGATCTGCATTTCGCGGCAAAGTGTCCCGTCTCACCGCATTGCAGACATCGTCTGTCCAGAGCAGGACATCGGTCGGACCACCGGTGGTCGCGCCCGCATCGTGAGCAGTCTTCAATATATGCTGGCTGGCATCCGCTGCTGCCGGCATCCAACGCGCTGCGCCGGCCCGAGTCCCGCTCTTCCCCGACCCACCCGGCTCGGTTGTTTCGCCGGCGGTGAATCGGCGTCTGTCCCGCGCCCCAGGCCGGGCCGCCGGACCCGGCCTGGCGCGCGGCACCCGAGCGGCGGCACGCTGCCACGGCTGCGCCCGTGATCTCGCTGGCGTCACGTGATGCGGCCTCCTCGGATCTGCAGATGTGCATGGCTTGCGCCAATGAGAGTTTCGGGATAGCACATAGCTTCTTGATCGTGTCTATGTCTCGCAGACCGATCACGACACGATCACGTATCAAGGACTCCCAGCACGTAGCACAAAAGCCACACTGACTGCTGATTTCTCTTAAGTCCGTCAAAAAGTCATCAAATGACTCACCCTCATGTTGCTCGCGAAGATTGAATGTCCGCCGTTGTAACACTTCATTGACCTGCCCGCGCGCATATGCTTGTAGTTGATCCAAAATCACTGAAATATCATTTCGATCACTGTCGGCGATATCAAGATTGGTAGCGACTTTCAACGCCTCATCAGATAAACATGACCGTAGCACGGCCATCTGTACCACCGTCGGTTGCGTGTATAGTCCAGATAACAGGGCGAAGTCGTCCCATCTCATACGCCATGTCTTGAATCTCTCCCCGCGGTCTGTCGTGAAGTCGAGCTTCTCTGGTTGCATAGCTTTCGAAAGCCATCCAATGTCTCTTGGGCCAGCCACAGGCAAAAGCTGCTGTTCAGGTCGAGCATCCTGCTCCGGCTGCGCCATGGTTCGGTTCCACCCGACTCGGCTGTAGGACACGGTACACTCACGAGGGCGTCTGAACCAGAACTGTATATGCATTCCCGCGCTCAGCTGAGGTACGACCGTAGCGACATCTATTGGTTGCCAACTCAACCACCACACATATGATGTCATCACACCATACTGATGTGATGTCATTCAAACTGAAAAGTAAGCATTAGCACCAAAAACGAGTGGTCGCATCTTCTGAATCAGGTTCATACATACTATTCTGTGGAAAAAATCCACGAATTCCCAAAACACCTTTTATCAAAAATTTACCGGCTAGGCTAGTTTAGGTTAGGTTATGTTGTTTTTTTTTTTTTTTTTTATACATTTATTTTGTGCTATGTTACCTAAGCTATGGTACCTACCAGGGTGGGAATTAAGGCACTTCTTAAGATATTTTGTCTCTGAAAACATTTTTGCACTCCAGGTTCATACTGGATAGGATGGGCTTCACATGTACTCCAACACAAATGTGGGAACAAAGATATCAATAAAAACAAACACAGAACGACACCCAAAAAACTGGTTATTCCACTTATGGTCACCACTCAAACTAATCACTTTTTGTAGCAGTCAGCAGCCGGACAACAGCTTCCCACACTCCATCAATCTCAACCACCAGAATTGCCAACAACGTGCCAACAGCAACTTGCAAGATGATGCACATGCGCACTGAGAACACTGTTCTCCGGCTCTGGAGCCGCGTCTCGGAATACCTGTGTTCCTGCCACCCTATGGTGGGAAACTTTGACAGTTTTAAGACACGTCCTCCAGAGTCCCGGAGGCCACCGATCAGAATTGGCTGCGTTAGCATTTTCTGTTCTGAAATCTGTCTGTGAACCAATCAATGCAAGGTATTTTGTATATGACATCATAACCATTAGCAACTTTCGACACATGGTTAACAGTGTCCACACAAGTTAACAGTAAACACAAGACCTTGACTGATCCTTTGCTTTCATCACATCCAACTGTGGCATGTGAGGTAGCGGAGCTGCGTTCGTATTACGTGGGAAATTGGCTGCGTAGGTAGGTATGCGCTCTGAGCTGAGGGTGAAATGTGAAGGAGGGTGGGAATTAAGGCACTTCTTAAGAGATTCTATCTCTGAAAACATTTTTGCACTCTAGGTTCATACTGGATATGATGGGCTTCACATGTACTCTGACACAAATGTGGGAACAAAGATATCAATAAAAACAAGCACAGAACGACACCCAAAAAACGCTCGTTATTCCACTTACGGTCACCACTAAAACTAACTACTTTTTGTAGCAGTCAGCAGCCGGACCACATCCTCCCACACTCCATCAATCTCAACCACCGGAATTGCCGACAACAACGCTCCAACAGCAACTTGCAAGATGATGCACATGCGCACTGAGTACACTGTTCTCCGGCTTTGGAGCCACGTCTCGGAAATCCTGTGTTCCTGCCACCCATATAGTGGGAAGTTTGACAGTTTTAAGAGACGTTCTCCAGAGTCCCGGAGGCCACCGATCAGAATTGGCTGCGTTAGCGTTTTCTGTTCCGAAATTTGTCAGTCAACCAATCAATGCAATGTAGTTTTTATATGTCATAACCATTAGCAACTTTGAACACATGTTAACAGTGCCATACTACAAACACAAGACCTTGACTGACCCTTTGCTTTGATCGCATCCAACTGTGGCGTGTGCGGTAGCGGAGTTGCGTTCGTGTTACGTGGGAAATTAGCTGCGTAGGTAGGTATGCGCTCTGAGCTGAGGGTGAAGTGTGAAGTATTTTTGTTTGTTTTTTATATGGCTAGCCTTGTACTGAGACCAAAAGTGAAAGGAAAGTGCATTGCTCCTGTGAGTTGGGAAACTAAACAGTGCTGATTATTACAAGTCACTGCCGGGCAGTGCCATCCATTGTTCACTTCTTTGCTCCTATGTTTTGACATTTGATTTGACCAGAAATGAGAATGATATTACTTATGCATATATGTAGGTACTGATTTAGGTTTTTCCGGTCAGTTACTGGTAAACAGATTCCATGCATAAAAACAATAGTCGGTTTTACAGCGGAACTTTGCTCCCAGGTCACGTGGTCTCAGGAGCAAGATAGAGGGAGAAGACCCGGCATAGTGATCTGCATAAATTAAAAGCGACCACCAAATATAATTATCGCATCAGTTTTAATAACAAAATATGTTTTACTATTGACGCTGCTGAAATAAGTAGAATTAAACTTACGAATATCAGCAAATTGAAATACGCTTTCTAATTTACGTCGAGACTGCACTCAGCTCTACGGTATCTCGCAGCCAACGGATGACTGCCAGATGACAAATTGGCGCTGTGGTTAAATTAGCGAAGGATGCAGTTATAAGCCATTTCCTGAGCAACGGTACAGGAAATGATAACAAAAGTACACTTAATCGATGTCAACCAAGTTATAAATCCATACCTGATACTGCCGACATGCTCACGCCGCACAACTAATAAATATTAACAACACACCCCACGAGTAGGACGCTCGTGCACCGACTGATTTGCCTGCCGCATACTGGGATATAGGTTTCGGAATACAAAATGGTTTAGGGAAAATTATACTAAAACAATCAGTCTAAAATCGTTTTATTCTCACCACCAAGAAAGAAGTTTTGTCAATGAAAAGCTGAGAAAATTGAGTAAAATCAATTCTTGTTAATAATAAATGTTCTTCGATGTACTTTTTTAGTTCATGTCTGGAATGTTTAGGTGAAGCAAGGAATGACTTGGAAGGATGAAAAGCAACTAGACGGGAGAGCAAATTGCCGCTGTAAAACCGACTAATGTCCATGAAAATGTACTCCAGAAGAAATTGGCATGCACTCTGACTCCCAACCCGGAAAGTAACTTTCCCACTCTGGTGTGAAGTATTTTTGTTTGTTTTTCATATGGCTAGCCTTGTACTGAGACCAACAGTGAAAGGAAAACGCATTTCTCCTGTGAGTTATAAGAAACAAAATGGTGGTTTATTACGGGTCACTGCCGGGCAGTGCCATCCATTGTTCACTTCATTGTTTGTATGTTTTGGCATTTGATCTGACCCAAAATGAGAATATTACTTATGCATATTATGTAGGTACTGATTTAGGTTTTTTCGGTTGGTTACTGGTAAACAGATTCCATGCATAAAAAAATAATGTCAATGAAAATGTACTCCGGAAGAAATCGGTATGCACTCCGACTCCCAACCCGGAAAGTAAGTTTCCCACACTGGTACCTACCTCAAAGCTCCCTTTTTGCATTATTTTGCTCATAACCTGAAAAGTACGCATTTGCACAGAAAATAAGTGGTCACATCATCTTAGTCACCTTCATAAACATGTTATTCCAACGAAAAATTCCCAAAAAATCAAAAAAACACCCTTAGTGGAAAAATCCTACAGGATTGTCCTGCACAATTGTGCAGGACAGCGTCTTGAGGGATCCTGCAGGATTCTGTGTGAGATATTGATACAAGGATACTACAGGATCCTGCAGGATCCTGCCCATAAATCCTGCAGGATCCTTCACATAGATCCTGTCGGATTCAGAACTGTCCTGCATGATCCTTCACATAAATCATGCAGCATCCTTCACATGAATCCTGCAGGATCCTTCACATGAATCCTGCAGGATCCTTCACATAAATCCTGCAGGATCCTTCACATAAATCCTGCAGGATCCTTCACATAAATCCTGCAGGATCCTTCACATAAATCCTGTAGGATCTAGGGCTGTCCTGCAGGATTATGCGCATAAATCCTGCAGAATCCTTCACATAAATCCTGATCATCTCATCCAGGACTGTCCTGCATGATCCTGCACATAAATCCTGCCGAATCCACTGTAGCGCCTAGGTGCGTGGACAGGCGTAGGATCTGGGAAAGCCACCAGGGAGAAAAGGTACTATGGTGATGACAGGTAATGGATGAGAGGTACCGTGGTAGTGTTCAGGTAATGAAAGAAAGGTAATGCTGGTTAGTCTTAAGCCAGAGAGGTCCTGTCGCCAATTGACACCCATGAAGTGTGCTATCTAAGCGTGGTCGACCTCCAGAGAGATGATCCCAGAGACACAAGATGGGACATTTGTATGCCGGCACAATAGGTAACCGAACAGTTGAAGCCTGAAACCTAGTTATTACATTGAAGAACGAAGATATCGAAAAGTACATGCATTTGTGAAAGCGTACAGGTCAGTCAGTTGAGTGAAGTAGACAGCTATTATGGCAGATGGCTATTGGACACAGGGCATTAGATATAAGCAGAGAAACAAGCTATAATTGACATGGTTAAGCACGATTAATGACACTGTCATCTTACATCAAAGGGTGAACCTTAAGTACACCACATCGTCTAATAGATGGCAGCACTCATGCACAGCAGTCAACCGCCAAGCATGCTGGTGCTCTCACTCGCGCTCCGCTACACCACAACTGTCCTGCAGGATCCATCACATACACCTTGTAGGATCCAGGGCCGTCCTGGAGGATCATGCGCATAAATCCTGTAGAATCTTTCACATAAATCCTGTCAGATCTAGAGCTGTCCTGCATGATCCTGCACATAAATCCTACAGGATCCTTCACATAAATCCTGTCGCATCCAGGGCTGTCCTGCAGGATTCTTTACATCAATCCTGTTGGATCCATGACCGTCCTGCAGGATCCTGCATACAAATTGAATGGGAGCCTACCGGATCTTGTGGTGTCCTGCATATAAATCCTACAGGGTCCTGCACATAAATCCTACACGTTCCTGAACATAAATCCTACAGCACGTAAGTTTTGCTGGATCCTGCATGTGAATCACACTTCATCCTGTACCTGAATGGTACATGACCCTTCATGGTTTTGTGAAGGATCTTGCATGATTATTGTCAGAATTCTGTACAATAAACCACATGATCATGTACAGCACTCGAACCTTCTCGGAGGGGTGCCTCTTCCCGGCCGAAGGGGCGCCAGTTTCCATAGGGCAGGAGCACATGCTCCCAGTTCCCCTCCCAAGATATGTTACTGAAAATTGCATCACATCAAACCTTTAAGACGGACCTGAATAGTTATCTGTAAAATCCTGCAGGACAGTCATGCATGCCATTGGAATCCTGCAGGACAGTCATGCATGACATTACAATCCTGTAGGACAGCTTTCTATATTTCTCAAATCCTGCAGGGTTGTCCTGCAGGATCGCATGTCTGTGCAGGAGTGTCTGCGGAAATGTGCAGGATCCTGTAGGATCGTGGGGATTTTCTGAGAATCCTGTAGGACTTTTTCACTAGGGGCAGGTAGAGATCGCTAGCATGTCTAGATACTGACTGCCTCTGGCTGACCTGGCCTACAGTATGAAAGGTCAGAGCGAGCTGTTCCGGCTCTCCAAAGCGACGAAGCTTGTGCAGGACAGTTAGACAGTGCTAGTTAGCCAACTCACTCGCTGTCAGCCACCCCAGTCTCACCAACAGGTCTGAAACGTGGTCAAATTTCCTGCGTCCGAAGATTACTTCAGCCGCAAAATTTAGAAGTTTTTGGATTCGGGAAATGTTTTGGAGAGTACCGCTGCCATATATGGAAATACAGTAGCGAACCTGGGAAATCACCAGGGCAGTGACCAGCGAGCGATGTAATGACGCCAGTCGGGAGGTTGTACTTCAGATGTGATAGACCACATATAATTCCAAAACAGCGCCTAGTGATGAGGGAGACATGAGAGTTCCAGGAGAGGTTGCAATCGAACATGAGACCAAGATTCTTTGCTTCTGAGCACGTATGGAGGATTTGATCGCGGAAGTTCACTGTGATGTCCGAAATGTTGCGTAAATTTTGCTGGCTGCCCAACAGAAGTAGCTGGGTTTTATCAGCATTCACTTTCAACCCATTCGCGCAAAACCAGATGTCGAGAGAGGCTAAGACGTGTTCGAGATGTGATTTCAGAGATGAAATCTCGGATTTTTTGCCGCTAACTAAAATTTGGGTGTCATCAGCGTACTGCACAACCATAGCATCCTCAACGAAGAGGCTGAGGTCGTTGGCAAAGAGGCTGTAAAGGAGAGGGCCGAGACAAGAGCCTTGAAAAATTCCTATGTTGTTTTGGAGCATAGCAAATGTTTTGGTAGTGCCTAATCTGTCTGTGATTCTTACGCTTTGGGTATGATCCTTTAAATAAGCCGAAAACCAAGAAGTATCGATACCATGAGCGCCCAATTTTGAGAGTAATTTGGCATGGTCTATCACATCGAAACACTTACTCAAATCGAGCAGGCATAGGAGAGATATATCCCCACGGTCGTTGGTGGATAGGATGTGGTCAGTTATGGTTATCAGCGCGGTTTCAGTGGAGTGGCGGGGACGGAAACCATGCTGATTGGGAGCTAGGAGGTGGTTGCGGGACAGGTAGCCGTAGAGTTGCTGATGAACAGCCCGCTCAACAATTTTGGCAATCGTTGGAACCAAAGAGATAGAACGGTAGGAGGATGCTTTGGAAGGGTCGCCAGACTTGAAGATCGGAAGTACTAGGGAGTGTTTCCAGGAGTTAGGAACGTCAGCGTTGGATAGGCAGGAGTTGACCATGTGAAGATATATCTCCCGTAAAACCTCAAAAGTCAGCCAAACAATGCGTGTGGAGATTCCGTCAGGTCCGGGAGAAGAGGATCCATTCATCCCGAAAACAATGGTTCGCAATTCGGACAGCGTCAAAGGTACAAGTGAAAACGCACAAGCACCCACCCTGGGGAGGCGATATACGAGGTCGGGCGGATCCACCTGCCCAGCTATCTCAGCTGCTACCCGAGGACCCACCCCAACGAAGTAAGCATTCAATTCGTCAGGCGACGCAGAAGGGATGACACGTTTACTTTTGTTGCGAGCGACTGTAGTTTCAATGTTTTTCCAAGTAGAATTGCCCCCCCCCCCCTCAAAGATACGCCTTTCTATGTCCGATCTGGTATCACTTCTGACGGCCGAACGAACAGCACTATTCAAATGCTTATATAACGCAGAGTTATGGCCTCCCACTGCCAGAGCTTCCCTGCGTCGGCTCATGAGATCTCTGGTATCTTCTGAGACCGCTGGGGCAGTTGGGTTTCTAATCTTAACCGAGCGAACGGGGGCATGCGCGTCCAAAACCGGCAAAAAAATGGCCAAAAAATATTCCCACTGTTCAGAAACACTCGCGGATAGACAAACATCGCTCCAATCCTGCGACAGCAGATCATTATGAAAGTGTTGCACGTCAATGCGGCGGAGACAACGGGTTCGAACAGTAACAGCAGACGGTCGCCACTTTGGTATTGAGAGATAGGCACGCACGAATTTGTGAGGACTAAAGTGACACAATTTTGTTCCGCAGCGGGTGACAAGATCGGCGTGATTGACAACCAAAATATCTAACAGAGAACCGGTCGCATAAGTACAGTCAGTAACGCATTGATGCAGGCCGAAATCATTCAAAAACTCACCGAGATGCTTCCTGGCGCAATCACTGACCGGCTTTAAAAAATCAGAGTTCAAATCGCCTATCTCCACTATCTTCACTCCAGGAAAATCAATCAAAATGCGCTGATACTGAGCTTCTAAATCAGCAAAGTCCGCGCTGATATCTGCCACTCCCCGGCACGGCGGCCGGTACACTACTGCGACAATCAGCTGGCGCCTACCGTCCGGTTTAATCAGGGTCCATAGGGTCTCGAGGCGGCTGTTAGCAGGTCGTTCCCCTGTAGCTGGCTTGATGGTAGTGGTATCAAAACCATCTCGGACCACCAACGCCACTCCGCCGTACCCGCTGCCATCCGGCCGGTCGGATCGGTACAAAGTATAACCCATCATCACCAGCAGTCGACTAGGTGTTGAAGGGCGTAGCCAGGTCTCGCCAATTCCAAACACGTAAAAACTGTGTCGATGAAGCTCGTAGGTAAGCTCCAGTAATTTGGGTTTCAGCGATTGTACATTTACAAACCCGATCAGAAGGGTGGTGTTCGCTGGCCGCTTACTCCACCTGAAGCCGCCTCTGCTACCACGACGCCGCGTACCACGGCCGCCGCGGCTACCCCGCTTAGTGCCGCCGCTGCGTTGACCGGTACGACCCGACCCGGCGTCAGCTGACACGGGGTGGGCGGGGCCACGAGTCGGCGACCGACCGGAACGATCGGCCCGGGGCGCGGACGATCCAAGGTCACGCATGGGGCCAGGTACCAAGGGCGATGCATGACAGTGATTGATGGCTGGAGAAACAACCAAAACGACGATTTTGAGAATAGCTAGGAGTGCGATCAGCTTGGCGATGTCCCGGTGGACGATGGGGTGAAAGATTTGCATGATGACTCCCCAGGGCACGCTGAGTCCAGAAGAAAATGGAGGCGGAGTTGCAGCTCACCTCAATCTCGATGCTAGGGGTTCTCGGACAAGCACCATAAACTCAATAAAATGCCAGTTGCCACTTGCCAATGCCAGTAGTCCAGTTGCCCACTCACTCAATCACACGGTACCAATTACTCCGTACAGTCACACTAAAAGGCGCGCGGTAGATAAAATATGGTTAGGACGGACGGAGCGCCGCGGCCGCGCAGCCTGTCACTGGCGCGCGGTGCAGGCAACTGTGACGTGCAGGAATGCCGGACGACCGTGAGACCAGCGACCCCCGGTGGAAACTCCAGGTCGCCGCCAGCTCCGAGAAAAAACAAAAAACAATGGCGGTGGCAGAACGCCAGGAAGACCCCAGGCGGCATCAAGAAAGACATGGTCGAAGGAAACGAAAATGAAAAGCGTGCACTCCGCCAATCAACATCCAAAACTTTCAATTCGTAGCCCTGTGAGTGGCTAGAAACCAGAGGGGGTGGAGCGGGAGGGAGAATCAAGAAAACGGGCAGTACGAAGGAGTTACACTCAGGGAGGACTCAAAAAGAAGAACCGACACTGGGAGCAGCAACTCGGACAGCAGTCACTCGGACGGTGCTGAAGTGACGGACGGTCGGAGGGCGACCAACATCTGCCATAGCAGAGACACATGGCAGATGTTCGGCAGTGACGGAGATGAGGGGCAGTGGAAAAGGAATTTTTGCGAGCAAATATGGAATATAGCTTGGGATAACGAACAGGGATAATGGGTACAAGTCGGTTCCTAACATGCGTCATGTAGGACCTTCGGTTCGTAAAGCGGCCGTGGACAATGACAATTGCTCGATCCGAAAGCACTCATGTTGCTCTCACGCACTCACGCACTCTCATGCTCTCACGCACGAAAGCACTCACGAACTATGCGTGCAACATCCGCCACGTAAGACCCTAGGGCCGAGCGGCCGTGGATAAATGGCAATCGCTCGACCCTAGAGCACGCATGTTGAGAACTGTGCGTGCAGCAATCACTTTCTCCCCCCCCCGTCTCCTCGTCCAATGCACTCGGCCCTAACACTAACAGGACTAAAGCATTAACATTATAGTCAAACTACCCGCCTTGGTACAGACTAGCTTCAAAATCCAAACTTTAAGTGAACTCAAGTGGTGCCCTTCAGCTTTGTGTTCAGTGGCGTGACTTTGCTCAAGTGATGAACCAAGTAGCATTTAGGTAGAATAGCGATGGCCGAGTACCGACCGCAGTCAGTGACCCTCCGTGGAGATTAGCTTAAATCGATGAGGTCAGAAATATGCCGACAGCGCGCAGTATATTCCTCGGTGACCAGGTGGTCGGGGGAGGGATGTTTACTTCCCAGCTAAATAGCGGGCCGTGCCTCGGGGGGCTGAGGGGTTCTCGGCGCACCTTTCGCTCGGATCGTGTCACCAGCAACCGACAGGTAGATGTGAATAGTACCGTGTGTACTCTCCTGACATAACAATGGATAATTAACGCATGATGGTTGGACATCTGTCTGAAATTGATTTGCTATATGAAGTAACTTGATAAGAGTGGTAGCCGACCTGCGAACCGTCCTCCTATGGGACAAACGTTCCTGAGTAATGGTAGAAAGGGTTTAGAACAGTTTAAATTGTCTAGAATATTCATGATGTTTTATATAGTCTGCGTTTGTAAAATTTCTAACTGCGAGAGGGAGCGATGACAGGAACAATTCAGAGGCATTAGCTCAAATCAAATGGTTCTTTGACCGCAAAATCCCGCTGTCCTCTGTGACCCAGGGGTGCAGATGGGCTTCGAGCACAGTATGCATGTGAGGCCGTGACCATGCGTTCGTCGCGTCTGGCGCCGGACAGTGGGATAGATGCAAAACACTGCCCGGTAATTAGTCCGCCTCTGTTCACTGTACGTGGGGAACGGATTGTGCAGTGGTTCAGAGTATGCAAAGACGGGTTTGGCATGCCGTAAGCCCCGAGGCTAAAAGGGTAGGGCCGGTTAGGATGCATAGACGACCAGGAGACATACCCAACGTGGTAGGGATCCGTGCACACCCGTTGGATACGTAGGGCTGGTCGCACGTTCTCAGCGAATATGGCCCGGCGAGGCATCGACTGTCGTAAGGTTAGGTAGGTCGGTCATGGACACCAGAGTGCATATTTAAGCCCTCGGAACCAGTACAATCGTAACATTAAGACCTTATACAGGCGATGAACGCTGCCAATAATGGCCAGGCCAGCTATGCTTGGCAGTGAAAGGTTTAATTATTTGGCCCACATACTTTCAAGAAATAGAGCAATGGTCAGCCGATATGTGTGTTGCTGTACCTCTGAAGGGGGAGCCAAATTGGGAACCAAACAATTTATTGATTAACAAGGAGAAAGTGAATGGGACGAGCAAATGTGAGCGAATGAGAACAATAAATGTGTGTTTGGTAACTTTAAGGACCAGCGTAAACCGCTTGGGGCTCAACACACTGGCACATATTTCGATGGCACATATCAACAAAATCAGCCTACTATTAGCACCCAAAAAGCCTCAACTTTTTGGGGTAAGACATTTAAACTACATGAAAATTCCATACTCCATACTTCCATACTTCCATACAGGAGTTATAGCCTCGGGCATTTCTGGAAGGTCACCCTGCAAGGTTATGTTCGGTGGCCGATAACTAAGTGAATTATCAGTCAAAATATAAATATCCAGACATTTTAAACTAGCGAAGATTCAAGAATTATAATTTTAACAATATTTATGACATGTGATGAATAATACAAGAGTTAGCCCATGACCTCAGGTCACGCTACCTCCGGTGAACTCTAAGTCCATGAATTTTGTATTAATTGACAGAATGGAAGGACGATGTTTTGGCTTGATACATAGGAAATAAAAAAATTGGAGTCTTTTTTCCTATAATCCTTATTTGGAGAGCGCAAACTTTACCATAATTGAAGTTTTTCGAAGATTGAGCTACTAACTCGGCCGTTGGCAGTGTGTGGACTTATGTCTTCTAATGTACTTATTTACCTCCCATATCCAGTTATCTATATAACATAAAACGCGCCTACTGACGTCAGAAGTGGTTATTGGCCTCAACTGAACTGTGGTAGGCACCAATAGCCTGTGTTTTGTTATATCCAGTTATTCGCTGAGTAAATTCGTCTCGATTTAGTACGCCGAGAACACTTCATGACATCTGTTAATGCTTGTATGCTCACAGAAAACACGACCCGTAGGGATTCATGAGGGCAATGTATACACCATGGTTACACATCCATTGTATGTTTAGAACAAACATGTATTCAACTGGGAAATAAGGAAGTACATCACGTCACAACCATGTCCCGTCAGAAGTGCATTGAAGTACCGTTTGCATATTTGAGAACGATCCAAACGATCCAAAGTTTTTGTTATTTGCCCAAAGACAGATCAACACACAAATCTGCAAGTAAATCTGCAAGTCAAATTTGCTGCGGCAACAAACCATGTTTCATATGTGCACCAGTTGTTTCTGTCTCTTGTCTAGCTTGTCTTTGTCCACCTATCGCGACACTTTCACTGCACGTCCCACGCCGTTAGACAATACATGTACCAAAACAGTCGTAGCATCAGCAGGCGAGAACTTGTGAAGTTGTTGTGTTCTCTTGACGGCGAGAGCTTTCGTAAAGCGACCTGCGAGGCTCGCAGTGACCTTCTCTACCTCTTCCTTCGTGACAAGGCAGCTCTGAGACAGGCCTCACAATTTCTCGCAAACATCGCCAGCTCTCGGAACTTCCCTTAGCTCTTAGGTGGCTCTGTTCATCCCCCAGTGTCCTCCAAAACACCAGAAGCATCACAGTCCGGTTCGCTCTAGCTCTCACGGGACCTCCCTACTCTTCAAGTTTTTCGGGCCGACAATGACATTCTAGCTCTGAAATTGGCTCTCAGTATTCATCACAACGATCGTGCATCGAATCTTTAGATCTCAGGGGGCCCTGTTCGACTCATAGGGACCCATTCCAAGCCTCTTGGGCATCCCAGTCCAGTCCTCTCTAGCGCTCAGTGACCATTTCCAATCGCCAGGGGTCCTCCATCGGTCCAAGGGCCCTTCATGCCGGCTCTGGGCCCTCCCCGACGGCCCGGGTCCTCCAACGGCTAGGGGTCCTCTTCGTCGGTGCAGGGGACCTCCTTAGCGACCCAGGGCCTCCCTTGTCAGGCCTAGGCCCTCTTTCAACAGCTTTAGCCACTTCCGTCGGCCCAAGGATCATATCTGACGCCCCGAGATCCCCTGCGGCAACTCGGGCCCCTCTTTCATTTCAGGAGCCCTCTTTGACAACCCAGGGCCTTTTCCGGCAAGCCGGAGGGCCCATTTCAAACGCTTTGACTTGAATCCATTACCTTGGACTTGAATCCATCCATTACGTCAGGCTTGAACAACGCGACACCTTTCTTGGCTTTGGCTCTGCTGACAGCCCGGCCTGGCCGAGTTAGAAGTACAATCCTCGATAATCTTCACACGTCAATAATAAACGCTATTATTGACGACTTATAAGTCAAGCAATATGGCCTTACATCGTGTCAATCTTAAAATGCAAATTTTCACGGACATCGAGGTCACTGGATGTCACGTGACCTGAGGTTATGGGGTAACTTTTAAATCATTTATCATATATAAAAATATTACCGGAATTAGATTCAATGAAACTTTGCGAGTTCAAAAATGTCTGGATATTTATATTTTGAACGATATTTAACATAGTTATCGGCCAACGAGCGTAACCTTGCAGTGTGACCTTCCAGAAATACCCGAGGCTATAACTCCTGAACCGTTGGCCTGATCGAAATACAATTTTAGCAGGAGGGTTCGGGGCATAGGATAACTCTATACATCAATCATTTGCTCAAATTATCAGGCATGAGGGTGGGCAATCATCCCATTTAGCTTGTCGATTTTTCCTAGAATTCCCCGTTACCGTTCGTTACATTTATGAATATTTTATAGCTTTGTGCATTGCTACTTTATAAAACCGTCCATCATCCACACAATGCCAGAGAACGCGTTGGTATATGTTAGCAAACTGCATCTCGATATTGGGCGGAGTGAGGGCCGAGTTAGAAGCTCAATCCTCGAAACACTTCAAATATGGTAAAGTTTGCGCTCTCCAGATGAGGATTTATAGGAAAAACGCCCTTTTTTGTGCTATATATCAAGCCAAAACACGGTCCTTCCATTTTGCCAATTAAAAAAACAAAAATTAACTGGCATCGAAGTCACCGGAGATCACGTGACATGAGGTCATAGGGTAACTCTTGTATTATTCATTACGTATTACAAATATTTCCATAATTGGATTCCTTGAATCTTTGCGAGTTCAAAAATGTCTGGATATTTATGTTTTGACTGATAATTAACTTAGTTATCGGCCACCGAACATAACCTTACAGAGTGGCCTTCCAGAAATGCTCGATGCTATAACTCCTGAACCGCTGACCTGATCGAAATATAAGTTGAACAGTTGGATTCAGGGCATAAGATAACCCCATGCACCAATTTTGCTCCAAATATGAGACATGAGGGTGGACAATCACCCCTTCGCCTGGTCGATTTGTCCTGGAATCCCCCCCCCCCCCCACTACGGTGCCGCCGCTGTCTTCGTTATGGCCATGGCGAACGCGCTTGGCATCGCCGGAACCACGATGCAGCCAGTGTGCCGGTCACCACATGGCATCCGACTGTAATCATCCGAAAGGAGATGTGCAGCTTGTGATGGGCCGCACCCCTCCACCGACACCGACTACCCTAAGTGGGCATACGAGAGGGAGGTGTGTCGGTATGCGGCATTTAACAGCGTGCCACACACAATAGCACAACATCTACGCAACACCACCTCCACCACTGACATCTCCACCTACACAGCCGCGCCCTCCCACACCGCACCTACCACCGACACAGCTACGCAGTGGCGCTCTCCTCAACACCTAGACCCACACCCAGTCCAACCAGCTCGCACCCGCCCTACCATCCCACCATCCGCCGGCTCTCGGTATTCAGCAAACCTACCTCCTCGGCGCCCCATCGATCCTCGCCTCCACCGCCCGTCCGACCCTCGACTCCATCTCCATACTGATTCTCCTCTCTACTGGCCCACCGATCCTCGACTGTACCGCCCACCACACCTTCCCACGCCACCACACCGCGGACCCGGCCTTCTCCCATATCCACTCCACTTCAGACCCAGCCTCCTCCCGCACCCTCTCCACCGCGGACCCGGCCTCCTCCCCTCCACCTCATCTCAGACCCGGCCTACGCCCACCACCACACCACCTCGGGAACGGCTTTCCACATCCACCTCGCCCCATCCCACCCCCACTACCCTTCAGACCCAGACTAGGTCTCCATCCATCCCCCACCGGTACCCCCATCCCCATGGGACCTGGCCGTAGCCCTTCGCTACACCGCCTCCAACCGGCCAGGACCGGCTCCGTCACCCTGACTCATTCCCACCACTCCCCCCAACGGGCCCTCGGCCCCTGCTACACCCATCCGGCCGGCCCAAACCAAGGCCTAGCCCCAAGGCCACCACAGCATCCACACAGACCTCCCACAAGTCCACGGCCACCCCAGCCTCCTTCCAGAACTCCCACAAACCCACGGTACCCACGGTACTCCCACAAACCAGACCGACCTCCACACCACCTCCTGCACAACCATTGAAGCCCATCCCAAAACCTCGTCCGAGGCCACCACCCAGACTGATCCTACCACACCTGTCCAGCCCGAACCCACAACCCCAGGCCAATGAATCCTGCCCGAGCCTACCGCGCCTCCCAAGCGCAAATCCCGACGCTATGCCACCCCATCACCTCCCAGAACCCGTACGTCCTAATACATGCTTCCACCTCTGTCTGAGTCACCACGCACCCCCTTCCCGGCCACCGAATCCAACTTTATCCCAACACTACACCGATACCACCCCAGTATAGGAGCACCAACAGACACTAAAGGTTTTCGGCAATGGGATTTGCTACAGTGGAAAACCAGTGGCCTTCCAGGCAAGTTCATAGAATTCAAATAAGAATTCCTGCAACAAAAAGGCAAAAACATTATTAGTTGCGCTCCGAGAAGCTCACTTTCGAGACTCGGACTCTATTTAGAACAACATTCCAGGCTATACTTGGCATGTCGATAACGTAAGCGGTCCACCTCATCGTCGAATAACATTAAATTCTCCCCTGAACGGCGTAGCAGACAGCCTCAAATTTGCCCATTGCCAAACCACAGTCATCTATATATCTCACTGTACATTTCCCCGTCAGCTGCAACCCCCACACCACAGGAGCTGAGCGACTTGCTGCTTCAGGCTCCCCCACTAGTTCTCATTATGGGAGACTTTAACGCTGAACATCCAACTGACGGTGAAAACACGGCACATTACTGGCCTACAACAAGTCGTAGACCACCTTAAGCTACATTACGCTAGGCAACAACACCTACCACCCCGCTATAGTAAGCGATCTGGACGCAAATTTAACCACTAACAAAACAGATGCTTACAACCAATCATTCACTATGCACGAATTACACCTTGCCATCAGCAAGTGTGGAAACACGTCGGTTGGGCCAGACGACATACATTACTAGTTTTTTTTAACATCTGAGCAAAAATGATATAATGTATCTACTAACGTAAAACTCCCTTAACGTAAATGTACACTTGCCTTAGCTTTGCTTGGACCCTTGCCTTGCATTCTCAGCCGAAGTCTCCCTTCCAAGACCCCAAGTGCGCCTCTCTCGAAATTTTCAGCTGAAGGCACCCCTGAGGGCTCATTCAGTGGCTCCAGATATGCCCTTCCATGAAAAATCCGGGATCCGCGCCTGCCCTTATGGCTACGCCCTTGGAAGAGGTCCCGGGCTGATAGAAAGAACAACAATTAAAGAGGAAGTCCTGAGCGCACGAATGTTGATTTCTGAAAATTAGTCGGACGGGAGGGGGGGAATACATGAAGGCAATTGGCAGGCCCAAATTGATTGGGATAGCACATTCCATAGGGTCCTGTGTTAAAGCTGGAAAATATTGGCGGGGATGGGGGCGAAAAGCCAACATTGATGAGGCACTTGCCCCCTACGAAAGCATATAAAGCAACACCCCTGCCTGAGCGTTAACCGATGCCCCGCAGAATGGTCGTGCGGATCCAGGGATGGTCGGCGGATTCGGGGCATGTCCCCATTAAATTTGGAACCCGCGCCCCTCCGGGAAGGCTCGAATGCTCCCCTCATATTTTTCAGCCAGAAGCACCCCTTATTACACATATGCTGTCAACTACACACATTCCCAGCGTTACTTCGTTAGCGTTTATCGGGCATCCGGGGTCTTAATTCCATGGGGTACACATGCCGAATACCGCACAAAGCTGGCAAAACGATGATACAAGTTAGACACCTCAAAAGCACAATTACAACATTTTACCAGGTGTTTCGACATTTCTATCTTTTCATCATGAACACAGCATCATTTTTCACTACTTTTTATCAAAATCTGTCAACAACTTTTCATTTTACAACATTTCATTCCAGGGCCAAAATGCATGCGAGCGGGTGACGCGTCCGATACTTTGCCCATATACCACCGCTCGGCCGCCTCCAGCCGGGAACGGCCGGAATAGGGCGCGGAGCGTGCGACGGGCGGAGAGTCGGCTGTCTAGTTATATATAGAAGTCAATGCTTGATCTCTCTTCAGCAACCTCCACGTTTGTGATGGGCGCAATATGACCATAATTATCGACGAGCCCTAAAGCCAAAATAACTAACTAACCTCCACTTTTGTGATTACCTATCATGTAAAAAGTAAGATGGTAAATGCTGAAAATACCTTTTGGTGGCCATTAAACAACCCGCCAGCAAACCTGGAAAGCGGCTCACAGGCTGACAGGAAACCCGGATGCCTCCAGTTGAATGACCTTGGGATGCGGTAGACCATCCAGTAAACAAACCGTCCGCCTGCTGAAGCACTCCATTGCAACAGCGCTGCCATGGTTCAGTGAATTCCGATCATCAAGACTGAGGACCGGCACCTGAAGAATGTTATCGGCCTAAGTCGTCTAAGAAGCTAGAACTCGTCATCTTAAAAGAGCATCGGTTGGTAATCGTGAGAGATTCCTTGCTAGAAAGCTGCCGACATAAAAGCGGGTGCAGTAGCAAATGCATCCAAAGCGGAAACTATAGCAAGCATCTGCAAAATAGTCACGCACTTCGCCCACTTGAACAAAAACCATTAACGCTTTGTTGCCATCGAAGCGGACACAATTCATACGTGTAAACATCGAGAGAGAGAGAGAGAGAGAGAGAGAGAGAGAGAGAGAGAGAGAGAGAGAGAGAGAGAGAGAGAGAGAGAGAGAGAGAGAGAGAGAGAGAGAGAGAGAGAGAGAGAGAGAGAGAGAGAGAGAGAGAGAGAGAGAGAGAGAGAGAGAGAGAGAGAGAGAGAGAGAGAGAGAGAGAGAGAGAGAGAGAGAGAGAGAGAGAGAGAGAGAGAGAGAGAGAGAGAGAGAGAGAGAGAGAGAGAGAGAGAGAGAGAGAGAGAGAGAGAGAGAGAGAGAGAGAGAGAGAGAGAGAGAGAGAGAGAGAGAGAGAGAGAGAGAGAGAGAGAGAGAGAGAGAGAGAGAGAGAGAGAGAGAGAGAGAGAGAGAGAGAGAGAGAGAGAGAGAGAGAGAGAGAGAGAGAGAGAGAGAGAGAGAGAGAGAGAGAGAGAGAGAGAGAGAGAGAGAGAGAGAGAGAGAGAGAGAGAGAGAGAGAGAGAGAGAGAGAGAGAGAGAGAGAGAGAGAGAGAGAGAGAGAGAGAGAGAGAGAGAGAGAGAGAGAGAGAGAGAGAGAGAGAGAGAGAGAGAGAGAGAGAGAGAGAGAGAGAGAGAGAGAGAGAGAGAGAGAGAGAGAGAGAGAGAGAGAGAGAGAGAGAGAGAGAGAGAGAGAGAGAGAGAGAGAGAGAGAGAGAGAGAGAGAGAGAGAGAGAGAGAGAGAGAGAGAGAGAGAGAGAGAGAGAGAGAGAGAGAGAGAGAGAGAGAGAGAGAGAGAGAGAGAGAGAGAGAGAGAGAGAGAGAGAGAGAGAGAGAGAGAGAGAGAGAGAGAGAGAGAGAGCTTGGAGGCGTGTGGGGCTATGAATGTCATTTGCGCCGCTTTGAAGCAAGTTTGTTTTTACAAAGAAAGTCATAGCAAGTGTACATTAAGGTTAAGTGAAGTACAGTGGCGCAGCCAGGATTTTCCTCAGGGGGCTCGACCAAAACAGATGTGATGAAACAGAGAAGGCTTCCGGCGAAAGTAAGAAAATATTGTGTTCGGTGTTGAAAATCTCAAAATTTGTCATGTGATATAGTGTGTTTTTTTTTCGGTGCTATGGGGGCGGGGCTCCTTGGTTGGCCCTCTGGTTAAGTATAACGTCATAGTGCGTGTAAGCGCTAAATTGCTGCAGACAGGGGAGACTGTCCCCAATAGTGGTCAAACGGTCGTGATAAATTTAGCTTACTTTGCTCCTTCGCAAAAAAAAATGTACGTTGATTATGCAAGAGGGCCACCATCAGCAGCTGAGTAAGCTAATGGCTTGCCCAGCTCGAAAGGTACCGAGGATCTTTTACCGTGCGAACAAGGAGGAAATCTCCCACACCACCTCTCATGCCGGCTGTCACCTGTCAGTAGCAAGCGTTCTACGCGGAGAGATCATGCATAGCTGTGCGCAGAGTAGAATGTATGCTACTAACCACGTGTGATCTTACAGGACCACGTGCGAAACGCCCAACAGAATCAGGCTCTGGCGCAATGGTGGCATTGGTGGTTGTTCAATTTGCTGCCGACCGGCCCGCCTGTGCCATGTCTCCTGGTCTATGGAAGCGCTCATACCGACGAGCACCTCAGCTGCCATATCTGGCCGGCCGTGACACCTGGACAATACGAAACTGCTGTTGTCTCACTCTCTGTATGCAGCCACATGTGTTACTAGTCTAGCTTCTAGGTGCATGCAAAATGACAGATGGGCAAGTATATTTCACCATGCGTGCAACGTGTGCGATGTGCGAGGGTTTTCACCATTTTCAGTTCGCCTATCACTCGCCTCAGTATCAAAATAATCCTGATTACTACGGTTGTAGTTAGGGTTGATCCTGCAATATTAAATGATACGGAAATAACTAAATCTACAATTGCGGTTCTCGCCAGAGATTTGAAGACAATGGTGAAGGTGGGGGACAAATTCGGTTTTAGCCATGGACTGGTAATGATGGTAGATGGCCTTGGTAATGGCATTGCACCTGTAAAGCTGGGCGCAACGTTGCAGCTCTCGGTGTGGACTGGCAGTTACTTGTGAGGTTCGGTCCGCAATTGAAATCCTCGTCTTGGGTAATGGGCTTGACACGACGTTCCTCTTGGATTGAGCAACCCACCTTGCAAATCTCTTTAGCAATCTTCGGCCGCAGAGCCAGCAGAGCGGCTTCAATAGGCTTCAACTTTCACCGCATCCGGCTGCTTCGTAGTGTAAATTCATTTCGGTCTCCACTCTAGCTCATTTCCCAATTCCCGATATGATAATGCCAGCATCAGTACAAATGTTGTGTGCTTCGCTGTCGCAACTAGGCACTAAAAGGCGCACAATGCCTTCCTTAAACTATTATTCATTCTTACGAACCCAACCTGCCAGACATAGTACAGGTATAGATATATATATATATATATATATATATATATATATATATATATATATATATATATATAGATATATATATATATATATATATATATATATATATAAATAGATATATACATATGTATATGGAAATAGATATATATATATATATATGGATATATATATATATATATATATATATATGTATGATATATATATATACACAATATATATATATATATATATATATATACATATGTATGCATATATATATATATATACATATATATATATATATATATATATATATATATATATATATATATATATATATATATATATATATATATATATATATATCTATATTTATATATACATATGTCGATATAAATAAATCTCACAATTAATTACCGATGTCCACGAGTCTCTGATCTCATCATGTGCAACAACTTGACTAAAGACAGAAGATAAAGCATGAGTCCCGATGCCCTATTGGCGACTGTGCGCGCCGCCCAGCCTCATCCTACATTGGACACACCACCACCACCCTATCCAGACGCATCACAATGCACCTCCAAGAAGGGGCACCACAACAGCACGCCATGTCGATGCTCAACACGAAACTTACCCGATCCATGATGATCAACAACACGAACATATTGACCCAGTGTCACAGGATACCAAAACTTAAGATCTTAGAGGCAGCTTTCATCCGTGAAAAGGATCATGTAAGTAACCGGCAGCTGAACATGAGGGGCACGCTGTCTCCTTATTATGGACAACCACTCCCCCCAAGGGCATAGGAGATTGCTACTGGCTATGTACTGTCTGTGCTCTTGGAAACTCGAGTAGTGTGCATCTACATTTGTTCATCCGTGTTTATATGTATATAAGTAGGAAAGTGCATAGCATGACCTTTAGTATATTACCATTTAGTATATTACCGCTGAAAGCATTGCTATCTAGCTATATAGATCATGAGATCTCCATTATAACTTTTTTGTTCGAACTCAACGTTTCGTTACATTGCATAACATCTTCAGGAGCATAACAGTACAACAATGACGATACAAAAACACAGAGTTACACATCATTCACACAGTGACTGAAAACACACGGATGCAAGATGAAGCACGATCCGTTTCATTTATCAATCCCTCCCGCCTCTCAAAAAGTTTTTCAAGTGTAATGCGTTCCCAACCCGCATAGTAAACTTTTACGTTAAAACGTTTCTGGACTCTAAGAAGAAACCGCGACATAACCAGGAAAACGAACCGGCTGATTCAACGGTTGAACGTTGCCGGAGGCAGCAACAAGCCGCGAAGCCCGTAGGTATTTTTTTGGCGTTTGTCTTTAGAGCACATAGTGTATGTTCTGAAGAGTCTATGGACATGAACTTAGGAAATCTGCATATTATTTGTAGTAGGTTGGCCGAGGTCACTGGTGCTTTTCCGTTTTCACTAAAACTTGCTTTTCGGATCCATGATCCTCCCAGCACCCGGAGAAGAAGCTTGGGGAAAGAAATCCAGGTATCCATGATTAATTTAGTATATGTTTTGGCTTGCTTCACTCCCACGTTTTATCTGAGAGAGCTTTAAATTGTTGTGCCGCAACAAATGTGTTTGTAAATATGTGTCAGAAAATTTCGATCAGCGATATGAGATGAATATCAAAATTTCGTTAAGTGATTTTCCTTAACGAAATTTTAATTAGCTTGCCGGTGGTCCCTCTTCACCGAGCCACCTTACTTTCCCAATGGGCCCTAAATGGCCTTGTAGTCGGCGCGCCATTAAACCCAAATAATCAATCCACCAATCAGTCAACCACCTTACCTCCCATATATATGGCTTTCGGCACAGAATCTGCGTGCACTGCCCAAATGGGACCATACGGATTGCCCACGTCCAACCCTTTCACGGGTTCATTGTGAACTTCCATCGATGTATGACGGGGCCACCATATTTCAGATGTGACTTTCAGCGCAGGATCTGCGTGGGCTGCCCTCGTCTGGCCCTCGTTTCAGCCCGAGTTGTGCCATCGATGGCCAATCGCATTGTTGTTTGTTGTGCATATGTCTACCTACCTACTTGTATATATATATATATATATATATATATATATATATATATATATATATATATATATATATATATATATATATATATATATATATATGTGTGTACACATCCTGTTTACCAACCTAGGTACGATGTTGGTGCATTCTTTGATATCTGGTTTCACATTGGTGCATGTCTTACCTATATAGGTACCGAAAGCGCAAACTGAGAACAACGGCGACAACTACACCAACGTACCCACCTGCCCTCACCCCGACCCCGACTGGCATAACTACAAGATTGCGTGTTCAATAAACAGAACAGCGAGTGCCCCCGACCCGCCACTGTTACTTACGCAAGAAAACTCACGGGTATCCAAATACTAACATAAATAATCCACCTCTTTCACGTCCTCATTTCCGGTCGCACTGTATATATCTCCATAGGCAACTTTAGTAAAAATGCCTACTAAACTTCCGGAGGTTTCGTAAATATTGCTACTAAACTCACTTCCCCTCTTAGTAAATATACCTACGAAACCTTATCGAGGATGTGTTGCAGTCCCCCATGGGAGTGGTGAGGCGTCATCCTGCTCTGCCATTGGCCGGCACCACCTATTACACCACACCACGAAGTGAGGGTCCGGTTATCGCACTCCAGTCACGCTCCACATGCACTGCATGGTACAATGGTGACACGGGTGTCACAATGACCTCTGACTGTGTTATGACACAGTGACACGGCATCCGCTGGTTGGCCAGGTACACGGTGTGAACGGAAGTTGACTAAGCATAACATTCGTCACCGCCGCGACTGGAGGCACCAAACGAAACATCAGCGTGAGCCAGGTACACGGTGAGAACGGAAGTTGACTAAGCATAACATTCGTCACCGCCGCGACTGGAGGCACCAAACGAAACATCAGCGTGAGCCAGGTACACGATGAGAACGGAAGTTGACTAAGCATAACATTCGTCACCGCCGCGACTGGAGGCACCAAACGAAACATCAGCGTGAGCCAGGTACACGGTGAGAACGGAAGTTGACTAAGCATAACATTCGTCACCGCCGCGACTGGAGGCATTAAACGAAACATCAGCGTGAGCCAGGTACACGGTGTGAACGGAAGTTGACTAAGCATAACATTCGTCACCGCCGCGACTGGAGGCACCAAACGAAACATCAGCGTGAGCCAGGTACACGGTGAGAACGGAAGTTGACTAAGCATAACATTCGTCACCGCCGCGACTGGAGGCACCAAACGAAACATCAGCGTGAGCCAGGTACACGGTGAGAACGGAAGTTGACTAAGCATAACATTCGTCACCGCCGCGACTGGAGGCATCAAACGAAACGTCAGCGTGAGCCGGCATCGACCGATTGGCAACGATTTTCGCTCGTGGCGTTAATGACAGGACTTGACGTGTCTAGGCACATGGGGATCAAATGCATTCTGAGAGAAGGGTTCGAAGTGGAATTCGTTGCAACACTGCACGAAATCCTGAATTTACCAAGAAATTCTGAAATCCACCAGATCATCACGGCCAATTACGTCAGTTACTCGCTCTTACATTTACACACAATACAAAGAACGAAGTTACAAAGTTACAAAGACAAGAAATGCATGTTCCTACGCGGGTTAGTTTGCCGTTCTTTCAGGTGACCTTGACAACTGGTCCATGTTAGTTCACGTTCCATACTAATTACATGATGACGTGGCCTCGAGAGTGGTCTCGAGCCGCGCGCACATCTCGCACCGCGAGGTGCCTTCTCCGGGGAGGGGTGATGCTCGCGGCATCACCAGGTGACGTCATAGTCATTCTGCGGGACTTCTGGGAATGGGCTGACCAGCCCACGCAATCGGGAGCTCCGTGCAGTCATGATACGCAGGCACCGACTTGAGCCGGCCAGCATGCAGTCTGTGGCAGGTTCGTAATCTGTGATGACGTGAGCCGGACCGACTCGTCCAGCTCGATGATCGAGTCAGGCACGTGCTGACATGCCGATCGGGTGAAGTCAGCTCGTCTCCACCGGGCCGAAGGGGTCGATAAATCCCGGGTACAGTCAGGGTTCAGTGTGTGGATGTAAGAGAGGAGCATTGGGAACGATTTCTACCATCAGATGCATTCCATGCGCATTTTACAATAGCATCCATTCTACCGCAACATCCATTCAACCATATTCTGTTGTGCCACACAGGACACACGATTCGCATGTTCCGCCACGCTGTCAATTGGTACCAGTGGCGTACCTAGGATTTTCGCTCGGGGGAAAACGGATTTGAGGGGGCCCACCTACCCAATTTTAAAAATATGTCCCCGGATTTCGACCGGTACTTTTTCAAAGGGGCCTATGAAAAAAAAAAATTGCTAGTGACCAGCCTAACTGTCCTGTGGAGGAGGCCCAATCTACCACCATCATTTCTGATTCACTGATTTCAGCCCTAACTCCCAACCCTGTTCGAAGGTTCTTCTTTTGGAATCCTTTGATAAATCACCTCATGCCTCTTAAATTACACCTGCACAAATAATTACAAAATGCAAAATTTTCCAACTTCTGGCATTCCAGTTCATAACTCCCGGTTGCCCCCTTTATGTTTATGTTCGTGTACCTTTACGCCCGTCTTGTGCATTCAGTGCATTCGCCACACTTCGTGCGATTCTACGGTTTCTGCTAGACCTGCGTTTTTCTTCTTCTAATTGCTGCCACATGATAGTCTTGTGCTATATTTGACGTGCGGAATGCTTCGTATGTGGGTTCGCTGGGAAATTCGATCAATTCCATTCGATGATTAGTTGTCTTCTTCCCACATTTCCTGGTGGCTAAGAAATTCGGATACCCGCTGTGTTTTGATGGACCTTATCTCTCTGATTAAATATGCTCCCAGATTGTCTACCGAACCGAGAACCTAGCTCGGTGTTCCCTTTGGTTGCTTTTTTTCGTTCACCGATGCATTTTAGGGCTCCGGCCCATTTTTGTTAGGGGCACGTCACATTTTTGAGACCCCCGGGTCTTTTCAAGTGTTTTGTTGCTTTTTTGTGCATCGAAAATATTTTTGAGGTACCGGCGCGTTTTCGAAGACCCTGATGTGTCTATTTAGTGCCTCGTATTTTTGTTCCTTTTTAAGACCATGTCGCTTTTTGCGGACCTATCCCATTGTTGAGGCCCTCTTACCGTATAATGGCCCCAGTGTGCTTTGGGGGCCTCCGATGTGTTTATCTTAGAGTTCCCGATGTGTTTATTTAAGGCTGCATCGTATGTTTTAAGGGCCTGCCGCCTTTCGCGTTAATCTGTGTGCTTTCTACAGCCCGGTGCGTGTTCAGTATCCCGTTGTGTTCTTAGGGTCCCGCTGTGTTTATTTGGGGCTCTTGACGCACATTGTGGCACTCCAGAACTATTTTGGGGCTCCTGTGTGATTTCTCTGGGTCCCGGCGCGACGTTTCGGGCCCAGGCTCGTGGGTCCGGTGGCACCAAACCAATTGTCTGGACTTGACGCGATTTTTGAGACCTTCTATTTTTGTTTTTAAAGTCTGAGTCTCGGCCTGATTTTTCTGTCCCAAGTGCTACATTTGTGTGTCCCGCCGATATCTTTCGAGCTTCGGTTCGTTTTGTCGGGGCTGTACTCGATTTTTGAAGGCATCTGGTGCTATGTTTGGCCTCCGGAGTGATTTCCTGGATGGGACAATTATTATTCCGAATCTCTCCTTATTTTGGAGGCTCTGGCTTGACTTTTGTCGAGTTCCGACACGATCTTTGGGGACCCCGGCGTGATTCTTGGGAGCCCACCCCTTCAGGAGGGAGGGGGCGTTTGTCCCTTTTGTACGCCGCGGCGGTCCCTCAACGAGTTTTTCTTTGTTGCTTTGCTGAATAAAATTTCTGCTCAGGTCGAGCGTCCTGCTCCGGCTGCGCCATGGTTCGGTTCCACCCGAGTTCGCTGTAGAGCACGATACACACTCGACGATGTTTGAACGAGACCTGTATTTGCATTTCCGTGATCAGCTAAGGGGACGACCGTGGCGACATCTATTAGTTGCTAATTCAACCACAACAAGTAGCAATCAAGAAGAGTCTCCACGAAGTTGTCCGAATATATTTTATTGATTTATATAACATAGTCTAACCAACCAGGAAAAATTTAGCCCAAAGCATTTGCACAAAAGGCAAACTGAATAAATTGATTATATATAGGTGGTTGTAGGTACAGCGATGTGCGTGCGAGTGTATATCAGCGTGCATACGCACATGCGATAGTGCACATGCAAGTGAATGCTTACTTGCATGTACGGATCCACATGGATGTATATGGATTTGTAAATGTGCATATGGATGCGTGTATATGCATATGCATACATATGAATGTATGTCCATGTGTCTGCATACTCATGTGTGTATCTGTATGTGCTCATGTATGTATGCATATGTATGTATATGTATATGCACTTGTATAGGTATCATGGTTGGAGATCTCTGGTGGATCGGGGGTCGGGGGGGGGTCGGGCGAATTCCTTCTAGTTTGGTACACTGCTAATGTTCATTTGCCATTTTCCCTATTCCATCTGAAAAAAATGTCTTGAAAATAACGACCTGGACCACCTGGCTTGGTTAGGATCTCCAGTCTTGATATGAACGTAAATGTATATGCGCATGTGTGTGCATAATGCATATGCATATGTGCATGTGCACGTTCATTAGCATGTACAAATGTGTGAGTGTACTTATGTAAGTGTGTGTATGTATGTATGTATTGACATGTGCATGCACATACCTGTAAAGGTATGTGTTGCATTTCATGACCCATCGTCTCACCCTCCCCTTATAACACATTTCACTATGTGGCCCCAGGATTTCCTTGGTGTTACCAGCTTGCTACTTAGCTGAGGTGTTCCTGAGGCTGCTTCCACTAATATATGACGGTGGCCTATCTGCAAAAACAAACAAAAATCGGCTAAAATGATGATAATATTTGGACTGAATCAAATGGCGTATGATGGCATTGTATTTGTATCCTGAAGCATTATTAAGTTGGCTCTCCTGACTCTTGGACATCTCGTCAAAGGAAATCACAACATCAATCCAATCTGTAATAATGTGCAGCCAAATAGGAGAGGTTACTGCATTCAAAACAGGTGTCGACGCTTAAAAAAGGAAGAAGAAGAAATAGTGCATACCGTGCTACACACACACATGATCGACTTCATTGCCGCGGCATGTAAGTTGTGAACCGATTACAACTGCGCTACATTACAGCGGCGCATGCAGGCGTACAGGCATTGCGTTCAGTATTCGTAGTAGTGGTTGAATCTAAGACAAACATGACATCTACCCCCATGACTTGACACAGTGTGTTCCGATTTTATATAAGTGCGTCGTGTTTAGCAGAAGGACCCGACTTCGGAATAAGTGGTTCCAATTTAGGCCTACAGGCATTGTAAATAATCCCCTTCGGCTGGAGTTGTATTGGTGTCACGGTGGTTCACGGTCCTTTTCATCCCAAAGTTTCTCCGTTTAGTTTATTTCACAAAACACCGCGGGGCGCGGCACCGCGTGTCTAAAGTGCCACTGGCAGCTCTATCTCCCGGTGCCCAGATACACTCGTCACATGGCGTGACGAACAATCCGACCGTCGGCTGGCTCCACAGCTACCTGTGCATCCATCAGAAATGCAGCCACATAGCCCGCCTTTGGACTGAGATGATGGCTACTTCAGATAAAATAATGACATCGAAGTAGGTTTAAACATCAATTAAAAGAGTACGTTTATTTTTCAATAAAATGCTTATGTTTGAAACACTGCAAGAATATGTTCTTGAGGTTCCACCGGCGTGATGGTCGGGTTAATCCGGGTCGGATCCAGTGTGGTTGAGTCTAACCAGACCAGGTTGGTTCTGACCACTCAGATGAACTTACGTCGTATATACATGGAAAAGGACGCTCACAGGCTTCTCCCGGTCTCGTAATTGCACAGACAAACGAAAGATAGCTATCAACATGATGACGTGTTCCTTTTCTGCCATATAATTACAATTGAATTGGTCATATGCTAGCCTTGCCACCCCGGAAGTTTTCTGGTGGATAACTAGATTTGCAAGCTCCTGCAAGCTTAAATCTGGATTGCCTAGTC
This sequence comes from Ashinkailepas kermadecensis, assembly GCA_034440615.1. Taxonomy (NCBI): domain Eukaryota; kingdom Metazoa; phylum Arthropoda; class Thecostraca; family Neolepadidae; genus Ashinkailepas; species Ashinkailepas kermadecensis. Next base: position 511,534 of record JAOTOM010005076.1, on the reverse strand, counting down.
TGCTCTCGGCGGAATTATGTTCTTATGTGGATTCAGCTGGACTGGAGCATACGTTGCATATGCTAAGCTGTTTTTTTTCACCGAAAACAATCCGTTCGTTCCCTTTATGAGGGCATCAAGTGAACAAAACTCTGGGAATCTTTTTCTGTCGTGCGCTACGTAGTGCATAACTTAGCGGCAAAATCCTTTGGAAGGGACTACGTGAAGCAAAATGTGGGTGTTCTGCCTGCTTCGCCACTTGTGTTTCTCACTTGACAGTGCATTTCCCAATGATGCTGGGTATGTTTGCGTATGCGTCGGTGACAGCTACGGCGTTTTTCACCTCTGCCTGGCCTCGTCTCTGTGGCCGGGATGAGCGGGAGGTGGGATGGGGGTTGGGGGGGGGATTAACATGATTGGGAGACTCTGACAGCGATGCCTGGCACTGACTGGTCCGTTGATCAGGTGGTTTGTCTGGCGCAAACCAGTCCAAGCCAGCGCCGACCCAGTCGCTGACCACGTCTACGCTCGACCACACCGCTCGAGATGCTCCCCCGCGTCAACCCTAACCTGCTGTCGCTGCTGCTCCTGTTGCTGCTGACCGCAGCTCGTACCCAGGAGTTAGGTAAGGACCGACCCAACAGCTAAGTGAGGACCGCCCCACCCGCCAGGCGATGACCACTCCAGTAGCCGAGTGAGGACCGCTCCACCCGCCAGGCGAGGACCACATCAGTAGCCGAGTGAGAACCGCTCCACCCGCCAGGTGAAGACCGACCCATCCGCCAGGTGAGGACCGACCCAAACGCCAGGTGAGGACCAACCCAGCGTCCAGGTGAGGACTACCCCACCTGCCAGGTGAGACCGACCCAGCGTCCAAGTGAGGACCGCCCCACCCGCCAGGTGAGACCGACCCAGCGTCCAAGTGAGGACCGCCCCACCCGCCAGGTGAGACCGACCCAGCGTCCAAGTGAGGACCGCCCCACCCGCCAGGTGAGACCGACCCAGCGTCCAAGTGAGGACCGCCACAGTAGATAGGTGAGGATTGCCACAGTAGCCAAGTAAGGACCGCCTAAAATGTCAGGTGAGGTCCACCCCAGTAGCCACGTACAGAGATGAGGTGAGGATTCGTCGGAGAATGTAGGGCTGAGCCTATCTCTATTCCGTATTGTCCGATAACGTCTTGCGGCTGCGTTTTGTGTTGTTGGTTAGTTCACTTTATTCTCGTGATGGAATGAACAGTAGCATGATGGGAGCGAAAATCAAGAATATTTCGTTAGATTCTAGTGCGCGGCGTAAATTACCCGCCTTCTTCAGCGAATATTTAGTTGCGCTACATGAAAACCGCCACATCTCTTTTTTTTGTTCGGAGCGTATCTACTACTCTGTTAATATTCGTGAAGTGTTTTCGGCACCTACTAGGATTTGGAGCGCATGACGTGATCTGCCCAATAGTACGGTGCTATGCGCCCGGGAGTGTGACTTAGTTTGTCTGGGAGCATGTCGTAACTTGTCTGGTAGTCAAAGGTGGGTACAAGAACTGGCACCCCTCCAGCCGGGAAAGGCCAGCCAGTTGGCTTTATGCCTATGCATACATATACATATACTTATATATATATATATATATAAGTAAGTGGCACAATGATAAAAACTATATTTCCACCAAAAAACACATCACCAACGTTTCGGCCAAAGGCCTTCTTCAGGGTGTCAAAATAGTACTCAATATATAATACAAGCCACGCTTAACAAGAAAAGTTTGACATATGTGACCTCATTTAACCTTGAAGATATTGACCTAAGGTCATGAAATTTGCACACAATAGAGTTCACTGTCGTATATAGCAATATATAATATGCGTGGCTTTGTCAAAATAGTACTCAATATATATATATATATATACATACACATACAAATGCATACCTTCAGGAAGGTTCCAGTGCACCCCTCTACTCCCCGGTTAGCGAATTTTTCCGCCGAAGTCGTTCCTCCGAGGAAATATGCCCCCGGTGATAATTCGTAGAGCGGCTTCTGCCAGTTGTCTGACTTAACACGCGCCCTGGAGGGCCTCTGAAAATTACGCGCACTATAGGGGGGAGCGGATTCCACCCCCGCCCCCTAAGATATCGGCTCCTATTAAAGTTGGAGCAACATAATTATCTGGGTGGATGGGTACGACAGTGAACTCTATTGTGTGCAAATTTCATGACCTTAGGTCAATATCTTCAAGGTTAAATGAGGTCACATATGACCTCATTTCATTAAATGAGGTCACATATGTCAAACTTTTCTTGTTATGCGTGGCTTGACTTGTCGTTGTTATGGATCACTGTGATTGTGTTTTATGTACAAAATCACATTTATTTTATTTTATACACACAATCACACCCGGTTCCGATAACCTATTCCAGTTATCGGAACCGGGTCGCCCGCCCGACTGCTCCGTCGGGCGGCTCGGCGCAATCGGCTTCGCGAAGAAAGGAGTGAAGTACATGAATAAAGTATGGAAACGCTTAGGTACACAATGACAAACAGTAGTTTTCAGGATGTGTAGGCAGTAACATGCAAAGTGACATAAATTGCATGACAGTCATTTGCATTTATGACAACATTCCAGTTGACCAAGTTTGGTTCCATTAACCTGTCATGAACTTGACCTGAGATGACCTTGAAACTATAGACCTTGAAACTTTTGATGCATAACAATATACATCAAACAAGTCGCTAGTGTTGCCAAGAACACTTCCCTTTTGCCAATATACGGGAAGCGCATCAGCGCCGATTTTTGTGGTCTGGCGCTACAAAATGTTTTGACTTTAACGGCCTCTAACTCGAACATTTTTGGTCGATTTCAGTTTTTCTTGCGTGAAACGACGCACCGGACATTTCTAAGCAGGTACGCAAAAATGGGTATATCTACCGGTAAAATCTGAAGTTATGTACGAAAAACCGGACGGGTGGGCTGATTTCGCAGTACATGTCGCAGTACAGGTGTGGTGCAGTACATGTTCTGGCGCGGCGGTCCGCTGCCCGGCAGCACCCAAAAGTTGATCGCTTCCGCTCGACCTGGAGGGTCACCAGTAGCAGATACAGGATCATGCAAATTGTTTTTTCTCAAAGTGTATGGACAGGGCTACATGCTGCCGTTGACTGAAGCTCTCAATATGGTGTAGTACGAAGTTAAATGGGGAAGGCCAACTGTGCCGATGAACTCGTATGTCGGTGAATACCGATGACGTCACCACGGAGCTGGGACGGCCTAACGAACATACCGTATGTTATACTAGACGCCTTGATGTTGACATACGATTCCCGGCAAATTACAATTTACGTGCGCACACACTCGCAATGCCGCATGAAGTCTGAAAGATGCGAAAGACGTGCCAAGTTTCTGCCATATGACGGTATTTGTGTTATTGAATGCTACCTGTTCAATGTCAAAAAAGTACATTATGGCACGAGGCGCCCATGGAGGCATATCGCCGGCATCTGAGCATCCATGTCTCCGTATGGATATATAGGGATATATATATATATATATATATATATATATATATATATATATATATATATATATATATATATATATATATATATATATATATATATATATATATATATATATAGATATATATGTGTGCGTGTGTATACGTATAGATATATACGTAAATACCCTATGGAAGCGGCGTACTAAAGAGAGGGAGGAGAAATTTCCCTTCTCCTGGAGAGGTCGTGGATCTGAAAGAATTGCGACGGGGCTCGGCAAAATTGCACCGGGAGCAAAAAATCAACCCGGGCGGAAAAAAATATGCAGGACTCTTGATTGTCACGGCAGACAAGGAAAATCGCGCTGCAGGCCCAAAATATCCCGCGTAAACTTATTAAACACATAAAAACGATGGTGTTAGTTAGGTTCGGCCCCTTCTACTGCAAGCTTAAGCTGTCACTAATTATACTAATTTTAAAAAATGAGCCCCATCACAAAACAATTATGGTGGAAATACGGGGCTTTTAGAGAATGGGGGTTGGTTCTGGTTCCCTACAAATCCCCCCTCCCCCCCTCCGGTTTCAAATCCTAGGTATGTCACTATAAAGTAAACAGAATGTACACTGCAAAGACGTCTTTGGTTTGAGCAGCTTCAAAGTTACCTATATGCATAGGTAAGTAATTTATCAAGAACTAAATGAATACAAGAATTCAAACATAGTGTAAGATGCACATATGCCTTGCATCTACCTATCCATTTACGCCTACTCAGAGACTGAATACTGCATTGCATTTGCATTGCATTGCAGAGACACGACCTTGGTGACTAGCCGACATACTTTTTATCATATATATATCAATCTACCGATATTATATATTTAAATGTTGTTAAAATGCTGTTGTTGAAATTGGGCAGCTATACACAAAGTCAGTTTCAATTTTCCGTTAATGTTCACCTGTGTAAAAAGTGTATGGTCATGGGTCATGGCTCTTGTGACCCTGTCAGTTTGTCTGCTTCACTAGCCCATGGCCGAAGCCAATGGGACAAAGTGATTTCGAGCATCAGGACCTTCTTACGTTCCAGAGGACCTCTCAGGCACCGGAAACTCTCTTAGGCTCCAGAGGTCTTCTCAGGCACCAGGGGCCCTACACAATTTGAAGAGCTCTTGTCAGGATTCAGATTGCTTTCAGGGATCTCTTGCCAATTACGAGACCTAAAAGGGCCGTGGAAAGGCCCAATGGGGAAATGCAAACCTGAAACCTATTGAAGGCACATGGGAGACGCCAAAAATTATCCAAGGCCTGAAAAAGCACAGGAAATGTCAGAGAATCCGGCATGCCATCTAATAAGTTTTGTTTTTGGCTTGTGGTAGCAGCAAAAATAGTGGGGTAAATCCTGACAATAAAAAAAAATGGAGTGGGGAGGAGGCAGGGTACACCTTGGGAACATACCATCATCGCCACCGCCTCGGCCACACCAACTTTGAAAGCGATTATCCACCCACGGTCACTGACGTCACTACGTGGCATGAGGAGGGCATAACCGCTACTGGGAGTGGTGGCGGGTGAGTCACTGACGTCACTACGTGACATGAGGAGGGCATAACCGCTACTGGGAGTGGTGACGGGTGAGTCACTGACGTCACTACGTGACATGAGGAGGGCATAACCGCTACTGGGAGTGGTGGCGGGTGAGTCACTGACGTCACCCATTTAACTATTCCAGTGCGGCAGAATTATATACACCTTGTGACAAGGGAAGAACACCTCTAATCATTTCATCTTCAGCATGCTTTTATATAATCATGACATACCGAACTGAAAAATGTACCGGTTTCCAGAGAAACAGCATTGAATGACTCAGGACATCAAATGCATATCGTAATGAATGTTTCATATATGGATTTGGTGCAGATTAATATGTGAAATATATGCGAGGTACCTAACCGATTTCCAAATGCTGATTCTGACTTCAAACCAGCATCAATTTTGTATGCAAACGAGTAGCCAGTGGCCAGCACACCTTTAGAACAATGATTAAGTAAACAGGAAGGAAAACATTTTGAGTCTGATATGTCCATTACATCCATAATTTTTGCGTGCTGATCTGAATTTTAAAACAAAATTATCGGCGAACTAATATTTTACGAAAGGTAATCCAGATAGCAATAAATTGCAATGCTAAAAAAGTTCAATTTGGGTAGGAAAGTAAGAAAAAAGACTAAGTTAGATGAACTATCTTGCAATCGTGACAGCTAACCTACTCTGAAATAAACCAAGTAAGACAAAGAACACCTAGCTTTTCCCATACCGCATTTTGGTTAGGGCACAGCTAATAATTAGCTATATTTTTAGTAAATGCTGATTATAATTTTAGACACTGCATTGAATATTCACACACTGAATATTCAATTGATGTTAGGATGACAACGTCCATTGTTTAGCTGTCTTTTGTTTCTCAACCGTGAAAATTATGTTTAGATCGTGATTTGAAGCAACAGAGTAAGGAAATGAGCTATATTAGCTATAACAACATGATTGCATCAGCAAACTTGATTAAATAGGACACTTATCCTGATGAAGGTAGAGTATTCCCAGAATTAGTTGTGTTCCCAGTCTTAAGATAAATCGGTAAACATGCAATATAAACCTAATTTTTAAATTGGAAAAATAAACACTCTAGTTGTTATGCTGACACAGATTATCCAACATCCGACTTGTCGGGTGGATCATACATATCAGGCAGATAATGCATCAGATTCTGATGTGGGACACAGATAGTTCGCCAGACCTTGGCACGATCCACGTGTCCGGTGAACAATTGCAGCAACTTGCCGTCGATGCACACACACGCGAGTTGACACTCACCGCCCTCCGTCCTACGCCAGCATCAACACCTATTTCGCGGCGAGATATTCTAGGGGTTGGCCGATCACCTACATGGTGAGTGCGCTGGCCGTCCTGTGGGTCGCCTGGTGGCGCTGCCGGCCACTTTCACCGGTGGATCGCGAGCGATGCAGCATAGCCATCAGGAGGCTGTGCTAAGCTGAGTACGACAAACCTGTTTATCACGTTCACGTGCAATCCCGGTTGGCCCGCACCAGCGTGCACCGGACCGGCCTCACCCGGTGGCATGCGTGCTTCACAGCCAACTTGAACCGCTGCTGTATGGCATCGGGCACTAGCAGCTGTTGGGTCGGCCGGTAGCGGTGTTCAACACCATTGACTACCTGCAACAGCCACTTCCTCACGTGCATATCCTGGTGGTTCTGCCGCTGGCTGCGGCTGGCCCGGGCCCCTGGACTGCGCCTCCGCTGACACTACAAAAACATCCTGGAACTCAATGCTAGAGATCTCTCACCAAACCAGGGGGTCCAGATCATTAGTGCCAGAACATATTTTCAGACTGAATAGGAAAAACAACAATTTAACATTAGCAGGGTGCCAAACCAGGGGACCGGACCCGACTCACCCGGGACCTCCAGCAATGCTTGACCTTGAAGGTCTAGATAATATCATGAATTGTAAGACCTATCTAGTTGATTCTATGCACATGGCTTCTGAGTACTGCTAAGCAAGACCCTTGCACTTACCGGCAAATTGTCTGTCCCCAGTTCGTAAACATATACCACCTGGGGCGTTCCACGACAGATCGACCAATGCACTTCACCCCATAATTTTGTATTGAGACCAAGATTTGCTAACAGGGTAGTCTTTAGCTCTGAAGACGGCTGTGCAAATTTCAGCCCGATTCTGCCAACGGGTTTTGAGCTATAGCCTCTGGCGTTATTTTTAGGTCAAATAGCATGGGTTGGTTTGACGAGAATATCTCATCAATAAGAAGCGAAAAGGGTGTCAACGTATACATATTTCAGAAGAAAAAGGATCAATTGAAACATTCCCAAAATAAAACATCAGTATTTCCTACGTTTGACCTCGTGACCTCATGACCCCGTGACCTCGTCACCTCGCGTGACCCATAGCCCATCGAAATTGGCAAAGTTGACGGCGGAAATAAAGGTGGGCATAACTTTGCTGACCGATTAAAAAAAATACAAAATGCGTTCTTCTTAGAAATATCCGATGTGACCGTCCGCTCTTCACGACTGTGATTTTGCGTTTTCCTGGTAGGACGGATTTCGTGAAAGTTTTCTTCCATTGGAAAGCCACATGAGGTAGAACAATGACATCAGAAATATGATTGGAAAACGTTTTTCTAAGACAAAAACATAGTACCTTTTTAATGTAGATCAGATAATTTACCTTAAAAACCATTACGAATTTCAAGGTCATTAGTTAGCGATAAGCCACCCATGGGTTTATTTATGCGTAGCGACGCAATTGTACTTCGGAACAACTAATATGTATTGAATAACAACAGACATAGAAATAACGCAATCCGACCCTATTGAATCAGGTTCTATTACCTATATATTGCATCTGGCGCGGTAGGTAGGTACCTATAACAAACATGAGGATCACTTTGTGTCAGTGATCAAGTGTTACGCAGGTTTATCATTTTGTGCTGGATAAAACGCATTGCGTCTCTGTGGACTGCTGATGACTATGTGTTAAAGGCAAATAAAAGTCGAGGTGTTTGTCTCGCGAATATCTTCCCTCCCACCCCATCCGTGCTTCGTACATATATCCGTACTCCCCATCCGTGCATAGCTCAATACTCTCCAGTCTAATGGCGGTTTCTAGGAAGATAAAGGCGCCGGCGTTGAAGCCGATAGACAACGGAGGGGTTGACATCGGGAAGGAAACGATGACAGGCTTGGCAGAGCCGGAACAGTGTACGAATCAGTTTTAGAAAACGCCTGGTGGAAAGAGGACGTGGTGATTTTTTTCGACGTACATAAACGCTACACGCAATTGTGATATAGTCACTGTGACGATTCTTATTGTCGCCATTCAAAATGAATAACTAAAAACGTTGCTGAAGTATCGGTAAGCCCCGCTGAAAACATGGGTATCCTCACATTACCAGAGGTGTGGCTTTGTGTGGGAAATTTCCAATTTGAAATTTTTGAAACACATTTTTGGTTGCAATATCTCCGATTTTAAAGATTTTTCACAATCAGCGTCAGAAATGAAAAGAATGAAAATAATACACCGAAGGGAAACTTGATGCAAACAAAATTCAGAACTCTGGCAGGCTTAGAAGAGCAATACATGCCAAAATCGACAAAGATGCAAAATTCATTTTGCGGAAATGTTTGAACTCAAAATTGACTTTCCATCAAAGAAAATATGTTCCATTGGCTGCTGGATATCTGCACCAGTTGAGAAGTCCATGAAATATGCCATATTCAAAGCTCTACAAATTTAAGAATGCACATGGAATTTTTTAATTAACTCGTTACAAAATAAGCTTTTACAGATTAAAACAAAAAATATCCTCGACCAAAGCGATGCGCCAGGGCTAGTTGTCTCAGATGCCATCTTAAAATCATCTGTCAATTGATATTTACTATTTCAAAAAGCCATTTCCGGAAATCCAAGCTGTTTGCCGCGCTTTTATTACCAGATTTGATGCCCTGCTAGGCGTTGCAGTGACCAGAAATCGGAAAAACGGACTGAAAGCGTTCTATTTCATCCATGGCGCAAAATATAACGCAATTTTTTTTCCGGAATTTTCGGTAATATATCGACAATTCCTAAGGTGCCAACGGTCTCAGATTTCATGTTCACCCCTAAAATTCGGTTTCGGCGAACTTCTAAATCGACGCCGCTTGTAGCGACTTGGTTATCAAAGCCAAATCGGCGCCGTTTGATCTGCTTTCATTTCACTAACCACTGTGCAGCACAGTGTCCCATGCGGAATGTCCACATGCGCTGTATCTCAAAAACGTAAACAATGAAGTCACATGAAGGTTGTGAAAATGATGTTTCCGGACACAGCCTACGTGCACTGTGGCAGAAAAAAGCGGTTTGCAACAGGTGTTCGACTGTACGTTCATATAAATGATGCTCTGCAGGTGGAAACAAGCATAATTGTACTGCTTGTTGTGATGTTAGCATGATCGAATATAGACAGACTGCATCGTTGTCATGTTTGATGGCAGTACATGTTGTGAGCAACTACCAGATGTTCTGAAGTAAAATTACGCCGCTACTTGGAAATAAGCTATGACACTATGGTGATCATAACATGTGCAACCCTTGTTAAGGAAGCTACAAGAGCTGTATTGGAGACCTACAAATGTGTAAGTTGGAAAAACAAGTTCTCGTCATTTGATGTTCATTTCGTTGTTCTATCCCGTCTTGTTTGATTGTGCACTGCTTAGTGCAGTGCAGTAATGTGCAATAATGTGCAATATACAGGGAGTGCCCGAAACGTGAACAATGAAACCATAGGAAACTTGTGAAAATGTTCATATTTCCGGGACACGCTATGTATACCGTGACAAAAACTCGTGTGTTTGCATTGCGATAGGGATTCGACTGTCAGTCCATGCAAATGATGCCTACAGGTAGAGTAAAGGCATAATTGTACTTCTTGTTGTGGGGCCAGCATGATCAAGTGTTTCCTTTACCAGACCATCAGATATTCCGGAGTAAAATTACGTCGTCACACGTAGATAAGCCTATGGGTGACCTATCGGTAATACCTTCTAGCCGGCGGTGGCAGTCCGCTGTGTCCAAGGTGCCATGCTGCACTGTCAGTGTGGCACGTACTGATTGCCTGCAGTCGACTTACCCATGAGCGAAGGCCGTACCTTTGAACCGTACCTTTTACCTACCTTTTTACCTTTTTACCTTTTTTACCGTGCCTTTTATCTACCTACTTACCTTTTATCTACCTTTTATCTACTGGACGTACCTTTCTCTTCCTTAGGGAAGTATTAGGGGACGAGTCATCATCTGGACGGCTGGACGGCAGGACGGCTCTTCCGCTTCCTATCAGAAATATAGTTTTCTGTGATATATGCCCCTCATTAACTCGCTTTTACATCTGACAAAATAAGAATAGTAGCACGGCATGATGTCATACGAACATCGACCCCTTCACATGCAATTGTCTCGTCGACTGACCGTGCATATGCCATTGTTTGATTGATGATGATATGGGCGCTGCATGACCGACGCAATCGATGTGCCCATAAACTCCAATAACCAACCTATCGGTAATGGGTTATATATATAGTATGTTCTTATTCATAGCCAGACGCATGGGTGCAACGACGCCAGTTCTTGGAGGGAGAGGGGTGCATATCCCCCCAGCTTTGGAAAATGCCTGATTTGTCCTATCTGGTTACCCGGTTTTCCTGAGTACTAGGACACATGAACACAGTGACGTCGATCAAAATATCCAGCGCCTGAGTCTTTTGGTTTCGTTCATGTCTCTTGACTCAGCCTTGACATATAACACAAGCATATTCCATGAAAAATATATCCTATTCTTCAGGCAATTTCGCCAGATCACAATCAGAAACATATACAGGATTGCTGGGAGACCCGCCGACAATACCTCATCGGCTAGACATTCACAAACATCTTCGGAGGATATTTGTGGAGTACGCTGATGACGGTTCACACCTTCAGCTAGAATATTATCGCCCTGTATTCGGAGACCTCTCGTCATCACACCCCTTAACATGCGCACCGGAGGGGGGGGGGGAGAATCCTCCCATCCCTCCCGTTTGCAACAATATCTCATATACAGGGGAGACATTGCAGTGAAATCTTGTGACCTTGTGAAAAATTGATAAGCGCATCATATGCAACAAAAAACTAAATCCGTTGGTACGAATAGGAAGTGCGGGGGTGCAAAGTCGACCGACCGGGCGGCAGCCGACCTTTGGCCGGACTCCCGGCCGCCGAGCATCCAAGGTCACAAAGGTTTCGTCGGTGCGGTGCCGAGTGGCGGCGTGGTGTGGCGGCCGATCTCGACCTCATTTGACCCTACAGGACCCAGTGTCATGAAATGCATACTAAAGCGAGTTCACTACCGCCGTAATCTGCCCTCCAAATGTTGTGCTTCTAGCTTCAGCAGTTTCCGAGATCTTGGGGTGGGGGCCGAATCTGCCTCCGCCATTGCGCGTTATGTCAGAGGCCCTCCGGTGCTTGTGTTAATGTCGGAACTTGTGACGTCAGAAGTTCTGCTTGCACATCTAAACAATCACTACGTGTAGTCCTGGGAGCTTGTCTCCTCCGGATCCTGAGCTGGAATATGCCATGTTTACTGCATGATTGGGTATATCGAAGCATCTCAAACACAGCCAAAGCAAGTCTATTCAGCCTGGTGTCGACTGCTCACGTGGAGTTGCAGACGTATACTGCGCCGTCGCCGCATATCTAACAAGGACGAACATAAAACAAAACATGAACAAAAAGTTGCCACATCAGATAAAAGTCAAACATAATAACATTAAAATGGAATTTTGCATCAGAAATGTGACGTTTGGAATTTAATTTTGTTTAAAATTCACAGACATTACCATGTTCCGTGCTACGTCACCGGCCAACATTGTGCACCGGTGCCCTTATCATCAGGCGGCACTGTGCTCCGGTAACAACGTCACCGACCGACATTGTGCACCGGTGCCCTTATCATCAGGTGGCACTGTGCTCCGGTAACAACGTCACCGACCGACATTGTGCACCGGTACCCTTATCATCAGGCGGCACTGTGCTCCGGTAACAACGTCACCGACCGACATTGAGTCATTGTCGATTTGTTTTCAGACGATCAGGTGGAAGAGGAGTTTGACTCACCGCTACCGCTGGCGCAAGGAGAGGTGGAGGTGTTCAGTGACATTCCCTGCCCCAACGGCCTCTACGCCGACTCGAGTCGAATCACCAGTCCCAACACGAAAATATGCGTTGAAGCCAGGCTCAGTAAGTGCACCGCGACCACTGGTATGACTAACAGGGAGACACACGTACACAGGTGGTCGATGAACTGTCTGCTGATCAGTTAGTCGTGGGTTCTGAAGCAACACGTGTAGCTGTGAAGGCGTTGGCACGTGCGTGCACGCGACGTCGCTATTCTCTCACGCCAAATGGCCGCAAGGAAGATGAAATCTCCCAGCAGGGAGCCAAACCTGAAGTTGAGACCATGCAGTTATTACGCAAACACACAACACATTAAGGTAGCGCCTTCCCTGACGCCCAGATCATTCAGAAATGATTTGTCGGCGGTATTCACCGACTAAATCACGTAAGCAAAAGACGAGATCCTGTCCCCGCGTTTTGCGGAAATATTCCACATTTCAAAGTGCTAGAAAATTCAGTCAACGCTCCGGCGCGGTGTGGCGGTCGGCATTTCACTCTGGTCAAGGTCACGGATCTCGGCGCGGTGTGGCGGTCGGCATTTCACTCTGGTCAAGGTCACGGGTCTCGGCGCGGTGTGGCGGTCGGCATTTCACTCTGGTCAAGGTCACGGGTCTCGGCGTAGTGTGGCGGTCGGCATTTCATACTGGTTAAGGTCACGGGCCACGAGCCACAAAGCTCCCATATTAGATTGTGCCCACATCACGATGAGACTAACATGGCGAAATTATCATGTAACGTGCTCATACACCTGACAAATTAGGCGATATGCATTGGACGTCACCCACAAGATTATGTGCTAGACACCCGCTGCATAGACACTGCAGCGATAGTTGTTTGCAGAAGTATTGGTGTATTTAGCATGTCAGAATATTCTCCGGTACTGGCATTGGACACGCTAAGCTGCTGTACCTCTTGCCCGAGGTACACCATCTGTTGTCACCAGCGTCGTTGGAGATTCTCTGGCATGTCAATTGCCAACAGTAATTGTCAGGCGATTGTATACAGAAATTACTGCACACCTAGTTCCAAGTAGATAATACAAAATAAACTAGAAACGTCTGGGAAGTAGCTGCTTATCCCCAATTTTGTAGGGATGAAATTGCATGGTGCGTCATTGTTTTAGATGTCTCATTTCATGTCCCATGACTCATAATGCTGAATAATTGTTCCGGCGACACACTTCTTGTTGCGTGATTTGTAACGGTAGGTTGTTCTTGACTGATGTACTTTGGGTGCATTTCAATGGTGCATTGGGAATGTCTGAACTGCGTGTAGCGAGACCATTGCATTGATTGACAGTTGATGTGGCGCAGATGTATGCAGTTACTGAGTTGAGAAAGTGTTCAGCCTGTCACCTGCAAAATATCAGACACCGCCAGACTGTCACAAGTTGAAACAATTGCTGTCACAGGTAGCATGAAATAGCATTCAATTTTGTCTTCATGCAGTGCCAAATACAGTTCTCTTTTTTGTTTTATTTTGGTGGATAGATATCATGCAGTAAACTGGTTTATGTGATATTGGAATGCATTATTACGATAGTTACTAGGAGCACAGCCAAACATGATATAAGCTTCGATGAACCACGTACATAGCCTGTTTACCTCATATCTGACACACTCAGATTTCTGCTAACAATATTCAGCATTAGCCACCATATTATGTGAGAATAATACATTTATGAGTTAGTCGGTCTGTTGCATCCATTTGATGTTGGTTGGCACTTCCTTCATGATTCCTGGTTAACATAGGTACTTTTGGGAGGCAGAACATATTTTCCTTTGAGCTTTCCTGCCTTATATGCTTACAATATTACACCAATCCTGCCATGGACAGCTTTTGACTACCAGTTGCAACAATTCCAGGAAGCAGATGTCTCAAGCATCCCAATGATGCTACAAATGGAGCAGCAGCCAACAAGCTCTGGTACATATTATGTAAATAGCTAACTTCCTTACTACACCGATGGGATTGCAAGAAAGGAGTAATGCTAAAACTTCATCAATAAATAACTAAAGGACCAATATTAGGTAATATGCATTTTATTTGTGTTCTTTGATTGACACGTAGATACTGAACAATTTCTACTCATTGCTTAATATGCCTGATCACAACACACCCTATATGATAATGCTGCTTGTATTGGGTGTGGCTATAAATATATAGGCATGATTACAGCTTGAGGCGCTCACAAGATATGTTTTGCAAACATTTTACCTCTGTGAGCAAAAATAGATGTTAGGCTAGGTTATGTTAGGTTAGTCTTTTTTGAAGATGTGCTCTATTTATTTGAGGCCAAAAATTGGATTTTGTTTTCTCTGAAAAAAAATGCCTCGTTAGCATTAGTCAGGTTAGGTTTTTATAATTGTAAAATTATTGAACACACAATGTACACTTCATACTTAGAAGAACAAAATTAATTTCATGTACAGTGATTAAATTCGTACACCTGGGATGTCGGCAATCACCCAAAACCCAAAAAGATAAAGAAAACGGCACCAAGAAATTGCACAAAGTGTCATACTATTCTTGTTTACACATCCACAACACACTGTGAAGATTGCCATATCTTGCAGACATAAAGCTGATTCGTATAAGACCTTCAGTCTTACATGTATCTTCTGCAACAATGCGCCTTAACTGCCATTGGCCCCATTATCTCAAAACAGCGTGTTGCAGCTGGATCGGTATGCTTCGCCTTCATGTATCTGTCCAGTATTCTTAATTCGCACTTGCATTTTCTGCCAGGATAACCACAAATCACCTTTTGTCGTGCTGGTGGTGTTATAGCAACACCCACCCCTTGGGCATTTACTGCACTGAAGTTGCCTGGAATTTGACACTTCAGTCCTGATCAGCCTTTAGCCTTTAAACTTGTAGCCTTTAAACTTGTCCCTAATCCACCAGTTTTCCGCTCATATTTGCTCATTCTGGAGTGCCTTCTTCGAAAGCTGAAGTAACTAGTTCGAGTGTCTGCTTCTTTTTCTGAATTCTGCTTCGTTCCTGAATCTCGAGATGGATCGACTATAGCAGTAAGAGTTAAATTCACTCGTCAGAATGCACTTCACAAGTGACTGATGCATAACACGGAAGATTGACTTCATCATTATCTTTGCAGACGTCCGGTCATGATGGTGTATTCTAAGATCAGGACAATCTATCTTTTACAGGTTTGCGAGCTCATGGCGAATGGTTAACGACACGTTAGTTTTTATTTCTAAACAGTTCGGATGGTTGTCATATTCCTTCTGTTAAACGTGGATCTCTTTTCACTCTCTTGAACTGTCATGTAGTGCTCGAGATTTCCCACATATCTCTCTTTTAACTCTAGTACAATTCGCTGATTAATTGATGTGCTTTTCTGGCCGCATAGTTTGTGATGTATCATTGTATAAGTAGCTACAAAATATCCCTCTTATTTGGCCAGAGTTGTACGATGTGCTCAGTGAAAGAGCAATATTTGAAAGACGCCTGACAAAAAAATCGGCACCTCAACTTTGACTAGGATTTTATATCTTATCAGTCTGATATACAACCGCTCATTGGCCAACATATTGCCACACCTTCATACATCAGTTATCTGGCCACCATACATATCAGCGTTCACTTCATACATAATCTCAACATTCACAGGGCCACCGTACATCTTGATAGTCACCATACATCTTATCAGTCACATCTTGTTCACATCGTCATCACATCGTCAACGTCATCACATCACGTCACATCATCTCAGTCTCAGGTCACACATTCAAATATTCAAGAGACTACAGCGTTCCCATACAATTCAATTTCCATACCGACCGGTATCCAATCACGCTATACGTTCAAGTATTCACACAGCTACATCTCAACAGACAACCAACGACTCTCAATCAGAGTCGTACGTACCTCCAGTATCGAAGTACAGGACAGGGCCGGCCATCGGCCCTGTCCCGCTGAGCTCCGTCTCACGACTCCTTGGCGGAGCCCCCGGCTCCGCGCAAGCTAAACTCGACGGCCAACGCCCATGGCACCATGCCAGGCAGTCATGTGACCTAGCCCGCGACACGTCATACGTGAGAGCGTCGGTCGTACGACCCTGAACAATCGAGAACAATGCTCGTACCCGGTGAACTGTACTGCGCCGGCGGGCGCGCCGTCCCTCAGACATCAGAGACATTCCATCAGACCAGAGTCATCTCTGGTAGCAACCAGGATTCGACCGCTCGTGGGAACCACTGCTATCCTCGGCACAATTGCGGCACCGCGCTGCGGCCTGGCGTCTGACACCAGAGCTGCTGAGCTCAGCGTGCACACAGGCAGCTGGCCGGTCGGGGCGTCACAGCGCCTGACAATAGCGATTCGTGACTACCGCTCAGCTCACGGACAGCTGACATCCGACACTCACAGACACATTAACATTCATCCAGCAGTCACCCATTATTATATGTCACCATTACATTCATAATCTATATACACATCCAAGACTTAGACCTTATCCCACCGAATAAGTAAGTCAATTATGCAACTTCAATTACAACGCATTGCACTGTTCAGGTCAGTTAGCATCACCAGATCAAACGTGTATTGGCTGTGAGTGGGGGAAATGAGTCATGAGGCGACAGAGTATCCAACGCGTGACCTTTCCGTTCGGAGATGATGCCATGTAACGGAGCGGCATCTGTTACGGGACGGCCAGTTGGCCTCGTGTTGTGACCTTGCCGTTCACAGCTTCATCACCAGCTGTGACAGGATTCCCTCACAGCTATGCCCAGACTTAGACGTACACTTGTCCTTACGTGCCTGACACCACACCTAGCATCACAGACACATTCGACATCATACACACTTGACATCACAGATGCACTGACAAACCTAATATTGGCCACTGGGTATGACATCTGTTATGCCTGTCATCCCACTGTCGTACTACTCTCATTCCCACACTGCACGTGTTCTGACATACGACTGTTATGTACATACACACCTTGCCCATTGGGTTCCAGAATAGACTCGTTAACATACATCACTCAAGGCAATTCACATTCACGTCACCCCAGACATTTCATCATCCGGTGGCGCCAGTCCATCGAGGTCACACATGCAGCAGACAGCACTCATCCCCCTGATATCTGTGCACCTCGACCGGAAATTGGGAGGGGAACAATAGCCGTTGGCCTCGCTGGCGGTCGGCGACATGCTGAATAAGCAGCCCGGCCCCGGGGTATGCTATCTGCCGGAACCTGTCACGACATACAGTGGGGAAGGGTCTAAATTTCTGAAATCAAAGTGTCCCCACAACCAGCTTCGCTACATAGCGCACGATGTTAAACACCTGCAATCCTCGCAGTGTTGCGTCAACCTCAATGATTATCTCTCTGACCAACATGAAAAATGCAGAACATTCTGGGCATCCGATCAACTTGAGGACACATTTTCGTCAAAGCATGATAAATGCCTTCCATGTTATATGGTATATGCTATACTACCGGTCGCTGTGTGATTGAGGGGTTGAGGCAAGGTCTGACCTCACTTTACTGGTCGCATGCAGCGTGGTGCACCAGACACATGCAGCGGTACATTGCATACTGTCTATTCGCAGATTGCCAGGCGGGCTCATCATGGAAGGCGCAGTGCAACACTTGCACGTGTTCGAAGGGAACCACGAACATCGGTATTATCGAGTGCACCCAGGACGACTGTACCGGATATGAAGAACCGGAAGCAGGTTTGTGGCGGTTGGGGTCGAGAGTGAACTGTAGCAGCAGTAGCAGCATCTGCGGTAGCAGTAAAGTAGCAAAACAATATACGCAAAGCAAGTGAGAAAAAAACCATATGACAACTACATTAAGTATCTCTCTTACCCGCCCAAAAATATGAGTATACCTCTGGATGAGGATGACGATAAGGGAAAGATAGTATTGCTCGAGATCAGGATGCGGATGAGGTTGATGATGAGGGCAAGCTGTTAGACAATTTGTGCAGTTGTACCAAATATAACTTGAAAGGTTTTCTTGTATCTTAATTAGCGATTTTTAGTATGCATAGTTGTGCACCATCGCGCCATCGAACCATGCGTATGGCACCTGTGTATGTGATACGCATGCCATATCCCTGGTGTGGTACAGCTACTGCACATTTGCCATATCCCTGGTGTGGTACAGCCAGTGCACATTTGCCATATCCCTGGTGTGGTACAGCCACTCCACATTTGCCATATCCCTGGTGTGGTACAGCCAGTGCACATTTGCCATATCCCTGGTGTGGTACAGCCACTCCACATTTGCCATATCCCTGGTGTGGTACAGCCACTGCACATTTGCCATATCCCTGGTGTGGTACAGCCACTGCACATTTGCCATATCCCTGGTGTGGTACAGCCAGTGCACATTTGCCATATCCCTGGTGTGATACAGCCAGTACACATTTGCCATATTCCTGGTGTGGTACAGCCAGTGCACATTTGCCATTTCCCTGGTGTGGTACAGCCACTGCACATTTGCCATATCCCTGGTGTGGTACAGCCACTGCACATTTGTCATATCCCTGGTCACCGGCGGATCTAGCCCACAGGTTTGGAGGGGGGCAACTTTCGGTTTTCGGCGTCAGCCCCCCCCTTCCCCTCCCCTCCCCCCAGTGGCGTACTTAGGAATTGCATCAGAGTAGGGGTCGAAGGGATTTGGAGGGTGCCCATTCTCCCACTATTTTTGGTTAAAAGCATCGGATTTCTACCACTATGTGTCAAATTGACCAATTTTTTACAATAATAATTAATGACAACATAATTTCCTGTGTAGGGGCCCCAGCCTACCTCCACCGCTTCTAAGTTACGGGATTTTTGTTCTTGTTTACCAAAACGTTCATGTCCACGTTCAACGTCTTGTACCACGTCAACGTTCGTGCACGTGTACACACTGGCAGATCCGATTTTGTCAACTCTTGCTGCAAGCAGAACTTGAGCAGCATAGAACCCTCGATGCGTGTCAGAATGTACTATGCTACCATATTGGCTTCCAAACAATTATAAAAAATACCTTTAAAATGGAGATTCTTTCATCCAAACGATATTTTTCAACCTCGGCAAAGGTTACTGCATTTTCATTCAGTTTACTTCTGTTGGTTTCGGGGGCCAAAAGACACTATGGCCCCCCCTTTTAAGCGCTTCGGGGGAGCCATGGCCGGAATGACCCCTCCCTGGATCCGCTAGTGAATGTAGCCTGTCTCTTCATCTTAGCAACCCCAACACCAACATACGAGACATGCTGCTCAACTGGGCTCAACTGGTCACTCGCACAAAACATCCTGTTCAAATTCCGCTTTCGAAGTCTGGCTCACTGGGTCCGCTTGCCCGTTACTGGCTAAACAAACTTCATGAACCTATCTGACGAAGGAATAATGAAACTGCTGATTTCGTCATCTCTTGCTGTAAGCAGAACTTCAACAACATAGAACCCTCGATGCGTCAGAATCTACTATGCTACCATATTGGGCTTCCAAACAATCAGAACAAAATACCTTTAAAATTGGTGATTATTTCACCCGGAAAGCTATTTTGTAACCTTAGCAAAGGTTACTGCATTTTAATTTAGTTTACTTTTATTGGTTTGGGGGGGCAAAGACACTATGCCCCCCCTTGAAGCGCTTGGGGGGGCATGGCCGGAATGCCCCTCCCCTGGATCCGCCAGTGTCCCTGGTGTGGTACAGTCACTGCACATTTGCCATATTTATGGTGTGGTACAGCCAGTACACATTTGCCATATTCCTGGTGTGGTACAGCCACAGCACATTTTCCATCCCTGGTGTGGTAAAGCCACTGCACATTTGCCATATCCCTGGTGTGGTACAGCCACTGCACATTTGCCATATCCCTGGTGTGGTACAGCCAGTGCACATTTGCCATATCCTGGTGTGGTACAGCCAGTGCACATTTTCCATATCCCTGGTGTGGCACAGCTACTGCACATTTGCCATATCCCTGGTGTGGTACAGCCATTGCACATTTGCCATATTTCTGGTGTGGTACAGCCAGTACACATTTGCCATATTCCTGGTGTGGTACAGCCACTGCACATTTGCCATATCCCTCATGTGGTACAGCCACTGCACATTTGCCATATCCCTGGTGTGGTACAGCCACTCCACATTTGCCATATCCCTGGTGTGGTACAGCCAGTGCACATTTGCCATATCCCTGGTGTGGTACAGCCACTCCACATTTGCCATATCCCTGGTGTGGTACAGCCACTGCACATTTGCCATATCCCTGGTGTGGTACAGCCACTCCACATTTGCCATATCCCTGGTGTGGTACAGCCACTCCACATTTGCCATATCCCTGGTGTGGTACAGCCACTCCACATTTGCCATATCCCTGGTGTGGTACAGCCAGTGTACATTTGCCATATCCCTGGCGTGGTGCAGTCAGTACATATTCCATGGCAATTTTATGACACATATGTCGTACAATTTATTTGATTGTGTGCACTGTGCAGGACAATAAAAAGCACATAGCAATGCTATGATATAAACACACGCTTGCAGGGTCGACCAAACACAGAAATGCACAAGCATGCCGCAGCAGAATGGTTCTTCTGCCGCGCAATATCATAGCAAGTCTTGCCGTTGATTTCCAGAGGTGAAAGGAAGTATTTTACCCTTATTGGATAACTCTTTTGATAACATTCAGTAACCATATATGGAGAAGTATGAACTGAATTGGTGGGGAACAATGCATGGAATCAATTAGTGTTGCCAATTCGGTTGATGGAACCGTATCTCATAGGATCCCATGTGATTTAGCAACACGTTAGTGAGACCAAGGGAAAGATTGTGGGGCACAGACCCCGCCAAAGGCGTAGGGGGGAACTCCACGCCTATCAGTAGCCTTTTGTTTTTACATATCAGGAAAAATCTGACGAACTTCACAAAAAGAGAAAGATTATGCATAACAATGGTGGTGAATTTACCGCTGCTGTGTCTAACAATTTCACTAGAACATAAAAGACACACCAAAGCTAAATAAGAAGTTCTACAAATCGCATAGATTGGGTAAAAGTAACATAATTATGGATAGGAAAAGACATTGTGTAGCATTTTAGCGTGGGCGTTCTTTTCATGGCATTAAGCCCTGAAAGCATAGGCGCACCCAATTGCGTAGGCAGTATTTTGTTCAATGGGGCGAACATTTGAAGAGGACCCCCGTTCCTAAACAGGCCTCCCACTTTTCCCAAACTCTTCGGATTTCGGGCACTTTATTTTCAAAGAGCCCCTATTATATACGTATATGTATGTATGTATGTATATGCATATACATATATATATATATATATATATATATATATATATATATATAAAAATATATATATATATATATATATATATATATATATATATATATATATATATATATATATATATATATATATATATATATATATATATATATATATATATATATATATGTGTGTGTGTGTGTGTAGGCAAATATGGTTAAATCCGTGGGAAATAAGGCACACTTGGCTGGCTTGGCTAATTCGGGTCATGTAATCAAGGTCTAACAGTCCGGTAATGACTAGAAAGGCAAGCTGTTCAGCTGGCAATAACAACCAACAAAATAAAACCTATCACGGGAAACAACAGTAAACCAACACTTCTCTAATCAAGTCATGACTAGCATTAGCTTGGACCAAAATACAATTGTTCATCTCCATGGATACAATGGCTTCTTTTTCGCATCCGCTACGCCCAGAAATAGCTTAATCGGGAGGCTCTTCATGAAGCGGGTGGGCCCCACCTTGTTGCGCCCTTTCAACGCCTTCATAAGTGCTGAAAAGGTGACGTGAATACCAGCGAAAAAAATAGTGTAAAATTCAGGGACGGGGGGAATGTTGAGAAACAGGCCCGATCAGGTATCCCAGGCCAGCCCAACCCACGGCACAACAGCCTATAATTGGTTTGTTTTTCTTAACTAGCGTCACAGCGGTCCAAGGCGTAGCAGCCGGTAACGCTGGTGCCGCCAACAGCACAGCTATTATTGAGCTGTCTTTATGCCATCGCTGGAGCGACCGTGGCTGATGAAGCTGCTGTGATCAGGCCATTTGGGGAATGTGGCTACTTGGACAGTCGTCACCACTAGGACGGCTGTGGCCACCTGTGGCTGTGGCCACAGGGGCGGCCGCCGCCGCTGAAGTCGCGATGATTTATGGGGAAATCGTCACCACTGAAGCGGCCATCACCGCTGGGTCGGCTGTGGCCGTTTGAATTTCCACCGCCGCTGAAATGGCCTTCACCCTTGTAGCGACCGTAGCCACTGGTACAGCGTCACCGCTGGGGCGGCCGACATCGGCGTTCGGAAAGCCGCGTGTTAGCGGTGTTTCTTTGTCCTAAAAAACTGCTTAGTGTCGCAGCAAGTGACGGCACTTTTTCAGGATGAATGTGTATCATAGCGAGAGGCTTCAGGCGAATCTGGCGGGTCCGGACCGTCCCGTGTCTCGGGGGACTCTTCATCAGCCTGAGGCTCGCTGTCAGTTCTAGACCCATGACCATCAGTGTGAGCCAAAGTCGACCCAGTGGCCCTCCACGTCCGGCCCGGGTCCCCTCCGTCGGCTCAGGGCCATTTTTCACAGTTTAGGACAGCCTCCGTCCCGCTGGAGGCTCCTCTTTCAACAGCTTGGGCCTCCTCCACCACGCCAAGGGTCCCTCTGCGGCTTGGGCCCCCTCTGTCGGCCCAGGGGCCTTTCATACCGGCTTGGTGCCCTCTCCTATGGTCCGGTGTCCTACCACGGCTAGGGATCCTCTCCGTCGGCTCAGGGGCCCTACTTAGCCATCCAGGGCCTCCTCTTTCAGGCGGGGGGCCCTCTTTCGACAGCTTGGGCCCCTCTATCGTGCCAGGGGCCCTTGTAGGGCTTGGCCCCATCCGTCGGCCAAGGGGCCCTTTTTGACGGCCAGAGGTCAGCTTCGGCAACTAGGGGACCCTCATGACCCATTTTTTTTAACGACCCAGAGCTTTTCCGTCAGGCCGGAGTCCTCTTTTCAAAAGTTAGAGTCCCTCCATCGGGTCCGGGGCCCTTTTTCGGCTTTGGCCTCGCAGTCAGCCTGGGGTCTTTCATTCAGCTCAAGGCCCCCTATGTCGTCCCGAGGGCCCTTCCAACGATCCGAGACGACCTAGAAGCCATTCACGTTGGTCCAGTCCAGAGCCCTCATTGTTTGCCTGTTGGCAGTTTCAATTGGCTCGGGGGCCCTCAACGTCCGGCCAGGGTGCCCTTGCGGACTCCCTGCGCATAAGCCTTGATAGGCCCACAAGGCCCCTCCAAGGCGGTCGCCTGGATGGCCCCTCGGACCCCCTAAAGGGCGGCTGCCCGCTTGACCTCCCCGTGGCTATTACATAGGGCGCACCAAAAGGGGAAGGCCTGGTATCCAGAGCATATGACAGACGCCCCTCTGGACTGGACAGAAGCTGCTCAAGACAGGACCAGACAGGCGGCTCCTCTGCCTTCATTATGTAGAGGGGGCGCCTTCCTAGTTGAGCACGTTGCCCTGCTAATTCTGAGAGTTTTTTTTTGTTATCTAGGAGGACGTCTTCATTTTCCAGACTGCGCGCCTTAGTCATTCAGAGGGGCGCCGTCATTATTTAGAGGAGCACTTGTCAAGCTTAGACGGACGCCTCCCTCGTTTAGACGGGTACCTTGCTTGTTTAGACGAGTGCCTGTCTTGCCTGCTTAGCTCATGTGAAGGTCTGCCGCGTGCAGACTGCAGAAGGGCGCCTGTCTAGTGCAGAGGGCACTGGACTAGACAGGCGTCCAGATGGTGCAGTCCATCTATTTGAGAGAAAAAAAATGTGTGGACACAATACATGAAAGCAACTGGCGGACACAAATGGATTAGAAGGGGGGCACACTCCGTAAGGTCTCATGTTTATAGTTTAACTTAGTGGAGGGGGAAGCCAACATTGAGGGGGCACTGCTCCCTCAAATGTATATAAAATAACACTCCTGCCAGGAGTGCCTACCTTACCCCCATGAGGGCCTGCTGCGTGGGAGCCTTGTCAAAATCGGGCCGCTTCCCCGGTGCAGAAGGGTGTTCGCATAGTCCAGAACAGCGTTTGCCTGGCTCCTAACTTCGGTGCAATCCAGTCCGCACGGATTAATAATTGCATGGCCATGTTGATGTTTGTTATGGCTAGTCCGTTTGGCATGTTTTTAAGTCGCGCGGACGAACCTCGATCTTGTGGCTCTGACAGCTATCGTATCCCATTGTTCTGACAGAGTATGGCGCAGTTATATTTTGTTCAGTTTGCTTTATTATCATTTTATTGTGCTTTATTATAAGTATTAATATTTTTACATGCAACTTTTTGATCACTGATTCTAGGACGAAAAGGCACATTGGCACAAAAACCGATATCGTTGATTGGAATGTGATGATTCAAACGTGTTGGACACTCGCTTCTTGTTTATTGATGTTGCAGCTGGAGATTGGGTATTAAACAAACAAAAATGAAATAGATTGAAGATGAATGTTGTTTTCAAAATATACGGTTAAACCAAATTCACCTCTCCTTGTCGAATGCAAATTGCTTTGAACATACTCTTTGCTTTTTTGGTATCAGTGCATCTTCATTTTTCTATACCAATTTTTTGCTATTCTACACCCATGCCTATAGTTGATTACCCAGTTTCAAGAACTCAGAACTGACCCTCTGGAATACCATTGTAAGGCTCCCAGGCGCCTAAAATACCAGATACATCGTGTTTCATGTGCACGTAAATCACCTTCATAGTAACTTCCACACAAAACCAACCATTTTGGCAAAAAGTGTTATAGCATCCTGTCAAATCACAGGTCACTGACCTGATATCATCTTAAATATTGGTACCACAATATGGGCAATGGATATTGGCCTCAGCTACCTGGTTAGTCCCCGCACGCTGTGTCAATTTTCAGCGCGCTGTCGCAAGGTTTTTTGTTTAGTGCTTAATATAAGGTTACAGGAAATGGTAGATGGCATCCATCTCTACGACTAACTTGGTGGGCATCGAATTGTTGCATCTCGATGCATTTGCATTGTTTCCACGCCAGTAATTTTTACTTTCCTCCGACAACTTGGTGAGGTAGAACAGCGCACTCAGATGTGACATGACTCTGCTGACCGGCAGACTTCGGCAACAGCAACCTGTGCGGCGACGGCATCTCCGACTGCCCGGAAGGTTGCGGCTTCGTGCGCCGTGACTACCAGTGCGTCTACTGCGTGTGTGGTGCAACAGATCCCGTTCTAGAGTTGCCAGAAGATCAGGAGTCCACCACTACTGAGCAGCCAGCGGCTGGCGATGAGAAGTCCACGACTACTGAGCAGCCAGCGGCTGACGACGGCTCTGCCTGAGCAGGCACATTGCATTCCAGTGGCGCAAAATGTGTTATGTATTGCTGTCATCAACTCGTGCAAGATGTTCCAGTATTCAGCTGAGTGTCATTTAAATACATAGTTTTGTTGACGACCAAGTCGGCGAAGCCTCCTTAATGCACAGCTAAGAGGAGTGCAGTTTGAGTTTGGCATAGTGATGTCGCTTGAGCTCATTTATCTTATCAAAATATCTCGACCTGTGTGGTATTTAAGCTCCTGGTGGTGTACTGAAGCTGTAAAATATAAGCTGAATGTGCGATCTGTCGACAGCAGCAACTCCACGAGTTCATTTGTGTGATACAATAAACCAGGGAATCGAATAACATTCTGACTGAACGCCTCTCAGAGACGTTCAGTCTCTTCGATTCAGGGGACAAAAAAGGTACAAACTCGCAAACCCCGGTTGGTAGCAGATACGTCCCTTCAGTGGAGAGACGCGTCGCAGAATCACTCTGACCAGGGCCCTAGACTGGGCAGTGACGCCTTGAAATCCTTGGGAGTATCCCAGAGTGGGGTTGGTCTCCTTGCCCTCCACCCGAATCACCGAACCAGAGGCGTTGGCTTCTGAAAATTATTTGGGAGGTACAATACATGGAGGAAATGGGCGGAACCAAATTGATTAGGGGGGGGTCAAATACGTTCCTTGCTGGAGCGGGCCCTGATGCAATTCCTAGGTACGCCACTGGGGGAGGTGAGAAGTGGGGGGGGGGTTCTGACGCCGAAAACAGAAAATTCCCCCCCCCCCAAACCGGTGGGCTAGATCCGCCAGTGGTCAAGGATAGCCATTACGGCCGGTTTGGCGTCCTTCCTGGACGGACATCGCCGCTCTTTGAAATCACGGCCCAGCTTGTTGAATTTTAAATATTTCCTTGGTAGGGGTGGATCCAGAAATTTGGTCGTGGGAGCGAAGGGGACTTGTTCTGGAGAAGGGCCGTTTCTTCAGATGTGACGATTTTTCTACGAGTGGTGTCATGGACTGAACAACCCGTGGAGCGAGGCATTGCTCGAGATCAAGGCCGTCTGGGGGAGGGGGGTCTGGGCCCCCGTGGTTCGGTATCCTACGAATGTTAATTTGTCGGTTTTCTATTTAATCCAAAATTATATCATAAAGATTGGACTTGGACCTGGCCCCTGGTTTCGTGACGGATATTCACCCTGGAGAGGGTGGATGGGCGGGTGCATTCGAGTGTCCTGAATGGAGGCCATTCTTCAGTTGAAGAGAAGCCACATCTTTACCGGAGGGGTGCGGGAACACTCTCCCAGATGTCGTCCTGGATCCGCCACTGGCTCTTGGTCTTTTCACCGACCCACGACCCCATTTCATATAGAAGTTCTGCGATAGCCAGTACAACTCAAATTTAGGCTAAAACTAGACAAGGTGTTTAATCATGATGTTCGTCATAGAGCGAAGTATTTAGACAAACTTTGGCTGAACTGAGGTGGTTCGCCTATTGTAGATTATTGCACTATTTCGTGACCAGAAGTTCAAACTCCAAGTCGTATCAGTCTGATTCTGCGACTCAAATGTGCTACATAATGTTTCTGTGTGTTCAGGAAAAAAATATACTAATGAAGATATATTTCGTTATTTTGTTTTATTTTTTACTTTCTGATGTGGTGGTACCGTTTTCCAACATTTTACTTTACGAATGTGATTTTTCAGCGAACAGAATACGATACATGACAATTAATTGCAGCACTATAACTTCAGTTCCGCGTAGAGTTGGTTTTTTTTTCGCCGGTGGGGCGCCACGTTCGTTTTCAAGCAGAAGCCGTGCGGACTCAACGTAACGAAGAGACGTGCTGGCTGGCGTTGACTGGGACTTTCCAGTGATCTAACCGCCCTGGTTTCAATCAAGATAACTAGAGACAACGTTTCAATACCCATGCACCCGCGGACGGCTGAAGTGATACATTGGTTTGTATCGTCGCGATGCCGCATTTAAAGGGATTTGTCCTGTCCAGGCAGATAGTCATAAAGTCATAAAGTGTTAAGGCTTAATAAGAGCCACAGGGGCCCATCTGGGTTAAGCCTATCTGGAAAAGGTACTAGAAATGTACATACTCTCACCCCAATCAATCCCTTACTTCAAGTTCCTAGGAAGCTATATATATCGCAGCCTATCTAGCACCAATTCACTTGCTATTGCATAACACACTCCCATTGTGCTACCATAGGCAATCTCATCAGCATCACATCCCGAAGGAAGGTGCTGAATCCACTGCTAGGTACACCCTATATACAGTTATAAAGCGCTTAGACTTAATAAGAGACTCACTTCCTATTGCATAACATACTCAACAATTACAAACTCCTCCCATCATACCCATCGTGCTACCATAGACAATCTGATCAGTATCACATCCCGAAGGAAGGTGCTGAATCCACTGCTAGGTACACCCTATATAAAGTTAAAAAGCGTTTAGACTGAATAAGAGACCCAAGGGCCCATCCAGTTAAGTCTGTAAATGGAAGATAATATAAGCCTGGTAAAAAACCCTCCCCAACCATCCCACATCCTGAAGAAACAGTCCTCCAATATCCCACACACATTTCAATGCCTATCTACCCTAGCTTTCCAGCCCTGTTCCCCTGATCTCTCTTAACACATGTGGATTGAATGCTTTATCAATAATTTTCAAACTACATCCATGCCTGCTTAAAGGGGTCTGTGGCGTGCACACTTACTTAACATACATCTCACCCCATCCATCACAAATTAGAACTCAAAAACAAGATTTTCCTGTCTAAAATTTTTATATACCCTACTTTTAAATACATTCAATGAGGAACTCCCCACAACATCAGCAGGCAGCCCATTCCACTGATCAACAACCCTTTGACTGAAGACCTGTTGTCGCTTAACTGTCCTACACCTCAACTTGTCTAACCTGAATTGATGACCCCTATGTGATACTCTAAACTGAAGAGCGCCATTTAAGTTGACCTGATCTAGTCCGTTAACAATTTTGTACATTTAAATCATGTCCCCCCTTAATCTCCTATACTTGAGTGAGTACATATATGTAGTCGCTGGGTCCGAACAATGCAGTCGCCGGGTCCGAACCGCAAACACGCATGACAGCTTTCAGTCCAACCCGCACGGGCGGACCGCACGTCCGCCCGCGGCCAGCTCTATTCTCACACTCTCGCGGCCGGGGATCTTTTGGCGCGAAAGCAACAAGCCAATCGGAAGGCACGCGTCGCCTTGGCGACGCGCGGGACCATGATGTCACCCGTCTACACTCCATAAACCTTGAAAAAAGGAGTGCACACGCACTCAACGCACATGACCTAGACATGACACCGGAGCGAAATGGCACACGATGTATCGCCACGCTCTTCGAACTATCGCCACAAGTGGTCGTCAGCAGTATGGCAACGGGTTTATCCGCAACACAAAGACTGATGTCACGACTGTGCAAGACCGTCGCAAGTCTTAATAGGGTACGCACTAGATTTCAGCACAAGGCCTCTAGCACTCGCCATAGGCGCCCCAACAAGCGTTCCACAATCCGCACAGACATTACACAGTTTCACAATGTGGTGTAGACCCGAAACAAACCGCCCATCCACTAACGCATCCCCGGCGGGATCCTCATTTCCGCCCAACGCTAGTTACAACAATTGGTACACTAGCATCTTATTCTAACATCGCGCAACCAGGTGCTCACATCACACACGTTTACACTGTAACTAACGACTATTCTAACTACACCCAACCAGGAGCTCGCTTAACCCGACTCGATCGTCGCAACACAGTTGGCGGTACACTCGGGGGAAGTCAGGCCCGGGGTCACCTGTCTCTGACCCCACTCCCTCCACGGATGGGACAACATCAGGGCTTTATATTCCTAAGCTAACCGTAGTGCCCGTCAACGCCGATTCTCTCCTGATAGCGGGGCACCCATCCCCTTCTTCCCTCTGAACGGAAGTTGCTTGGGTGGGACCCAGATCGCCGCTGCTACTGTCGTCACCACTCGCCGCTGACGCATCCGCGCCGAGATCCCCACTTTCCCCAACGACGCGACTTCCGAGAGCGGTGCTTCCGGAGGAAGGATGTGAACTCCCTTCGCCTCCAGATTCCAGCACGCCAGGTCGGAATATGCCACATCGAACGGGTGGTGCGGGTGACCCAGTCCCGGATACCGGGGCAAGCGGCTCCCCGAAGCCCTGCCTCGCATCATCCACATTCAAGTCGCGTCCTGCTGGCGTGTCTGTTACGCCAGCTGTACATCCAGGCACTGCATCCCTAGTCACCTGAGTCCAGTCCGGACTCGGAGCTCTAGTTCGGCTATCCTCTTCTCTAACCGAGCAACAGCTGACGCTTCAGGCTGCCCCCCCCTGCAGCCATCTGGCGCACCGGCTGCATCACGTGCCGAGCGGCACTGCACACGTGACGTACTTTTGCCACTGCATCCTCAAAAGTACTCGCTCCCGACGCGAGCAGACCCTCCAATGCCTGTCCTGGGCACTCACGGTTCCGACGCTGAGAATCGCACGCAGGAGTTGCGAGTCAGTCCTTCTGGCGTAGGGCCTTAGCCGTGTCCTCGAGATGCCACGTTGCTACGCGGAGTCTCATCTCAATCAGCTGGCGCGCAGACGAGTACTGGAGGCGCCTGCTAGTCTGCCGTTGCTAGGCGACAACAGCACTCTCACCAGAACCTGTATCTGGCAGGGCCGCCATCTTGCAATCGCCGTACATCTTGCTCGCGAGACCCCCAAACTCATCACTTGCACGCAATCCTTCTGTGTAAGTGGCTGCACTCACGCGTCACACCGAGCCAAGTCATGAGTCACTACACACCGTTACGACAGGATTCCGACGACGCGAATCCTCCGCTCCTCAGTTCTCAGTCCGCCACAACACTCAATCGAGTCATCTGGCTTCCGTCGTGCGAGTCAGACGATCCGAAAGCTGTCAATCCGACCGCTGCCACCAATGTAGTCGCTGCGTCCGAACAATGCAGTCGCCGGATCCGAACCGCAAACACGCATGACAGCTTTCAGTCCAACCCGCACGGGCGGACCGCACGTCCGTCCGCGGCCAGCTCTATTCTCACACTCTCACGGCCGGGGATCTTTTGGCGCGAAAGCAACAAGCCAATCGGAAGGCACGCGTCGCCTTGGCGACGCGCGGGACCATGACGTCACCAGTCTACATATATAATGCCACAAGCCTTTCTCCATATTCTAGATTACCTATTCCACTGATGAGTCTAGTTGCTTTGCGCTGCACTCTCTCTAACTAGTCTATATCTTTTTGTAGGTAGGGGCTCCAAGCTTGTACAGAATATTCCAAGTGGGGTGGCACGTATGCTAAGTACAGTTTTTTTTCATGACTTCCTTGCTTTTATACATCACACTTCTATTAATGAGTCCCAGCATTCTGAGTGCCCTGTTCCTAGCTGAGCTACATTGCTTTTCTGGTTTAAGGTCTTTTGAAACCAACACACCTAAGTCCCTTTCCTCTTCAATAACATCCAGTTCCCTCCCTCCCATTGAAAGTCTGAAAGTCTCACCTCCAGACCCCAGATGCATAACCTTACACTTGTCATAGTTGAAAGACATCTGCCATTGATCAGCCCACTTTTTAGGTCCTCCAAGTCTAGTTGAATATTTATAGATTGATCACAACTGTTTGCCACTCCTACCAGCTTGATGTCATCCGCAAATTTGAACACTCTATCCCTCAGCCCTTCGTCAATGTTATTCACAAAGGTGATAAAGAGAAGTGGCCCTAGAACAGAGCCCTGTGGTACTCTACTCAGAACATCCTTCCAATCAGATTTACATCCATTTAACATTACCATTTATTTCCTTCCCCTCAACCATGCTTCAATCCAACCTATAACTTTTCCAACAATTCCATGTTGCTGTAGTTGATGAATTAGCCTCCCATGTGGAACTTTATCAAAAGCTTTGCTAAAGTCCAAGTACACAACATATATCCTGCTTTGATTGTCTACTTCTTTAGTAACATAATGACATAAAAGACATAAAGACATAAAAGATCAGTGCAACTATGAGCCACAAGGGCCCTTCTTGGTTGCACTCTGTACACTGAACCAGTTGTCCATCAAATGTGTTGATCAACTCTCCCTGGAATACAGAAAAACAAGCCCCCTATTCTTATAATGATTGTCTATGCTGTTCTTAAAGATGTTCAGTGTGTTGCTACTGACAATGGTTTTTGGCAGCTGGTTCCAGTGTTCTACTACCCTGTTGGTGAAGAAGGACTGTCTTAACCTTGTCCTGCTGTGATTAACTTTAATTTTGAATTGATGACCTCTAATTGCATCATTTCTGTTAAATTCAAACAGTTCCCTGGGATAACCCTGTTCCTGACCATGCACAAATTTCAAGGCCTCGATGAGATCTCCTCTCAGCCTTCTATATCTAAGTGAAAACATATTCAATTTCTTCAATCTTTCCTCATATGCCAGGTTGCCCATACCATTCAGCATTTTTGTTGCCCTCTTTTGTACTCTCTCTAAAAGCCAACAATCTTTTCATAACTAGGGGACCAAGCTTGGACACAATATTCCAGATGTGGCCTGACATGCACAATAAAGCTTCCTGATGACTTCCTCACTTTTGTATGATACATTCCTATTTATTGCCCCAAGCATTCTTAGTGCCTTCTTCCTGGCTTCTTTGGTCTGTTCTGATGCCCCCAATTTTGTGTTAAAAATAACACCCAAGTCCTTCTCCTGCAGAGTCACAGATAGTACTTGGCCACCCATCAAGTATGGACCCATCAACATACTCGATGAACTCCAAAAGGTTAGTTAAACAAGACCTTCGAGATCGAAATCCATGTTGAGTATCCCTTAAAAGATTGTGCCTATCAAGATGAATCTGAACATTCTGTTTAACCAGATTTTCTAGTGCCTTGCAAACTATTGAGGACAAGGTGACTGGCCTGTAGTTCCGTACACACTTCATACTTCCCTTTTTGAAAATTGGTACTACATTTGCATTTCTCCAATCTTCAGACACTTCAGAATATTCCATAGACCGCCTGAAAATTATACCTAGGGAAATTGCTAAAGTTTAGCATACGCTACTAAAACCCTAGCATATATATCATCTGGTCCAGAAGCTTTATTAGGTTTTATAATCTGCAACAGCTTTTCTACAGCTTCTGTGGTTAGTGTAAGATACTCCAACCTATCACCTGTCATGGCATACGATTCAGTTGTTTCTATTCTACCAGAATTATCTTTAGTAAAGACTGATGAGAATTGCTTGCTTAGGGATTCCACAATGTCACAATCTTCAACCCTAATTCCCCATCTACTTCCAGTGGTCCTGCACTACACTTCTTAACCTTAAATTTGTAGAAACTAAAGAATCTCTTAGCATTACCTGTTGAACATTCCCGAGCTAATTTGATTTCAGCCAGTCTTTTAGATGCCCTAACACACCTTCTAACTTTATTTCTAGCTATTTTATATGATCTGAGGTTTACTTCAGAGTTAGCATATTTTAGTTTCTTGAATGCCTGTTTCTTTGACTCCAATAAATGCTTTACTTCCCCAGTCAGCCATGAAGGGTGCTTAACCCTGGTTAATCTAATTCGCCTATTGGGAATGAACCTATCCTGACCTTGAAATAGTTTATATTTTATCATTCTCCACATTTCATAAGCATCTAAGCCTTTCAATAAGTCCTTCCAATTAATTTAATTCAGGAAGATCCTGAACTCATTGTAATTCCCTTGAGCAAAATTTGGCATCAATGTCTTATTGGTTCCTACATTTCCAACATACAATGAGAAGCGTATAATGTTGTGATCACTATTACCCAAGGTCTCTCCTATGTT
Source organism: Ashinkailepas kermadecensis (assembly GCA_034440615.1). Classification (NCBI taxonomy): domain Eukaryota; kingdom Metazoa; phylum Arthropoda; class Thecostraca; family Neolepadidae; genus Ashinkailepas; species Ashinkailepas kermadecensis. The sequence goes on along the minus strand of JAOTOM010005076.1, from coordinate 478,079 downwards.
CACATTTTGTAAAAAAATTTCCTCATTGGTAAGCACAAGGTCTAATATTTCATTTTCCCTTGTAGGCTCATGTATCATTTGAAAGAAGAAATTTTCCTCAAAACAATCCATGAAACTTCTTCCTGATATGTTTAGACCTATAGTTTTGCTTCCCAATCCTGTTATGTTGAAATCCCCCAGCAAAACAGTTATCTCATGCGCTCTCCTACTTATTTCGTCCTGTATCAACCTGTCCATGTTTTCATTCTGGTCTGGAGGTCTATAGAATGCCCCAATCCTAAATTGTGTTCCATTCTTCAGAATGATATCTCACCAGAAGGATTATACTCCTTCATTATGTACACTATCATCTATGGAATGACGTTTCATTACTTGACTGACATACAAGAGTACACCTCCTCCTATCCTTGCCTTCCTTTGATAAGCATGCATGTTGTAGCCTGTCAATTCAAATGCTTGCAAGTTGTCTCCAAAAATGCTTTCATTAACCCATGCCTCTGTTATGCATACCAAATCTAGCTTTTCAGACAACATATATGCATGTAATTCCCCAATTGTATTCCTAACACTTCTGGCATTGACATAAAACAGGATAAACTATTCCTTCCCTTGCTTGCAATACGTCTCTCGTTATCAGCTACATCCCCCCATGATCTGCCTAGTTTCCCTGTTTCCTATTGAGAGCCTCCTCATACCTATTGCTGAGCAATTCAACTCCTCTCTTGCTCAAATGTAACCCATCCAATGCAAACATTTCAGTCCTCCCCCAGAAATCCCCCCACAAATCCAAGAACCCTACCCCAAGTTCCTTGCAAATATTGGCCACCCTGGTATTCAGCCCAATGGCCCTCGAGTACCACTCTATGCTTGTGTTTACAATAGGGAGGATGGATGTTAGCATTCCTCGTTTCCTACTTCCTGCTAACCTAGTCCAGTGCAAATACGATGGGTACTCCTTTTGTGGTGTTAGATTAGCATGAAGCGGCATACTAAAGTACGCCATAGTGGCCTACCAGTGAAAGTCTTCGGTGAAATGGATCAATTTTTGAGCCAGGTGAGTGTTGTGCAATTAATGCGTGCTGCATATGTCGGTAAATTTGTCTTTACAGGTGTTTTTTTATTTTTAAAATTTTTATTTGGAATATGTGCCATATCAAGGTGACTAAGATGATGGGACCACTTACCTATTTGCTGTGCAAATGCTTACTTTTCAGGTTGTGAGCAAAATCATGCCAAAATGGGGCTTTGTGATAGGCAACAGCATAAAAAGAAATGTAAAAATATTAAGAAATGCAACATAACCTAACCTAACCTAACCAAACTTTGGAGTAAAGAAAATTCCCAAAAAATGAAATTAGAGAAATGTCAAGCAATTTATTTTCGGAAAATTCTAAAAATAAAAAAATCAGCCCAACCTGGCCTAACCTAATCTAAGCTGCTTTTGAAGAAGAAAAATTAAAAATATTTTTGAACATTTTTGTGAAATTTGTTTTGGAGACTGGTATTGAGTGAATTGAGGTAGAAACAAGACAAGTTTTTACATGCATTTGCCTCCATAAAGTAAACAAATGGGTTAGGTTTGGTTCGGTTAGGTTAGTTTAGTTTACTTCAGTTTATATTTTTTCTCAAAAATTCTTTTAAAAAATCCATTTGCACAGCAAAATAAGTGGTCCCATCAACGTCACCTTCATGAACATGGTATTTTGAAGAAAAAGAAAAAAAATAACTAACTAACTAACTAACTAATTAACTGAATAAAAATATTTTTTTTACACATTTTAAAACAAGTTTACCATATGCCTGCTTGTGTAGTGGGGAAGGGGCAGATTGAAAGTCAAAGTGGCTAATTTCAATGTTAGTGGTATCTAGGTAAGAACCTATCTAGGTACCTATCCACTAGGTAGATACCTACCTACCTACCTAGGTACCTACCAATTTTGTGTACATGTTTATACAGATGAAAGTCTGCAAGCTGGTACCTATGGTCATCTTGATGGCTTGATCTCAGGGGTGTTGCTTTATATGCTTTTGAGGGGGCAAGTGCCCTGCTGTATGACCAATGCAGTTGATGCTCCCCTAAGCCCAAATAACCAATTGAGTGCAAGTGCCCCCTCAAGGTTGGTTTTGCCCCAATAATTTTAACTTTTAACATGGGACCGGGGAAGAGCGGGGGAAGAGACCGGGGGTATTCCCACCTTGACCGTAACCGCTGAGTGACGTGGGGCCCCAGCAGATCTCCTAAGATACTTTAATTCCCCATGGAAAGAAGGCGGTTATTTAGCATGTGGTGAGCCTGCCCTCTTGATCCTGAGAAGACCTGCCCTCTTTATTAACGTTTTTCAGGAACCAAGTGGTTCTCCCGTCGTCTAAACTCGCATCAGTAATGTGCGTGCGTGATTATGTATTCATTTCTACCATTCATTTATAAACTATAAGCATTCATGTATCCTCCACAGCAACCTTGAACCATGCATTTCTAAACTATACACATTCATGTATCATCCACAGCAACCTTGAAACCATGCTCCATAATATCCTTGATCGTCACACCTCGCTCCTCCCCTTTACCCTTCCCGGGGCTATCAATACCACCGCTGGCTGGGGCCATCACATACACACAAAACCGGTGGCGGATGGGTCACATTTTGCTCATGATGGGTGAAGGATACTTCGCCACTCCCTGGTCTGGTTCACTCACATTTCGCGCTGTCAGCTTCGTTTTCGCTGTCTGGCAGGGGTGGCCCAGTCGACCGGCACGCGAGCGAAGTTCACAGTTTAACCACAATCACTCCACTCAGCTCGCGAGCGACTCCCGAACGATTCCGTTGGATGTGAGAGCTTCTCGGTGATTCCGTCGAATGTATCCCTTCTACTCCGTCGCAGCCGTATTTATACCCACTCCGCACGTCGGGCCGGGGTCAGGTGTACGCTTATCTGGCTTTCTTCCTTTGTTGCTGGTGGCTTGACCGGTGACCGCTGATGACCGCTGGTGACTCCTGGTGACGGTTGGTGAACGCTGACCGCTGATTGGCGGTTGGCGGTTCCAGCTGTCCAGAGAGGTGGCTGCTTCTAAGCTACTGGGTCAGGCTGATACCCTGTGGCTAGGCGGAAGTCATTGCTTGCTTTGGCAGTAGCACTGAAAGTGGCTCTTGTTGGCAATAGGCACCTGGTTGTGAGTTTTTCTTGCGACGAGTGGGCTTCGTGTTTGAGCTTGGTTTTCACACTTTTCGCCCGGCGGCGCCTGGTTTCCGGTCTGTGGAGGCTTGAAGTCTCGCGGGTCGGCCGCATCGCTACTGCATGAAACGCCGTATTGAAAATGTAAGCCATCCTACAGTATACCCACATCCAACATATGTCAATAGGTTTGTGGTGGAAATGGATTATGGTGGACATGATCTGAGCATTAGAGGCCTACAAATATATCCAAGGCTCCACCCCTGGTTGTCCTACAGGCCAGAAGATTCATTGCCATACTTTGCAGTCTGAACCATGGCCACTTGTCATTTGTTAAAGTGTAGAATTAAACTAAAACGTTTTAGCCTAAAGTAACATTAAAAAAACAGGTAACGTATAGGTGTGTAGCTACTTCATGAATAACAAACAGGCAGGTGTCTGTCTACCTAACTACCTCCCTATTTATGGTAAATAACTTAAAAGCAGCTTACCTCACAGCTAGCTTCCATGCATTGACAATTCTCGGATTTTGCGGAAACCGGAAGAAACTACAACATGCTGTGCCAGACTAATGGATGGATTCTGGCACAAAACAAAATCCGATTTCAGGGAGGCGAAAATCACTATGAACAACATGTAACCTCAATCACGCAGCGTATCCATAATAGGGTCTATTCCCGCGAACTCATCCGGAACAGGTTGAGCTTCGGCAAGTAGAGGTGTTCCAGGTCGAGGCGCGGGAACGACCGGTAGAGTTTTGTCCTTCAATCAGCTGTTGGCGGTGGTATGGTTGTAGTGCTACTTGGCGCATATGCGCAAATCGGTGGCATTATCGGTCCCTTGCTCCGATCTTGCACGTGGCAGCGCCGATATTCTTATTAATTGATATACTCACTTGCTGTAGTGAAAGCCCGATGAATCCTAGTGTGCAGTAGCTTTGGAGGATGAATAAAGTACGCTGCAAGCTATGTTTTCTGATTACGACTCCGACCGGGAAGCTGACGCACAGTGGATGGCGATGGCATGTGCTACTTCAGGAGCTCAAAAGCATTTATTCCAGGAGCGGATCCAGACATTTTCAAGGACGGGGAGGAAGGTATCCGAAGGAGAGTCATATTCTCGGAGGGGCGCTGTTGCGGAAGTCCCTTGACGCTCTCGTTCAGAAGAATATCCATTAAGCGGGGGAACGGGACTGCACTGGGGCATACTGGATGACGTCTTTTACTCTGAGAGGGGCAACTTGGGACGAAACACCGTTTAGCGAGGGGCACTCGAGTAGTACGGTGTACTCGGCGGGTTACCGTTTGAACAGTGGTGCTGCTCTCTGTATTTTTGAAGGGCAAGTGCCACTTAATGTTGGTTTAACCTACCCCAATAATTTGTACTGCTAACATTGGACCATAAGGAGTGTGCCCTCTAATATATTTGGGCCTGGCCACTACCTTCATATATTTCCCACCAATAATTTTCATAAATCTCAACGCCCGTGCGTCAGAGGGAAGCCACTTTCCCATGTTGAGTGCATACGGAGCTCCTCCATCAACCACTGATACATACATGGATGCAAACAAACATAATGGATGCATACCAGCAAGCATGCCCCTTCAAATGCATGCAAATTGGCATCAAATTTAAGACACCCAGCTCCGATTTCCACTTGTGCATTGGATGCTCCCGAAGTGCACTGGGGACAAAGTGGGTGACACAAAACATGGGTGACTGCTCATATCCATCACATATCCCATGTCTCTTGGATTTCCTCCCAAAAATATAGCTCTAAAATAAAGAAAGTGCGAATAATACAACCCAATTACTGTGCTCCTGGCCTAAGCCAGGTTAAAAAAAATTGATGCTGAACAACGCTGTTGCGGCTCGTTTGTCGTATTCCTTCTTCAACCGCCGACCGGCCGGATTATGTTTTCTCATCCGGTTGAGGTTCGATGAGGGTAAACCAATTCCGGATGAGGCGCAGGAACGGCCGGTAGAGGAAATGGACGTTCAGCCTATTCCGGATGATGTCGCGGAACAGACCCATAATAACCATTCCAGAACACAACCTAAACCCTGTTCGGCAAGCATGTATACGGTGTAGTCGGAGTAAGCGGAAAGGAAGGAACCAATCAGACGCGTCAGAGTTTCTCCTCAGCCACTTTGCTGTGACGTCTCACATTTGTAGACGGTGCAGGCGGTGTAGGCGGAAAATCGCGTAATCTCCGACTGCAAGTTAACTTGTGCGTGGTAGACGCAGTTGAGACAAGGCTGGAGTATCTCGGGTTACGGCCTGGGTACAGGTAGATACGTACGTACTTCCAGGAAGATTCCACGCATTACATGGCCGCCAGTTAAATTATGCACTCTGAAGCCCAAGTAATCAATCAATCAGATTGTATCTTCATTTTTGGTCATTACAACCCTGTTCTTCCGAAAAACTGTGCAGAAATCAAATGGCTTTAACTGAGGGATACTTGCCATTTAACTTGCCCTTTTGTATTTCTGTAGAAGCTCCTGAGCACAAATAGGAAAAAACCGTATAGAGTGGACTTTGTTGAAGATTATCTAGCAGCTTATTCATCTACAATTTCTTTGGTAAATCACATGTAGGCAAGATCTTCCCTATTTCATGCCACACCACGTCGCATTGGCACAGTGAATGATGCAGAATCCTTTTGTGACAATGTTATTGCACAATCCAGCATCAGTAGGTTTTAGTCAATGCAACGTCAATGGGCTTTGGGTGTCAACATCAGTGCATTTTAGAGTACACAACATCAGTAGGTTATAGCCTACAGGCAATCCAACATTAGGAAGTTTTTGGTGATCAAACATTGAAGGTCAGATTATGTTTTTATACTTGCAAGTTTACATTTTTCTTCATTGTACATATCCCCACCAAGGCCATAAGTTCAGTCCCACACCTATCCAATTTTTGTTCGCAGAGAAAGAGGGATTAACATGTATTTTCATTGCCACACATGTTATTTCTGGTGCTTCTTTTATAGTACTTTAGTGAATTTGACATTTTGTTGGTGAACTGACCACTTATTGAGATTTAAGCACTTTAATTTAAATTGCTTATATCTTGTAAAGTTGTCATTTCCCGATGAAATGGACAGGAAATTCATTCAAATCACATCAGAAAGCATCAGATAAAAAAAATTGATTGCAAATTGGTGTATGGGCTTCTATGCATTTATGTTAGCTTTTGACACTGAATATATAGGCGGTTTCACGCGTGCACTAGCGGGAAGTAAGCGTCATGACATCCCAATGGCGGGGTCAGGGCATAATAATTACGTTGATCTGAATGCCTTTAGTCTGTAGATTGGACCAATTTATGATATCAAGAAATAAACAGAGTAGGTTCAGTTACCTAATACGACAAGTTTTTGGACTAGTAACAGCTTGTTTATGCACAAACCCTAAAAATGTACACCCACATCCGCGCCTGGGACGTCATCTAGTCGGAAATCTGGAAGTCAGACCATGAATAATGTACGCCTATCCATGGTCAGACCAAGCGAGCCTGACTTCGGAAGTAAACTCGATGACAACAGCTGTTTGTCGAATTCAGCGGTCTTCAAATGCCAAATTTTCCGAGCACTTGACCGCTCTGATCAATATCGCCAGCCAACTTCAACTGCAGTAAGTGATTGGCCCTTTATGATAGCTGGAACGAATCATAATCCACGTTCCATAATATGACGTCATTATTTGTGCTCTGATTGCATCATTTACGGCTGAAATATGTCAGGCGAGCCAATGAACAAGTTTGTCTCAGATGCGCATATTTTGGATGTATTGCGGTTTTTTGGGTGCTGTAAACAATTCATGCATTGTTCTTTCTTGCGTGTATGAAATTCAAAGACAAGGATCAATTGCCCTCCCCCCACAGTAGGGGTTATTCAGGTAGGAGTACAGCAACATTTAAAAACGGAGCCACGTATGGTGCGGTACAGCGGATGTCATTACAACTGTAAACAACCCGCTTGTAAAGTGGAGATAATTTAATATTTTCGGGAGCGTCAAGAAGGAATCGTAGCATCTGTAAATGATGTATTTCAATATTTATTCATAATACAGGTACTTCACAGCCATAAAATAAAACGTAAAAGTAAAAATATTCATCCGCAGGATATATACTACCACTTTCTGCCTAATATTGTATATTTGCTGGTAATCCAACGGCAAATTCATTTTATATCCGACAACTCTTACCCCCCGGCGGTGTTCTATAGCCTTGCCCCCGGCCATGGTGCCAAATGCGGCCAGATTGGCTAGTTCAGGCCCTTGTCATCCCCATGCCTTCCTGCGTGTCACCTCGAATGGTACAAATGACGTCACCTGGGGTAGACCTTTAGGGCCGTTTTAATAGTTTGCTGTATATTAAAATCAAAATATTTTCCATCCAACTCACTTTCTAAATCTTCTAATATCGCGTCTGTGCTCTTAGAATCCTGTTCAGCTGTTATTTTATAAGTTTCAGTTAGGCTGCGAATTAGACGACCACCATCAAGAAACGCAGCATATTAAGGAGCACACTTTTTCTCAAATTCTTAGATGACGCGGTTGAGTCTTAAATGGCGCAGTTGTTTACATAGCTCTCTTGTAAGTTTTGTGCTTCATTTCACACTTTGTGTTCGCTGTCCTCGCGTTTAGTTGAATTTTGTTTTATTGTGTTGTGTTGTGGTGTATCTTGTGTGTAGTTGCACGGTTAGCTGTAGATTTTGCTGTCGTTAATTAGTGATATAAATTGAGATGTGTTCCGCATTAGGTATCTAATATGTTGATGCCGCTTATCCGGTAGATTTGCAGTTTCAGGTAATTTCTGATTTAACGGAATGTCTTTTTCTAGTGCAATGTTTTTGAATGTGCTGAACATGATGTGAACACTTATTTCCTCTGCAAATGCATACTTTTCAGTTGGGAGGCAGCATACCATGCAAAAAATGGCCTTGGAGTTGGGTAATATAGCATAAAAGGTAATGTTCCAAATGAAGAAAAAATGATGTAGCATAACCTAAACTAACCTAGCTTAGCCATCTATGCAAGAAAGCAATTTATTTTTGTTAAAATTGAAAATTTCTGAGCACTTAAAAAATGTTCAAATTCATAAAAACCTAACCTTACCCAACCTATCCTGAACTGTTTTTGAAGAAAACTCAATTAAAAGAAAATCACCCACACCCCCAACTTTTCCTAACTTGCCACAAAACCATAACCTAGCTGAAATTAACTAAACATAACCCCTTTGTATGCTTCATGGAGGTATAATGTGTGTAAAGCGTGTTCAGATGTTACCTTAAACTGTAATAATATATCCTACATATTGTGCTTATCCTACATATTGTGATTGAGATGGAGAAGGTGGCCTAAAATTCAGTGTCAGTATCCTAGGGTTTATTTTTCAAACATCTGGAAGAATCATCTGGAAAGAAGAGAGTTTTTAAATCAACATGCTTAAGTTTCCAAGAGATGGAAATACATGCAAGACTTAGTTGACAAAGTGAAAAAGAGCTGAAAGAGTTCATCAAACCAACTCATTAATTTTGTCCAACCACTTTACCTCTGATGATTATGATCCTGGCTATCTGATGCAGCTGAAGCTGATGCTGCAATGGCAATACCTGCCTCTTCCGAAACCTGGTGCCATTCCATAAATTAACCTGCCTACCAGATTTGTATGGTATGAAGTGTTGAATCATGCATGTCTGTTGTGCTTGCTGTATTTTGGAGAATCTTATCCTTGTATAGCTAAATGAAGAACCAGTTCAACTAGTTTGATGCCACTTCAATTCACATGAATATAGCACGACCACCATCAGTAAACTGGGACTGGAGCGTGACGGCCTTGCTGTCGTTGCCGGCTTCGTCGCCTACAAAATGAGCCGTGTCAATACAGCGCTTGGCTGTTCGACGTCTGAAGCACCGGAGGAGCTCCTGACAACTGTGTCCAGCTCTCGGCTCACCACCATCGGTTGCGGCCGACTCTACGTGCCACAGACCTGGTAGACCAGTTTAATTCTTATTTCTGCTCCATCCTGGGCCCAACCTGCACCGGCGAGGCCAGCATTGTGAGGCGCCTGGTAGGCGTCATCAGCAGCCGGCAGCCGAGGCTGGATGTCTGTGTGGCATGGAGGCTGACTCGAGTTGGGATGCATGTGCGCACCGGCTGGTTGCACTAGAATTCTGCTCGGGAGAGCGCAGAGAGGCGGGCATCTAGGCAGGTGCGCCAGCATATCACCAGCCAGCGATAGGATGTCCACCCTCACACTGCCGGTACATCTATCACCGTCCCTGCTGTGTATCGTGTAATGTCGCCCGGTTCTGCTCTTTTTCTCCGTGTTTGCTGCTGCCGCCGTGACCGCCAGTTAGCGGACTGGCGGCGCCCCCTGTGCTGCCCGTCCTGGCGGCACTTGGTACTGCTTTCGTGTCACCCGATCCTTCCTTATTGTTAGCGTGTTTTGCTGTTGTGACTGTGACCATTGACTGGTTGGCGGCGATCCCTGTACCGGCCTGTCCTGGCGGCACTTGACAATGCTATCGTATCGCCCGGTCCCGCTGTCCTGCTGGCGTGTTTTGCTGCTGCCGCTGTGACCAGGGGCAGACTAGCGGCGCTCACTATGCTTGCCCGTTCTGGCTGCACTTGGCACTGCTCTTGGCTCTGGCAGTGCTATGTGGCAGGTGTGACGTATGCCACTTCATTGTTGCTTGTATCTATAATTTGGCTTATGAACATTGATTGGAAAAAAACGACATGCAAAGTCCCTTTGCTCCACGAACCTTGATTGCGATCATTCATTCATGCTCTGAACCGGAACCAGCACAGAAGCCGACGCGTAGGAGCGTTTTGGAATGATCCAGATCTAGTCCTCAACGTATTGCTTGGGAATGTCACCAATACATGCCTGGCCGCTTTTGGAGCCCCATGTTTCCAGTCCGTCCGTCGAATGTACCCTCATAACTAGAGTGAAATTTTACTTACTTTTGGGAGACGTCAGCCCCCTTTAAGACTGACATGAGCCCACCTTCCCCCAATCATTTCATATTTTAACATGTGGCGCTAATGTGGCCTCTCGACTGAAGGTCTTCCTGTTACCTCCAGGCATTGCGTCCCCCAAATCATTTTCTGGAAGTTCCACCCCCGTTGCTGAGCTGGCACGGGGGCTTACAGATGCCCCATAAAAAGGAATTCTGCCTCTCACGTGCTCCCTATGGTACTGTCGATCTGAGAAAACAAAATTGTCACCTTCCTTGACATCTAAATCAGGGGCGTTGCCGCATATAGAGGGGGATGAAAAGGTGTTTCGGTTAATTACTTTTGCCATGCAACACCACAAGTAAATTTGATACAGATTGGGGCTCTCCCCCCGCCCACCCTCCACCTGGTTCCATCATGGCGACGACCACGCCTCAGATACGTCCTTACTGCATCCCGCCGCGGTAAGATGTTAATTTTCTGCCGTATTTGACTTGTCCTACCTCCCTTTGCACGCTCTTTCGGGTATAATATGCGCATGAAAGGTATTGGAGATCCATTCCGGGACTATGACGCTCTAAGTTTTTCACATAAACCTCTTAAACCCTCGTTTTCTCCCCCGTAGTGTACACACGTTGCGTATCTTCGAAGCGTGTAAGCGGCTGTCCTATGTTAAGTGTGTACCCCTGATGACGTCATTTAAGGACCTGCGCAAAAAGCTGCGCAGTAGGGATGACGCCACCTGGTATATATCGCCTTGGGCTAGTCTACAAGCTCTTGTTTCGCACGTCCCATTCCAACGTCGAGCCAGCCCACTTTTGCTTCGCCAACTGCCAATCCAACACCGTAGTCACATCCAAGTGCCCTGCCTCGACGACAGCCGACTTCAAGTCAACGGTCGACTCCGCCGTCAACCATCTTCCACCAAGGGCGTCGCCACCGGGGGAGGCAGGGGGGGGGGGGCAGTCGCCCCCCCTGCCGTGAAACAGGGGGGGGGGGCGCCGCCCCCCTGAAATTTGAGGAGGCCCCTATCCGCAAATGCACAGCAAAAAAGGTGAGCAAGGAGGCCGACGGGACAGAATATCATGCTGTCAATGAGGCCTCAAAACTGACGAGGCCACCAGGAAATATAATCAGGTCTCTATAAGAGACGTAGAACAGAGATTGGGACGAGACCCCCAGGACGAAAAGGAGGCCCCATGACGAAAAGGAGGCCCCCATGACGAAAAGGAGGCCTCAAGACGTAGAACAGAGATTGGCAGGAGGCCCCCCGGGACGAAAAGGAGGCCCCCAGGACGAAAAAGAGGCCCCAAGACGTAGAACAGAGATTGGGAGGAGGCCCCCATGACGAAGAGGAGGCCTCAAGACGTAGAACAGAGATTGGGAGGAGGCCCCCAGGACGAAAAGAAGGCCCCCGGGACGAAAAGGAGGCCCCCAGGACGAAAAAGAGGCCCCAAGACGTAGAACAGATATTGGGAGGAGGCCCCCATGACGAAAAGGAGGCCTCAAGACGTAGAACAGAGATTGGGAGGAGGCCCCCAGGACGAAAAGGAGGCCCCCCGGGACGAAAAGGAGACCCCATGACGAAAAGGATGCACCCAAGGACGAAAAGGAGGCCCTAAGACGTAGAACAGAGATTGGAAGGAGGCCCCCAGGACGAAAAGGAGGCCCCCCAGGACGAAAAGGAGGCCCCAGGACGAAAAGGAGGCCACTAAGACGTAGAACAGAGATTGTGAGGTGGCCCGCAGGACGAAAAGGAGGCCCCCAGGACGAAAAGGAGGCCCCCAGGACGAAAAGGAGGCCACCAGGACGAAAAGGATGCCCCTAAGACGTAGAACAGAGATTGTGAGGTGGCTCTCAGGACGAAAAGGAGGCCCCCAGGACGAAAAGGAGGCCACCAGGACGAAAAGGAGGCCCCTAAGACGTAGAACAGAGATTGTGAGGTGGCCCCCAGGACGAAAAGGAGGCCCCCAGGACGAAAAGGAGGCCTCCAGGACGAAAAGGAGGCCCCTAAGACGTAGAACAGAGATTGTGAGGTGGCCCCCAGGACGAAAAGGAGGCCCCCAGGACGAAAAGGAGGCCTCCAGGACGAAAAGGAGGCCCCCAGGACGAAAAGGAGGCCACCAGGACGAAAAGGATGCCCCTAAGACGTAGAACAGCGATTGTGAGGTGGCCCCCAGGACGAAAAGGAGGCCCCCAGGACGAAAAGGATGCCCCAGGACGAAAAGGAGGCCCCCAGGACGAAAAGGATACCCCATAGCGCAAGGATGCCCCAAGACTTAGAACAGAGATTGGGAGGAGGCCCCCAGGACTAAAAGGAGGCCCCAGGACGAAAAGGAGGCCCCTAGAACGAAAAGGATGCACCTAAGGACGAAAAGGACGTAGGACTAGACGTAGAACAGAGAACAGAGATAGGAAGGTAGCCCCCAGGACGAAAAGGAGGCCCCAGGACGAAAAGGAATCTCCCAGGACGAAAAGGAGGCCCCCAGGGCGAAAGACACAGTCCATGCGCCCCTACACTCCAACAATCAACCAACCAACCCCAGGACGAAAAGGATGAACCAAAGGACGAAAAGGATGCCCCAAAGACGTAGAACAGAGATTGGGATGAGGTCCCCAGGACGAAAAGAAGGCCCCCAGGACGAAAAGGAGGCCCTCAGGACGAAAAGGAGGCCACCAGGACGAAAAGGATGCCCCTAAGACGTAGAACAGAGATTGGGAGGAGGCCCCCAGGACGAAAAGGAGGCCCCCAGGACGAAAAAGGATGCCCCATAACGCAAAGGAAGCCCCCAAGACGTAGAACAGAGATTGGGAGGAGTCCCCCAGGACGAAAAGGAGGCCCCCGGGACGAAAAGGAGGTCCCAGGACGAAAAGGAAGGCACCAAGACCTAGAACAGAGATTGGGAGGAGGTCCCCAAAAGGTGGGGGTCCCCAGGACGAAAGGAGGCCCCCAGGACGAAAAGGAGGCCCCCAGGACGAAAAGGAGGCCCCTAAGACGTAGAACAGAGATTGTGAGGTGGCCCCCAGGATGAAAAGGAGGCCCCCCAGGACGAAAAGGAGGCCACCAGGACGAAAAGGAGGCCCCTAAGACGTAGAACAGAGATTGTGAGGTGGCCCCCAGGACGAAAAGGAGGCCCCCAGGACGAAAAGGATACCCCATAACGCAAGGATGCCCCAAGACGTAGAGCAGAGATTCGGAGGAGGCCCCCAGGACTAAAAGGAGGCCCCAGGACGAAAAGGAGGCCCCTAGAACGAAAAGGATGCACCCAAGGACGAAAAAGACGTAGGACTAGACGTAGAACAGAGAACAGAGATAAGAAGGTAGCCCCCAGGACGAAAAGGAGGCCCCAGGACAAAAAGGAGACCCCAGCACGAAAAGGAGGCCCTCAGGACGGAAATGATGCCACCGAGACGGGCAAGAAGCCACCCAGGTTAGACGAAAAGGCTTCCGATGGGTGGTAGGATATTCTTAAGTTGGAAAATGAGGCCCCCAAGACGGAACAGGATGCCCCTGCAATATAAAATTAAGACCTGGTAGGGGAGACTTCTCCGGACGCAATAGGGGCCCCAAGACGGGTAAGAAGGTTTCCGCAGGAATGAGAGAAGGCCACCGAGACCAGCCAGATGAGGCCCATATTTTGGAAGAGGAGGAACCTGGAAGAGAAGATCTGGGACTAGGACGCAAAAGCACCCTGCTAAGAGGATAATGAGGCTCCAGACACAGATAAGGAGGCCCCCATGACGTGAGAGGAGGCCCCGAATTTGAAAAAGGAGTCACCTAGGAGAGGGTAGGAGTCCCCAGAAATAAAGAGAGTGTCAAAAAATTGGCACGGAGGAAACCAGGATTGCAAAAGAGGCTCCAACACCGGAAAGGAGGCCCCAGAATATGAGAGGAGGCCCTAAGACGGAACAGGAAGGAAGATATGAGTTGAGGTTTCGGAGACGCAAAAGCAGGCCCCAAACGGGTGAGGTTCCACCGAGATAGAAAAGGATAATCCAGAGACGTGGCAGGAGGCACCTAATTCGGAAGAGAACGACACAAGATTGAAAACGAGACCCCATGATGAACGAGGAGGCCCCTAAAATAGGAGAGAAAGGCCATTGGATAAGAGAGATGGCTCCCAAGCGGAAAAGAAGGCTCGAAGACGGCTAAGAAGGTCCCCGGGAAATAACAAGCCCACTAAGGTAGGAAAGGTTGCCAGTAATTTAGCAGAGGCGGCGCCTGGGAGAGAAGAGGAGTCCACCAGGAGATAGGAGACCACCCCTAAGATGGGTAAAGATCGAATCCAGAGCGCAGAGCAGGAGAACGCAGAGCAGGAGGCCCCCAAGACGTGAGAGGAGGCCCCTAATTTGAAAAAGAAGGCCTCTAGAAGAGAAATGAGGCACCTGCCGGACTCGGGAAGGAGTAGGTCTGTAGGACCAAATGAGGTCCCGAAGACCGGAAAGAGTTCCCAGGAAATGAGAGGAGGCCCTTAAGATGGGAGTGATAGCAGGTATGGAAGGAGGTGAGGTTTCCAAAATTGAAGATCCCTCAAGACGGTTAAGGCTTTGCTAGGATAAAGGAGGAGGAGGCAAACGAGGCGTGGCAAGAGGCCCCTAATTTGGCAGAAAATGCCCCTCGAAGATGAGAGGAAGCCCCATGCCATGTTAAAGGGGCCCCAGAATGCAAGAGGAGGCCCTCCAAGACGGGAAAGGAGGACCATTGAATATGGAGGAGGGTAGGACACACAAGGAGACATCGAAAACCGGTAAAAAGGTTCTAGGAAATGAGACGACGCGACAGGAGGCCTATAATTCGCAAGAAGAACCCCCTAAGAAATAGTAAGAGTCGTGTCTGGGATTTTAAAATCACGATATGGGCCCCAAAAGATCCGGCCGGGGCCCTCGCAAATTACGCTGAGCCTGGGGTACCAAAAATTCACGCGCGGACCACGAAAATCATGCCAGGGGCACGACAGGTCGTACCGTGCCCCAGCAGTCTCATTGGGACCAAAACAAATGAAGCCGGAGCAACGAAGAACAATCCGGACATGAATAATCACTCTGGGGGCCCAACAATGACGCCAAAAGCATCCAAAACGCATTTGACCCCAACAAGTGTCGAGGCCGCTATAGCTCGCGCTAGGGATCCAAGAAAATGACGTCGGGGCCCAAAAGATCACATTGGACCCAAAAAGTCGCATCGCAGCCCTTGACAATCACACTGGAGGCCCAGAAGGTCGCGCCGGGGCCCCAAAAGTTGCAGCTGCCCCCAAAATCAATTTTAACCGGAATGTCACTCTGGGACGGAAAAAAACCTCCTTCAGTGGTCGCAGTGCTATATCAAAGGGGCAAATGCCCCCTCCATCCTGAGAGGGATAAGCTCCCAAGAATCGTGTCGGGGCCTCAAAAATCGCGCTGGAGCCACCAAAATTCGCGTCGGTCCACCAGAATTCGCGTATGGGTCTCCAAATAAATACGGCGAGCCCCGGAAAACTCGCTCCGAGGCCCGAAAAATTGCGACAGGAACCGCCAAAATCGCGTTGGGGCCACAGCTAAATACAACGCATCGCACAAACTCGAACCGGGCCCCCCAAATATCGCGCTTGGGACCCACAATTCCCATCGGTAGTCCCGTCGAGGCTCTACAAAATTGCCGTCTAGGGCCACACGTAAGCACAGTGTGACCACAAACACAAACACAAATCAAGCTGGAGCCCTCCAAAATAAGGATGGATTCCAACAACTAAATGCCCAGGTAAAAAAAATGGCTCTGGAGCACCGAACATATTATCAGATGCCTTCACAAATTGCGTACGGCACCGAAAAACAAACCAGATCTCGAACAATCGAGGTGGGATACAAAAACATGGCGCAAAGTGCTCGAGAAATCAGGCCGGGATTCGGACTTGTAAAAAAAATCAGAAAAGTTTCACAAAATCGTACTGAGCCCAGAAAACTGGGGTTGGGTCTCCGGAACCACGCGCCTGGGTGCGATAAGCCACTCTCGGACCTAGAAACATCTTACCGAAGCCCCAAAATTGTACTTGGGCCCCACAAGTGTGCGTCAGAAGCCCAAAATAAACACATCGGGACCCTAAGAGCACAACGGAGGCCGAAAATACAACTGACCCTCCAAAGCGCACAGTCTCACAAAAAGCGACAGGGCCTTAACACAAGCGTTGCAGCCATAAATATACATACCGGGAGGTCTAAAAAGTACACCGAAAGCTCTCAAGGCACACAGGGGTCATGATAACTCACAACAGCCTAAAAAGGTGGCTGGGGCCGCAAAAGGCAACATGGTTCCAAACAAACAAAAATACCGGCGCTAAATAAACACATCGGGATCTTCGAAAACGCCCTGACACGTCAAAATCCTCGGTGTACAAAAATGCAACAAACCCTAAAACGAGCAGGGGGGTTCGAAAATGCTTTAGGCCCCTAACAAAAATGGATTGGAGCCATAATACACAATCATAGACCAAGAAAGACGCAACGGGTAAAAAAAAACGCCGAGGCTTGGCCTCGGTTCGGTATCCAATCTGGGAGGATAGCAGCAAAGATATGAAGTGCATCAAGGCTCAGCGGAAACCGCATTTCATAGCTACCAGAAAATGTGGGAAGTAGGAAACTAATGATCGAATTTAATCAATCGACTTTTCGAAGCGAACGCCCAGGCGAATCATCCCATCACGCCAAATATGGTGCAAGTCTATCATGTGGCAGCAATTAGCAAAACGCAGAAGGCCTAGCAGAAACCATAGCATCGCACGAAGTGTGGCGAATGCACCGAATACGAAAAATGGGTGTGCACGTGCACTCACGTTGCCGTCGTGGCGACCGGGTGCTATGAACTGCAATGCCTGAAATTGTAATTTTTTTTATTTTAAAGTGGTGGGTAATACATTTTACTTTGAAGTTATGGGCCTAATACATCTTCTAAACCCTGCTCGTTTTAGGGCTTTGTTGCGTTTTTTTGTGCACCGAGTATTTTTTACGTGTCGGGGCGTTTTCGAAGATCCCAATGTGTTTATTTAGCTCCCGGTCGTTTTGTACGTTTTGGAACCATGTTGCCTTTTGTGGCCCCAGCCTCTTTTCCAGGCCCTTGTGCGTTCTCATGGCCCCTGTGCGCCTTGCGAGCTTGCAGTGTATTTTTCTTAGAGCTCCCGGTATGTTTATTTAGGGCTGCAACGCATGTTTTAAGGCCCTATCGCTTTTTGGGAGACTTTTGTGCGCTTTGGAGGGTTAGTTGTACTTTCTGGCAACGTTGTACTCTTAGGGTCCCGCTGTGTATATTTGGGGCTTCTGACACACATTTGTGGGGCCCCAGTATGATTTTGGGGCTTCGGTGCGATTTTTTCTGGGTCCCAGCGCGACTTATCGCGCCCAGGCACGTGGTTCCGGAGACCCAACGCCAGCTTTCTGGGCTCAACGCGATTTTTGTGGATCTTTTCTGTTTTTTTTATTAAAAAGTCCGAATCCCAGCCTGATTTTTCGAACCTCTGACGCCATGTATCCCACCTCGATTTTTCGAGATCCGGTATTCTTTTCGGAGTCATACGCAATTTTTGAAGGCATCTTGAAAAAAATGGTCGGTGCAACAGAGCCATTTTCCTGACCCTGACTTTTATTTGCTGGAATCTCTCCTTTTTTGGAGGGCTCCAGCTTGATTTTTGGGATACCGATCCGGGTTTGTGGTATAGGTGTAATTTCAGCAGTGTGAGGTAACTTATCAAGGGATACCAAAAGAAAACCTTAGAACTGAGTGGTGGAGTTAGGGTTGAAATCCGACCAATCAGAAACCATAGTGGTAGATTAGGCCCCTCCACAGGACAATTTAGTTGATGACTAATTATATTATTTCGAAATGTACCCTTTGACAAAATAGCGGTCGAAATCCAAGGACTTTTTAATGGGCGTAGGTGCCCCCCCCCCCTGCAAATCCGTTTGCCCCCTCCTGCTTGACGCAAATATAGGTACTCCACTGGTCCCTCAATAATTTTCCGAAACATACGCCCATGGGGAAAAGCCAACATTGAGGGGACAAATTACCCCTCATAAGCATGCAATACAACATCCATGCCCCATATGAAATGGGATGAATGATGTTTTTAAATGCATTTTCTTCCAACAAACTTCTTTTCTGTTATTACAGCCTGCATGCGATGCGCCCCTAAACCAAAATAACTAACTAACTAACTAACAGCCTGCATAATTAGAGCTTCCCAGCTTCCATACCTTCTCAACGTCATTTACAAAACGTTACAGCACAGCGAAAACGATGGGCGTGACGGCGTGGAATTTGAAGGCTTGGAATATGCATGTACTGACCTTGTTGCATTGTTGCATTGTCATTTATGCATTGGTGTTCAATGCTTGTTCTTGCCGTGAATTTATTCGCTGAGGATATATTTTAGCTCGTGTGACAGTTGCCTTGCAGCCAGCACCAAATGTTATAAAAACAAACAAATTCCTAAGATGACGCTAAAAAAACTAATGCAATCCACTTCTCGTTGTCACCTTTACGAAAATTGTCGTCCTTGGACTGAGAAATGGTCGTTCAAGCTTTGCTGATGACATCAAGCTGGTGGGAATAAATAACGGTAGTGATGAATCTAGCTATATTCAGTTAGGACTTGGAGGACTTAAAAGTGGGTTGATCAATGGCAGATATCTGTAAGATATGCTTAGCACCAGCCCCGCCAGCTCGCTGCAATCTAGAGGCCAGCGGGAAGATTCGAGAAAGCATTGAGACGATGGTTTGTTTTGGCACTTATGCATTTATCGAAATATTACTTATTTATACCCTGGTATGGCCCAGTTTTCAGCCAAAATAATTAGTGCTATTGGGTTTTGAGTAAATGATGCACCATGCCAAGAACAAACAAAAAAACCAATATGAAATGATGTTCCCCATCCTCGAACCATAGTATAAGAGCCTAAAAACAATATGAGACCCTAACACAATGGAGGCCCCCTTTCGGGTAACAGGAGGCCCCCTTTCGACCTTGCCCCCCCTGGAAGAATTTCGTGGCGACGCCACTGCCTTCTCAGCGAATTCGGAAAGCCAAAAATTACACCGATTTTCAAAGACAACTCAATATTAATGTGGACAATTTACCATGCAATCTCCTTCTTTGCATTCGTAGTCAAACCTATTGGACGGTCTGCTTGCGCACTGCCGATGCGCTTGATTCAATTTGCGAGTAAATATTTTGTTTTGATTTATTTCTGCTTGGTACGATTTTTTAACGGTTCTTGTGTCCAGCAGCATCTCGCTTCTCGACCCGTACGTAATATGTGCGAAATTAGACGAAAACTACCCACTAGTATGGGTGTTGATTTCTGAAAATTATTGGGAAAGGGGGAATACATGAAGACAATGGGGAAGGCCGAAATGGATTGGTGGCACATTCCATAGGGTCCCATGCTAAAAGTTGAAATTATCGGGGGGGGGGCAAAACCAACATTGAGGGGGCACTTTCCCCTCAAACGTTTATAAAACAACACCCTTGCCCATTAGTATCCACTACCATCATCAATTCTCCCCGGATTGCACGTTAGGCGACCAAAGTGACTCTGACGTCTTTTTTTAAATGCATCCAATCACCTGGTCTTTATTGAAGGCTGTTCCATTCTAGCACCATTCAGGAGGCTTAATTGAACGAATCCTTCTTGGCGATGTTGTAGCCGAGTCTTGAACCGTCCGGACCTATAGCAAAGCCAGATTCGTCAACCGTCCGAACCTATAGCAAAGCCAAACTCGTCAACTGTCCGGACCTGTAGCAAAGGCAGACTCGTCAACCGTCCTGATCTGTAGCAAAGCCAGACTCGTCAACCGTCCTGATCTGTAGCAAAGCCAGACTCGTCAACTGTCCGGACCTATAGCAAAGCCAAACTCGTCAACTGTCCGGACCTGTAGCAAAGCCAGACTCGTCAACCGTCCGGACCTGTAGCAAAGCCAGACTTGTCAACTGTCCTGACCTGTAGCAAAGGCAGACTCATCAACCGTCCTGATCTGTAGCAAAGCCAGACTCGTCAACCGTCCCGACCTGTAGCAAAGCCAGACTCGTCAACTGTCCGCACGTGCAGCGTGGCTCAGGTGATCAGAGTGGTGAGTGGCGCTTTCCCCTTGTTGTAGCAACAAATCTGCTTGTTGTTTTTTTGTGGTGCTGATTATGCTGTGGACTGGACTCCGGCGAAGGTCGGCCTTTGAATTGCCATCTTTCTGAATGATCGCACCCCTGTCAAAAAACAAATGTTGAGAGATTTGCTGGTTTACACATCACGTGCGCCGTTGCTCTATCTCTCTTTTATTTTGTTGGTCTATCTCTCCTCTTCGTCCCTTTCGGTCTCTATTTCTCCCTATCCTTCAACCCTGTCACATCCCTTATATCTCTCACTGCTTCTCTTTCTCTCCTTCTCTTCCTCCATCTCTCCCTCTCTGTCTCTCTGTGTCTGCCAGTCTCTATCTCAGTCTGTGTCTCTTAAGAACCAGTACAGACGTTGGATGAAAATAATCAACTAATAGAGGTATTTTCCTAGTTTTCGGCCATTCCTAAGGCCTTGATGAAACAACTCATGCAGATTGGCTACTTGACATTGGCGCATGTTCTGCATTTGCGCCATGTTTTCGAAATGCCACCAGACAGGCCATAGCCCACAGTCGATTATGAACTCCACCACAGCAATGAGTACGCGCTGGCAAAGTGAGAGCTTGAGGCACAGCTACATCCTACCGCTAAGCCTCACGAGGATCCTCACGACTCACGTGAACGGAAGCAAAACTGATGGTGTAATGTTCAGCTGACGAGATACCTCGACACCGGAACGGTCGCCTCTGTGATGACTCACATTTGCGCATGCTTCATACCTAGCTGTCTCCTGTGCTGCAAGCACGGACAAATGTTCCTCATTCGCACGGTTTCTGCGCTAGTTGCCACGCCATATAAACCCCCAAATAAACAGCCATTGACGTCTTTAGCCCGCCAAAGGGGAGCCACAAAATCGCACGTCTGGAGACGTTCCCGGCGGCGAAATGCGGGGCGGAACAGACGACTTCAGTGTGAGCTGGGTCCGTGCGGACCTCAGCCGCCATTGCCTGGCGCCTGGATCCGCCCCTGACGGACGGCGCGAGCATCGACGCCGCCCGGCCGACCTGGTTCCGGCAAGACTGATCACGGCAATTGCCGGTGTCGCAGTGCGAGATGGCATCACGAGCGGGGTCGCCGTGCCGCGGCACCGGCGGCACGGGGGCGTCTCATTTCGTCACGACTTGCCACTCACCCGATTCAAATTTCTGCCTGTCTATGCGGGTCATCGCTAATCAAACGCGGCGCTTTGCATTTGCAGCGCCGACGCCATTTGAGAGCCGGTGGGCGGAGCGCGGCCAGTGGAGGCCGGTCGTTGACCTGCCCCCATCTCTGCGGATCCGTTCGTAGCGGGCCGGGGGCGGCGACCC
This sequence comes from Ashinkailepas kermadecensis, assembly GCA_034440615.1. NCBI lineage: Eukaryota > Metazoa > Arthropoda > Thecostraca > Neolepadidae > Ashinkailepas > Ashinkailepas kermadecensis. The sequence continues at coordinate 456,486 of JAOTOM010005076.1, read as the reverse complement.
CGCCGGGTGCATGTTATCCAGAAAGCGGTGCAAAAAATTACGACCGCTGCATAGCAAGTCGCACGTGCCGGATCCTGTGTGCGAGGTCAGCCCGACCGCCGGTCATAAAGATGGCTGTCGCTGCCGGTCGTGCTCAGCTCCTCAGATAACCTCATGTTCGTTCGCGAAGCTCATCTGCCACAGTGGGGGCGGGCTAAGCGGGCGGCCAGGCAGACGGGTGGGTGGCCGGCCCAGGTGGCCGTGCGCACACCCCTCAGAGGTCGGCCAAGGGCACCGCGGCGACCCCAGCCCGGGCACGGCGACACGGCCGGCAGACGAATCCCTGGCGGGCGTCTTACGGCCGCCGCCATGTATTCTTATTAGCCGGGCGGCGATATGGGCTGCGGTGACACCGAAATGAGCGTCACATCCGGCCGGCCGGCCGGCTTTTATTAAATTTGCCCGTTTCGGGCGAGGCATTTAGATGATTAGTTTGGCCGCGCGGCGAGTTATAAAACCGGGTGATAGTGCCGCGTCGCGCGCCGTGTCACATAATGTGAAAAATGACGCCCGGAGATTAATGAGCCGAATAAAGGCGGTCGCAGCGGTGGTGACGCGGCGGGCACAATTGACGCGACCGGCGAGCGCGCGCGCATATATTCCGCTCACGAAATTAACCGGGCTGCATGAATAACGCGCCGGCGACGGTGAGTCGCCGTCGCCGTCACGTGCAAGAATGTCGCGGCGACGAGCGCGCGCCGGTAATGGCGACAATCTGATGTGCGGCGAGTCGGCCGCAATCGGCCCGGCTGCAGCCGCATATCTGATGACGCGGTGCACGGTCGGCGCGACGGCGCGCGCGCGCCACTTACTCTTGGCGCCAAACCGCCGCCGGCGGAGCGGCGTCGAGCGAGTCGCCGCCACGCGCGGCACACTGCGACGCGTCGTCTCCGTCGGCGCCGTCGGCCGGCCGAGTCGCGGGTCGCCGCCGGGTCGTCCAGCTCGCGCGATGTCGCATCGACCTCACCTCGGCGACCGGCCGGCCGCAATGAGTATTCAATTATTTCAAACGTGGTCGGGCGGCGGCCCACCGCGGCTAATGGAGAAACGGTGTATGGCGGGCCGGCGTGCGGCCGCCGCCGGCCGAGGGGTGCGTCGCCGACCTCCTCCCGACCGGCAGCGCAGTGACGGCTCAACCCGTACCAGGCAGCCAGGGGCGTACCGGTGGACAAAAGGAGAAGGAACGAGCTTAGAATTAAATATGGATCTTTTGTGTTATCAGTTATTTCCATGGAAAGATTTAAGACATATATATATATATATATATATATATATATATATATATATATATATAAAGCTACGCCATACATACATCCATCCATGCGCATTTATATGCGTATGTATGGTACAGCTGCTGTATGAAAAGTAGGATTCAAAATCTGGCAAAAATATATTTCTGCTTCATCCGCAATAAGTGGAAGGCTTTCCACATCGTTGCCAATGGTGGTGTAGTTACCGGGCGTGCATAGGATGCACACCCGGGGCAAAGGGATTTGGAGGGGGGAAAACTGATTTGGAGGGAGCTCACCTACCCCTATTAAAAAAGGATTTCGACCCATCATTTTTCAAACGTGCCAATGTTTTTGAGAATTCAAATAACTAGTGACTAACTTAATATTCCTGTGAATTTGGTCAAATTTATCACCATCGTTTCTGAGTCAGCGAATTTTAACCCCCTCCACTTGCTCAAAGTTTTTTTTCTTGTATCCCTTGATAAGTCAGCTCACACTACTGAAAATAAATCTGTACAAATCACTTAAAAATGTAAAATTTTCGTATTTCATGCATTTAATTTGGAACGCCCGGTCGCCACCAACGTTCAGAGAACCAACGTTCGTGCACGTGGACAGAGGCCGCACCAGATCAGCATTGCACATTCGGCGCGTTCGCCACACTTCATTGGATTCTGTGGTTTCTACTAGGACTCCTACGTTTTGCTAATTTCTGCCACCTGATAGTCTTGTGCCATATTTTACGTCATGGAATGATTCGAATGGGGGGTTCGCTGGGAAATTTCGATGAATTAAATTCGAAGATCGTTTCTTTTCTTCCAACATTTTGTGGTGGGAAAGAACTCCGGATACCAAGCTGAGGTTTGTTGCACATCTCATTGCACAAAAATGTTCCCAGATTAGCTGCCGAACTGAGGCGCTGGTTCTCATTCCGTTTTTTTCGTCTTCTGATGTGTTTCAGGGACCCAGCCGTCTTTGTTCGGGGCCAGGAACGTGCATTAGATCCCGGCGCTTTTTAGTTTTTTGTTTGCATTTTTGTGGACCCATGATGTCTTTGAGGGACCGGTGCGTTTTCGAAGGCTCTGATGTGCATGGCCCCCTTATAGAAAATCCCAGCTACGCCACTGATTGCCTGTTAAATTTGTGTGTAGATGCTTATGTTGACTTTGTTCATAAATGGAGTGATGAAGACTAAACAATAGAGGTGTGTACACCACGAACTCACCTTCAGGTCATCGCTTTCCTGTTGCTTCTATACACTACTCGTTTATAGCTGGTGTAACAAGTACGGTGTGTGTAATGCAAGGGCGTCGCCACCGGGGGGCGCCGCCCCCCTGAAATTTGAGGAGGCCCCTATCCGCAAATGCACAGCAAAAAAGGTGAGCAAGGAGGCCGACGGGACAGAATATCATGCTGTCAATGAGGCCTCAAAACTGACGAGGCCACCAGGAAATATAATCAGGTCTCCAAAAGAGACGTAGAACAGAGATTGGGAGGAGGCCCCCAGGACGAAAAGGATGCCCCATGACGAAAAGGAGGCCCCCATGACGAAAAAAGGAGGCCTCAAGACGTAGAACAGAGATTGGGAGGAGGCCCCACAGGACGAAAAGGAGGCCCCCGGGACGAAAAGGAGGCCCCCAGGACGAAAAAGAGGCCCCAAGACGTAGAACAGAGATTAGGGGAGGCCCCCATGACGAAAAGGAGGCCTCAAGACGTAGAACAGAGATTGGGAGGAGGCCCCAGGACGAAAAGGAGGCCCCCGGAACGAAAAGGAGGCCCCCAGGACGAAAAAGAGGCCCCAAGACGTAGAACAGATATTTGGAGGAGGCCCCCATGACGAAAAGGAGGCCTCAAGACGTAGAACAGAGATTGGGAGGAGGCCCCCAGGACGAAAAGGAGGCCCCCCGGGACGAAAAGGAGACCCCATGACGAAAAGGATGCACCCAAGGACGAAAAGGAGGCCCCAAGACGTAGAACAGAGATTGGAAGGAAGCCCCCAGGACGAAAAGGAGGCCCCCAGGACGAAAAGGAGGCCCCAGGACGAAAAGGAGGCCCCCAGGACGAAAAGGATGCCCCTAAGACGTAGAACAGAGATTGTGAGGTGGCCCCCAGGACGAAAAGGAGGCCCCCAGGACGAAAAGGATGCCCCATAACGCAAGGATGCCCCAAGACGTAGAACAGAGATTGGGAGGAGGCCCCCAGGACTAAAAGGAGGCCCCAGGACGAAAAGGAGGCCCCTAGAACGAAAAGGATGCACCCAAGGACGAAAAGGACGTAGGACTAGACGTAGAACAGAGAACAGAGATAGGAAGGTAGCCCCCAGGACGAAAAGGAGGCCCCAGGACGAAAAGGAGACCCCAGCACGAAAAGGAGGTCCTCAGGACGGAAAGGATGCCACCGAGACGGGCAAGAAGCCACCGAGGTTAGACGAAAAGGCTTCCGATGGGTGGCAGGATATTCTTAAGTTGGAAAATGAGGCCCCCAAGACGGAAGAGGATGCCCCTGCAATATAAAATTAAGACCTGATAGGGCAGACTTCTCCGGACGCAATAGGGGCCCCAAGACGGGTAAGAAGGTTTCCGCAGGAATGAGAGAAGGCCACCGAGACCAGCCAGATGAGGCCCATATTTTGGAAGAGGAGGAACCTGTAAGAGAAGATCTAGGACTAGGACGCAAAAGCACCCTGCTAAGAGGATAATGAGGCTCCAGACACAGATAAGGAGGCCCCCATGACGTGAGAGGAGGCCCCTAATTTGAAAAAGGAGTCACCTAGGAGAGGGTAGGAGTCCCCAGAAATCAAGAGAGTGTCAAAAATGGCACGGAGGCAACCAGGATTGCAAAAGAGGCTCCAACACCGGAAAAGAGGCCCCAGAATATGAGAGGAGGCCTTAAGACGGAACAGGAAGGAAGATATGAGATGAGGTTTCGGAGACGCAAAAGCAGGCCCCAAACGGGTGAGGTTCCACCGAGATAGAAAAGGATGATCCAGAGACGTCCCAAGCGGAAAAGAAGGCTCGAAGACGGCTAAGAAGGTCCCCGGGAAATAACAAGGCCACTAAGATAGGAAAGGTTGCCAGTAATTTAGCAGAGGCGGCGCCTGGGAAAGAAGAGGAGTCCACCAGGAGATAAGAGACCACCCCTAAGATGGGTAAAGATCGAATCCAGAGCGCAGAGCAGGAGGCCCCCAAGACGTGAGAGGAGGCCCCTAATTTGAAAAAGAAGGCCTCTAGAAGAGAAATGAAGCACCTGCTGGACTCGGGAAGGAGTAGGTCTCTAGGACCAAATGAGGTCCCGAAGACCGGAAAGAGTTCCCAGGAAATGAGAGGAGGCCCTTAAGATGGGAGTGATAGCAGGTATGGAAGGAGGTGAGGTTTCCAAAATTGAAGATCCTCAAGACGGGTAAGGCTTTGCTAGGATAAAGGAGGAGGCACACGAGGCGTGGCAAGAGGCCCCTAATTTGGCAGAAAATGCCCCTCGAAGATGAGAGGAAGCTCCATGCCATGTTAAAGGGGCCCCAGAATGCAAGAGGAGGCCCTCCAAGACGGGAGAGGAGGACCATTGAATATGGAGGAGGGTAGGACACACAAGGAGACATCGAAAACCGGTAGAAAGGCCCTAGGAAGTGAGACGACGCGACAGGAGGCCTATAATTTGCAAGAAGAACCCCCTAAGAAATAGTAAGAGTCGAGTCTGGGTATTTTAAAATCACGATATGGGCCCCAAAAGATCCCGCCGGGGCCCCCGCAAATTACGCTGAGCCTGGGGTACCAAAAATTCACGCGCGGACCACGAAAATCATGCCAGGGGCACGACAGGTCGTACCGTGCCCCAACAGTCTCATTGGGACCAAAACAAATGAAGCCGGATTGTTCACCGGATTGTCCGAAGAACAATCCGGACATGAATAATCACTCTGGGGGCCCAACAATGACGCCAAAAGCATCCAAAACGCATTGGACCCCAAAAGGTGTCGAGGCCGCTATAGCTCGCGCTAGGGATCCAAGAAAATGACGTCGGGGCCCAAAAGATCACATTGGACCCAAAAAAAGTCGCGTCGCAGCCCTTGAAAATCACACTGGAGGCCCAGAAGGTCGCGTCGGGGCCCCAAAAGTTGCAGCTGCCCCCAAAATCAATTTTAACCGGAATGTCACTCTGGGACGGAAAAAAACTCCTTCAGTGGCCGCAGTGCTATACCAAAGGGGCAAATGCCCCCTCCACCCTGAGAGGGATAAGCTCCCAAGAATCGTGTCGGGGCCTCAAAAATCGGGCTGGGGCCACCAAAATTCGCGTGGGTCCACCAGAATTCGCGTATGGGTCTCCAAATAAATACGGCGAGCCCCGGAAAACTCGCTCCGAGGCCCGAAAAATTGCGACAGGAACCGCCAAAATCGCGTTGGGGCCACAGCTAAATACAACGCGTCGCACAAACTCGAACCGGGCCCCCCAAATATCGCGCTTGGAACCCACAATTCCCATCGGTAGTCCCGTCGAGGCTCTACAAAATTGCCGTCTAGGGCCACACGTAAGCACAGTGTGACCACAAACACAAACACAAATCAAGCTGGAGCCCTCCAAAATAAGGATGGATTCCAACAACTAAATGCCCAGGTAAAAAAAATGGCTCTGGAGCACCGAACATATTATCAGATACCTTCACAAATTGCGTACGGCACCGAAAAACAAACCGGATCTCGAACAATCGAGGTGGGATACAAAAACATGGCGCCAAGTGCTGGAGAAATCAGGCCGCGATTCGGACTTTTAAAAAAAATCAGAAAAGTTTCACAAAATCGTATTGAGCCCAGAAAACTGGGGTTGGGTCTCCGGAACCACGCGCCTGGGTGCGATAAGCCACTCTGGGACCTAGAAACATCGCACCGAAGCCCCAAAATTGTACTTGGGCCCCACAAGTGTGCGTCAGAAGCCCAAAATAAACACATCGGGACCCTGAGAGCACAACGGGGGCCGAAAATACAACTGACCCTCCAAAGCGCACAGTCTCACAAAAAGCGACAGGGCCTTAACACAAGCGTTGCAGCCATAAATATACATACCGGGAGGTCTAAAAAATACACCGAAAGCTCTCAAGGCACACAAGGGTCATGATAACGCACAATAGCCTGAAAAGGTGGCTGGGGCCGCAAAAGGCAACATGGTTCCAAAACAAACAAAAAGACCGGCGCTATATAAACACATCGGGATCTTCGAAAACGCCCTGACACGTCAAAATCATCGGTGTACAAAAATTCAACAAACCCTAAAACGAGCAGGGGGTTCGAAAATGCTTTAGGCCCCTAACAAAAATGGATTGGAGCCATAATACACAATCATAGACCAAGAAAGACGCAACGGGTAAAAAAAACGCCGAGGCTTGGCCTCGGTTCGGTATCCAATCTGGGAGGATAGCAGCAAGGATATGAAGTGCATTAAAGCTCAGCGGGAACCGTATTTCATAGCTACCAGAAAATGTGGGAAGTAGGAAACTAATGATCGAATTTAATCAATCGACTTATCGAAGCGAACGCCCAGGCGAATCATTCCATCACGCCAAATATGGTGCAAGTCTACCATGTGGCAGCAATTAGCAAAACGCAGAAGGCCTAGCAGAAACCATAGCATCGCACGAAGTGTGGCGAATGCACCGAATACGAAAAATGGGTGTGCACGTGCACTCACGTTGCCGTCGTGGCGACCGGGTGCTATGAACTGCAATGCCTGAAATTGTAAAATTGTGTATTTTAAAGTGGTGGGTAATACATTTTACTTTGAAGTTATGGGCCTAATACATCTTCTGAACCCTGCTCGTTTTAGGGCTTTGTTGCGTTTTTTTTTTGTGCACCGAGTATTTTTTACGTGTCGGGGCGTTTTCGAAGATCCCAATGTGTTTATTTAGCTCCCGGTCGTTTTGTACGTTTTCGAACCATGTTGCCTTTCGTGGCTCCAGCCTCTTTTCCAGGCCCTTGTGCGTTCTGATGGCCCCTGTGCGCCTTGCGAGCTTGCAGTGTATTTTTCTTAGAGCTCCCGGTATGTTTATTTTGGGCTGCAACGCATGTTTTAAGGCCCTATCGCTTTTTGGGAGACTTTAGTGCGCTTTGGAGGGTTAGTTGTACTTTCTGGCAACGTTGTACTCTTAGGGTCCCGCTGTGTATATTTGGGGCTTCTGACACACATTTGTGGGGCCCCAGTATGATTTTGGGGCTTCGGTGCGATTTTGTATGGGTCCCAGCGCGACTTATCGCGCCCAGGCACGTGGTTCCGGAGACCCAACGCCAGCTTTCTGGGCTCAACGCGATTTTGGTGGATCTTTTCTGTTTTTTTTATTAAAAGTCCGAATCCTAGCCTGATTCTTCGAACCTCTGACGCCATGTATCCCACTTCGATTTTTCGAGATCCGGTATGTTTTTCGGAGTCATACGCAATTTTTGAAGGCATCTTGAAAAAAAAATGTTCGGTGCAACAGAGCCATTTTCCTGACCCTGACATTTATTTACTGGAATCTCTCCTTTTTTGGAGGGCTCCAGCTTGATTTTTTGGGATACCGATCCGGGTTTGTGGTATAGGTGTAATTTCAGCAGTGTGAGGTAACTTATCAAGGGATACCAAAAGAAAACCTTAGAACTGAGTGGTGGAGTTAGGGTTGAAATCCGACCAATCAGAAACCATAGTGGTAGATTAGGCCCCTCCACAGGACAATTTAGTTGATGACTAATTATATTATTTCGAAATGTACCCTTTGACAAAATAGCGGTCGAAATCCAAGGACTTTTTAATGGGCGTAGGTGCCCCCCCCCTTGCAAATCCCTTTGCCCCCTCCTGCTTAACGCAAATATAGGTACTCCACTGGTCCCTCAATAATTTTCCGAAACATGCGCCCATGGGGAAAACCAACAATGAGGGGACAAATTACTCCTCATAAGCATGCAATACAACATCCATGCCCCATATGAAATGGGATGAATGATGTTTTTAAATGCATTTTCTTCCAACAAACTTCTTTTCTGTTATTACAGCCTGCATGCGATGCGCCCCTAAACCAAAATAACTAAATAACTAACTAACAGCCTGCATGATTAGAGCTTCCCAGCTTCCATACCTTCTCAACGTCATTTACAAAACGGTACAGCACAGCGAAAACGATGGGCGTGACGGCTTGGAATTTGAAGGCTTGGAATATGTATGCACTGACATTGTTGCATTGTTGCATTGTCATTTATGCATTGGTGTTCAATGCTTGTTCTTGCCGTGAATTTATTCGCTGAGGATATATTTTAGCTCGTGTGACAGTTGCCTTGCAGCCAGCACCAAATGTTATAAAAATAAACAAATTCCTAAGATGACGCTAAAAAAACTAATGCAATCCACTTCTCGTTGTCACCTTTACCAAATTGTCGTCCGTGGACTGAGAAATTGTCGTTCAAGCTTTGCTTATGACATCAAGCTGATGGGAATAAATAACAGTAGTGATGAATCTAGCTATATTCAGTTAGACTTGGAGGACTTAAAAGTGGGTTGATCAATGGCAGATATCTGTAAGATATGCTTAGCACCAGCCCCGCCAGCTCGCTTCAATCTAGAGGCCAGCGGGAAGATTCGAGAAAGCATTGAGACGATGGTTTGTTTTGGCACTTATGCATTTATCGAAATATTACTTATTTATACCCTGGTATGGCCCAGTTTTCAGCCAAAATGATTAGTGCTATTGCGTTTTGAGTAAATGATGCACCATGCCAAGAACAAACAAAAAACCAATATGAAATCATGTTCCCCATCCTCGAACCATAGTATAAGAGCCTAAAAACAATATGAGACCCTAACACAATGGAGGCCCCCTTTCGGGTAACAGGAGGCCCCCTTTCGACCTTGCCCCCCCCTGGAAGAATTCCGTGGCGACGCCACTGGTGTAATGCAGATAGTGATATGGGTATTGTATTATATTGGTGTATGAATGTTTGCTGCGCGTATGCTCCTACCATTGACCCCAAGTGTATCATTTCTTTGTAAATATCTGTGAGTTATACCCAGATTGTCCATAATAGCCACTGTACGTGGAAGGCATGCATCGTGAAATAAATAAATACATAAATAAATAAATATACGTCCGTGAGCGGTGCTATGCATAAATTAATTGAAATGAATGTCTAGTTCCTGTACGCTGCGCCCCACCAGATATTTGTATTGTCCAGTTAGGGAAACCGCACCCGCACCGCAACAGCCTCCGACCAGTTCAGCAGTAAGAGGTGCTCACTGCCTGGGAGCGAGTTCACAGGCTCGCGTTTCTAAAGTTGACCAGAATATGAGGAATGTGCCGCTCATAAATCTCACCAGACCGCGATAATAGCGCTGCGTCTCTTCCGCTCTTTGTTTGCTCCAGAACGTTTAATCTTCGCTTCTTTAGTGCCGGTCAAAACCCGTCACTATTAGTTTCCGAGCCATTAAAATGTCATCTGACAAAATAATTGCATTCAGAGATGCCTTTCCATACACTTTTGAGGGGCTTCTCGTTGATTACACGGTCTGCGTGTGCTTTACGGTTAGCATTGAACTCTGTGGATTTTGCTTGGTCAATGCTGGGGAGTTCTTAGCTAAGACATGCGCTGCGCGTCCTGCATCGGTTCCCAGCACGTCACTCATGATCACATTGTCTGCCCGTTGTTTGGAGCGGCGGAGGTCAGGTCAGGGCAGACCCCGCCATAGAGCGAAGGCCGGTGCCGTTGTCTGGAGTGTTATTTGTTGGTGGCAGGGACGTCGCCGCTGTGGGGGCAGCGGGGGCAGTTTCCCACTGCCGTGAAACTGTGGGGGCGCCGCCTCCACAAATATTTGGGGAGGCCCCTACCCGGAAATGCGCAGGACAAAAGTGAGCAAGGACGCCGAAGGGACATGAGATCATGCTGGCAAGGAGGCCCCGAAACTGGCAATGAGGACCCCAGGAAATCAGATCAGATCCCTATAAGAGACGTAGGACGGAGATGTGGAGGAGGCCCCCAGGACGAAAAGGATACCACCAAGACGGACAAGGAGCCAACCAGGTTAGCCAAGAAGGCCTCCGATGCGTGGAAGGAGATTCTTAATTTGGAAAAGGAGGCCTCCAAGGTGGAAGAGGGGGACCCTATAATAGAAATTGAGGACATATAATACGAGAGATTTCCCCGGACGCCGGAGGAGGCATCAAGATGGGTAAGGTCTCCGCAGGAATGAGAGAAAGCCACTGAGATATGAAATGAGGCCCCTATTTTGGAAGAGGAGGACCCTAGGAGAGAAGAGTTGGGACCAAGACGCAAAATCATCATGCCAAGAGGGTAATGATGCTCCAAAACACAGATGAGGAGGCCTCCAAGATGTGAGAGGAGGCCACTAGTTTGAAAAAGGAGTCCCTTAGGAGAGGATAGGTCTTCAGCTGATCTGGTGTAGCCTCTGTCTTCAGCTGACCTGGTGTGGCCTCTGTCCTCAGCTGATCTGGTGTAGACTCTGTCTTCAGCAGATCTGGTGTAGCCTCTGTCTTCAGCTGATCTGGTGCGGCCTCTGTCCTCAGCTGATCTGGTGTAGCCTCTGTCCTCAGATGATCTGGTGCAGCCCTATTCCTCAGCTGATCTGGTGCGGCCTCTGTCCTCAGCTGATTTGCTGTACCCTCTGTCATCAACTGATTTGATGCAACCTCTGTACTCAGCTGATCTGGTGCGGCCTCTGTCCTCAGCTGATCTGATGCAATCTCTGTACTCAGCTGATCTTGTGTACCCTCTGTCCTCAGCTGATCTGATGCAATCTCTGTACTCAGCTGATCTGGTGTACCCTCTGTCCTCAGCTGATCTGGTGCGGCCTCTGTCCTCAGCTGATCTGGTGCAACCTCTGTACTCAGCTGATCTGGTGTAGCCTCTGTCCTCAGCTGCTCTGGTGCGGCCTCTGTCCTCAGCTGATCTGGTGTAGCCTCTACCCTCAGCTGATCTGGTGCGGCCTCTGTCCTCAGCTGATCTGGTGCAGCCTCTGTCCTCAGCTGATCTGGTGTAGCCTCTGTCCTCAGCTGATCTGGTGCAGCCTCTGTCCTCAGCTGATCTGGTGTAGACTCTGTCCTCAGCTGATCTGGTGTAGACTCTGTCCTCAGCAGATCTGGTGTAGCCTCTGTCTTCAGCTGATCTGGTGCGGCCTCTGTCCTCAGCTGATCTGGTATAGACTCTGTCCTCAGCTGATCTGGTGTAGCCTCTGTCCTCAGATGATCTGGTGCAGCCTCTGCCCTCAACTGATCTGGTGCAGCCTCTGTCCTCAGCTGACCTGATGTGGCCTCTGTCCTCAGGTGATCTGGTGCAACCTCTGTCCTCAGCTGATCTGGTGTGGCCTCTGTCCTCAGCTGATCTGGTGCGGCCTCTGTCCTCAGCTGATCTGGTGCGGCCTCTGTCCTCAGCTGATCTGGTGCGGCCTCTGTCCTCAGCTGATCTGGTGCAACCTCTGTACTCAGCTGATCTGGTGTAGCCTCTGTCCTCAGCTGCTCTGGTGCAGCCTCTGTCCTCAGCTGATCTGGTGTAGACTCTGTCCTCAGCTGATCTGGTGTAGACTCTGTCCTCAGCAGATCTGGTGTAGCCTCTGTCTTCAGCTGATCTGGTGCGGCCTCTGTCCTCAGCTGATCTGGTATAGACTCTGTCCTCAGCTGATCTGGTGTAGCCTCTGTCCTCAGATGATCTGGTGCAGCCTCTGCCCTCAACTGATCTGGTGCAGCCTCTGTCCTCAGCTGACCTGATGTGGCCTCTGTCCTCAGCTGATCTGGTGCGGCCTCTGTCCTCAGCTGATCTGGTGTAGCCTCCGTCCTCAGCTGCTCTGGTGTAGCCTCTACCCTCAGCTGATCTGGTGCAGCCTCTGTCCTCAGCTGATTTGCTGTACCCTCTGTCATCAACTGATCTGATGCAATCTCTGTACTCAGCTGATCTGGTGTACCCTCTGTCCTCAGCTGATCTGGTGCGGCCTCTGTCCTCAGCTGATCTGGTGCAACCTCTGTACTCAGCTGATCTGGTGTAGCCTCTGTCTTCAGCTGACCTGGTGTAGCCTCTGTCCTCAGCTGATCTGGTGCGGCCTCTGTCCTCAGCTGATTTGCTGTACCCTCTGTCATCAACTGATCTGATGCAACCTCTGTCCTCAGCTGATCTGGTGCGGCCTCTGTCCTCAGCTGATTTGGTGCGGCCTCTGTCCTCAGCTGATCTGGTGCGGCCTCTGTCCTCAGCTGATTTGCTGTACCCTCTGTCATCAACTGATCTGATGCAACCTCTGTCCTCAGCTGATCTGGTGCGGCCTCTGTCCTCAGCTGATTTGGTGCGGCCTCTGTCCTCAGCTGACCTCTTCCTCACTGATCTGATGCAATCTATTGGCTTTCCCTCTGTCCTCAGCTGATCTGGTGCGGCCTCTGTCCTCAGCTGATCTGGTGCAACCTCTGTACTCAGCTTATCTGGTGTAGCCTCTGTCTTCAGCTGACCTGGTGTAGCTTCTGTCCTCAGCTGATCTGGTGCGGCCTCTGTCCTCAGCTGATCTGCTGTACCCTCTGTTATCAACTGATCTGATGCAACCTCTGTACTCAGCTGATCCGGTGTACCCTCTGTCCTCAGCTGATCTGGTGCGGCCTCTTCATCAACTGATCTGGTGTAGCCTCTGTCCTCAGCTGATCTGGTGTAGTTTGCGAATTTATCAGGGTCTTTGCGAAGGCAGGGTAATACAATTTGGACAAGGCGCAAGAGCAGCGATGTGAAGTTTCACGCCACCTTTCGGAGATGATGCGGAATGTGGAATTATCCACCGGCATATTGGTATAAAGGGCGCTGGTATATATGAATATATGACAGCACACGTTACTCTACGGGGATGCTAGACGAACGAGAGCAAGTTCTGAAAGCGCAGGTGAAGTCTAATTTCCTAGTTTGCCAGTCACTCATAGACCCACGTGTATTCCTTTCAGTGGGTGTACACTGCACAGTCACGACCCTTCAAGTATGTGTAAGGAGCTAAAGTAATTTCGGACGCGACACACTCACGAAATTATATTGCTAAAAGCAGAACTAAAAAGCGTCATCCCTGCTTGAGTCTGAACTCGAGACCCCGAGCCACAAACCAAAGCCGTTTACCCATTTGCCACCCGGGGCGGATACTGAGTGCTGGCTGCGTTGCAAAATCTATGGTCAGCTGTGGACGCGCGGGAAGTTCGCCTCAAGTATACTTCTTTGAACAAAGATTGAGAATACTTCAGAAGAAAGATTTTGACGAAAGTTGGGACAGATAGATTTAAAAAGAACAGATTTAACTCTGAGTGATAAATATACAATTTTATATTTAATATATCATGAATCGCCGGTTCCCGGCGAGGAGAAATGCCAGCGCGAAACTCTTTCTTTGAACAAAAGATGAAGAGCCATTCATGGAGTATATTCGAATACAACGGGTAAAAATAAAAACAAAAAGAGCACACCTCACTTTGAATGTAGAAATTAGAGCGGAAAGCGCAGCAATAGAAACGTTATCACGGTTCTACAAACTTCACGATCGAGCCGTGTCGCTCAGATTAACTTTTGTATGAATGTACCATATGCACGGGCCACGGGAGTGGACTCGTTGGGGCTGCGACCTCACCAGTAGTTACACCTACATATATGCTATATACAAACATAGCCATACGTTTATATATATGTATATACATACATATATATATATATATATATATATATATATATATATAGATATATATATATATATATATATATATATATATATATATATATATATATATATATATATATATATATATATATATATGTATATATATATTATATATACATATTTGGACGAGGAAATTTCCTCCTCACTCTGCGACTTTTTCCCATGCCCTGAATTGTGTCCCCCCTCCCCCCGCTCTGGTATGTAAAGCTTTCAGGGCGTGCCTCCCAGCCATCTGCTTGATGACGTTTTTCCTTGGGTGCAGAGCACCGAATCAGGCACTTGTTTTCCCTTCCGCACCTGCAGTAATTTCCTCTTGATAATATGACATGGGGATCTTTGCCCAGTGAAAATATTATAGTTCAAACCCTGATCTGCAGCCAACGATACACGCAACTGCTATGTCCGTCCCAAACGTGTGGGAAACATTACATAAGATACGACACGTACGATAGGTACGATACGATTCCCTACATTACGATACGACAGCTTGTGTTCAGCGTCATACTGCTGTGGTCGAGCCAGCGGGACTATAGCGTACTAACGACACAACTTTCGGGCTGTTTTCTACTGACCCACTGTCGTTACCTGACAGTCGTGGTGATGCTGTTGATGCTTGACAGTCGTGTTGACGCTGTTGATGCCTGACTCGTGTTGACGCTGTCGTTGCCTGACTCGTTTTGACTCTGTCGTTGCCTAACAGTCGTGTTGACTTTGTAGTTACCTGACAGCCGTGTTGACTCTGTCGTTACCTAACAGTCGTGTTGACTCTGTCGTTACCTGACAGTCGTGTTGACTCTGTCGTTGCCTGACAGTCGTGTTGACGCTGTTGATGCCTGACTCGTGTTGACGCTGCTGATGCCTGACAGTCGTGTTGACGCTGTTGATGCTTGACAGTCGTGTTGACGCTGTTGATGCCTGACTCGTTTTGACTCTGTCGTTACCTAACAGTCGTGTTGACTTTGTAGTTACCTGACAGCCGCGTTGACGCTGTCGTTACCTGACAGTCGTGTTGACGCTGTTGATGCCTGACTCGTGTTGACGCTGTTGATGCCTGACAGTCGTGTTGACGCTGTTGATGCATGACAGTCGTGTTGATGCTGTCGTTGCCTGACAGTCGTGTTGACGCTGTTGATGTCTGACTCGTGTTGACTCTGTCGTTACCTGACAGTCGTGTTGACGCTGTTGATGTTTGACCTGTGTTGATTCTGTCGTTGCATGACAGTCGTGTTGACTCTGTCGTTGCCTGACAGTCGTGTCGACGCTATCAGCGTAGCTTGATCTTCATGGGGCAGTCGACATCACTCATTTTCTCGTCATGTATGTTCGATAATGTGTCAAATGTCCACGTCAGGTTTTTTTCTAGGCCTGGTTCTATTTCGCCGACAGAGGTCATGCATGCTCATTGGGTTTTGAATTTTTAAATGCATCCCAAGTGCAGGGTCACCGAAGCCCATCGAGACCTTCCCATGCAGGTTAATTATTAAAGCCACATCAAGGCTTTCCCCATGCAAGCTAATCATTAAAGCCACACAGAGGTTTTCCCCATGCAAGCTAATCATGAAAGCCACACCGATGCTTGCTCCATGAAGCTAATCATTAAAGCCACATCGGGGCTTGCCACATGCAAGCTAATCATTAAAGCCACATCGAGGCTTTCCCCGTGCAAGCTAGTCATTGAAGCCACGCCGAGGCTTTCCCCATGGAAGCTATTCATTAAATCCACACCGATACTTTTCCCATGCAAGCTAATCCACGAGCAACACCGGCGACTAGCAATTCACATCAGTTATGGAGAAGACTGGTGACGCAGCATGGTCGCAATAAGCTGAATAACGTGTCACATGTACACTTCACCGGTTTTTGCTGGCCATCGCCGATCATCGTTTGACCTACAGAGGGCATTCGGTGGACCAAGTTTTTATGTCTTCAATTTTGACTTGCATCGACAAGTGCATATTCATTAGCCACACTGAGGTTTCCTTCATACAAATTAATCTACCAGTAACACCGATGACTAGCCATCCGATACCAGTTGTGGAGATAACTGGTGACCCAGGTCAATACCCAGCAGAGGTCACCACCAAGTCACAGCCACATGCATCATAAATATTGCAATCATGGGTGTCAGCGAACCGTTAGGGACCGATGGTTTGAAGGACCATTTGCTGGATATTATATATTTATTATTATATCAGGCATCTTCTTGAGCAGCTAGCCAAACATTACACGAATATTTATCATGCCTTCCATTCCGTGTCTCATTTTCCTCAATCCGTACTGTACATACCTATCAAGAAGTTAACAAGTTCAAACTTTAGTGGACTTTTGAGCGATCATGAGTGGAATATATTGGTAATGTTTGAGTTTTCGTCCGCCCGTCCCTGCAGGCGGGTTTCTACATTTCTGGCGCGCGTGCGACATTCGCTGCAGTTGTGCGTTTCTGCTGGAGCCATATGCTGAGGCGTCCCACCTTTGTTAATTGTACGTGTGCCGCGCGTCCTTCCTTCATTGATGTGTGGAGATAGCGAGTATTATGAATTGACGTAAGGAGCCAGAGGATTTTTTAACTTGCTCTCAGCGTTAGGCATGCTAGACCGAGTTTGAATGGGAAATGTTCCTGGAAAAGACTGAGGTAGGTAAGGTGTTTAGCAATCCTGAGGTCAGAATGATCTTTTCATGACTTTGTTTGTGACGAACTTGAAATGATTATGCATATTACCAAATCAGCATAGTATGAGAGAAGGCTTAATAGGTGTTAATTTATTGTAAAATCATATAGGCCTATTTATTTTTACTAAGCTCAGGCCTGGTCACGAGAAGCTACCTTTTGACTTTTATAAGTATAAAGCTTTTAATTTTTGAAGAACACATTTCATTTTTGAATGGCAGCCTTCTGAGTTTTGAGTTTTCCATTCCACTTGCTCACAAGCCACAGGCTTTCTGCATTGAAGAAATTGAATATGTTTTCACTTAGATATAGAAGGCTGAGAGGAGATCTCATCGAGGTCTTTAAACTTGTTCATGGTCAGAAACAGGGATATCTCAGAGAAATGTTTGAATTTAACAGAAATGATGCAATTAGAGGTCATCAATTCAAAATTAAAGTTAATCACAGCAGGACAAGGTTAAGACAGTCTTTCTTCACCAACATGGTAGTACATAGAACACTGGAACCAGCTGCCAGGAACCATTGTCGGTAGCAACACATTGAACATCTTTAAAAACGGCATAGGCAATCATTATAAGAATAGGGGGCTTGTTTTTCTGTATTCCAGGGAGGGTTGATCGACAGGGAGGAGTTGGGAGTTGGGAGGAGTTTGTAATTGTTGAGTGTGTTATGCAATAGCAAGTGAGTCTCTTATTAGTCTAAACGCTTTATAACTTTATATAGGGTGTACCTAGCAGTGGATTCAGCACCTTCCTTCGGGATGTGATACTGATGAGATAGTCCATGGCAGCACAATGGGTATGATGGGAGGAGTTTGTAATTGTTGAGTGTATTATGCAGTAGCAAGTGAGTCTCTTATTAAGTCTAAACGCTTTATAACTTTATATAGGGTGTACCTAGCAGCGGATTCAGCACCTTCCTTCGGGATGTGATATTGATGAGATTGTCTATGGTAGCACAATGGGTATGATGGGAGGAGCTTGTA
The DNA here is from genome assembly GCA_034440615.1 of Ashinkailepas kermadecensis. Taxonomy (NCBI): domain Eukaryota; kingdom Metazoa; phylum Arthropoda; class Thecostraca; family Neolepadidae; genus Ashinkailepas; species Ashinkailepas kermadecensis. Next base: position 438,878 of record JAOTOM010005076.1, on the reverse strand, counting down.
ATTGTTGAGGGTGTTATGCAATAGCAAGTGAATGGTGCTAGATAGGCTGGGATATATAGCTTCCTAGGAACGGGGGATAAGGGATTGATTGGGGTGAGAGTATGTACATTTCTAGTACCTTTTCTAGATAAGTTTAACCCAGATGGGCCCCTGTGGCTCTTATTAAGCCTTAATACTGTATACTTTATGACTTTATGCTCACAAGCTGCAGACTCTGCATGCTCACAAACTGCAGGCTTTTCACATCCTCACAAACTGCAGGCTTTCCGCATGTTCACAAACCGCAGGCTTTCAACATGCTCACATGCTGCAGGCTTTCCACATGCTCACATGCTGCAGACTTCTGCATGCTCACAATTGCAGGTTTTCTGATTGCTCACAAACCGCAGGCTTTCCACATGCTCACAAACTGCAGGCTTTCCACATGCTCACAAACTGCAGGCTTTCCAGATGTTCACAAATTGCAGTCTTTCTGCATGCTCACAAATTGCAGGCTTTCCACATGCTCACAAACTGCAGGCTGTCCACATGCTCATAAACTGCAAGCTTTCCACATGCTCACATGCTGTATACTTATACATGCTTACAATTGCACATTTTCTGATTGCTCACAGGCCACGGGATTTCCGCATGCTCACAATCTGCAGGCTTGCTGCATGCTCACAAAGATGCAAGGTTTCTGCATGCTTATATGCTACAGGCTTCTGGCATGCTCGCAAGCTGCTGCCTTTCTGTATGCTCACAATCTGCAGGCTTTCTGCAAGTTCACAAACTGCAGGCTTTCCACATGCTCACAAGCTGCAGGCTTTCTGCTTGCTCCCAAGCCAAAGGATTTCCATTTGCTCACAAGTTGAAAGCTTGTTGCATGCCAGCAAGCTGCATGCTTTCTTGCTGCTGACATACTGCAGGCTTTCTGTATGCTCACAAACTTCAGACTTTCTGCTTGCTCACAAGCTGCAGGCTCTGCATACTTACAGGCTGCAGGCTTTCTGCTTTCACACAGCTTCAGGCTTTCTGTTTGCCCACAAGCCGCCCACAAACCTGATTAATTGGTTGAACTATAGCATCGAGTAAGAATTTTGTTAATTTACAGCAACAAATTGCAAATGCAATGCAATTTGGCCTCTAAGGCTACAATAGTACGACATCCCGGATATTTTTGGCAGTTGCCTTAGATATTGTTCTACTTGAAAGTGGGCGTCGAAATTTGAAAATGATTACACCGCTAAGGTGAGGACTAAATAGGATCAGGTTGCGTGTAACTTTCATGGATGTCCAATGTTAAAATCGGCTTGCATGCAAATCTGTCATGCAAATTGGCCTCTTAAGTACGGCCACTACGGCCACAAGGAGTAGTGCATCTTATAGCGAAAGCTTGGTTCTACTTGGAACCAGACGTCGAACTTTAGTTTTCCCGGTCAGTAAGTAGCTACACCGATTACATCACGATTTAAAGTAAATTTCCCTGTGGCGTGTTAACGCTTAGAACCGGCCCAGAACGCTAAATGAGCGGCTCGGTCCGTAACGCGTGCAACGACGAGGGGAACCTCAGAAATAGTGTCCAGAACGACATATTTATAACGCTTTCAGATATAGAAAGCGCACCGAGTGTCGTTTTTTTGCGACACTCGGTGCGCTTTGGAAGGCCCGGTGCAATTTCGGCTTCCCGTCGTGCTCTAGAACACTAGAGGACCATAAGCTTGTGGTCCTGTTGTGTTTATTTGGAGCTCCTGTGGCACATTTATGGGACCCCAGCATGATATTGGGTGCTACGGTATAATTTATATGGATCGAGGCGCAACTTTTCGGGTCCAGGGGCGCGGTTCTGGTGGGACCGGACGCCAGTTTTCTGGGCTTGACGCAATTTTTGGTGACTTTTGAATTATAATGTCCGAGTCCCGGCCTGTGTGTCGGGTCCCGATGCCATTTTTGTGGCCACGCGGTGCTTATTTGAGCCATCGACACCAATTTTTGGAAGCCTCGAGGGGAATTTTTGATGCCCCGACCATAATTTTTGGAACCATCGGCAGGAGTCTTGGGTCCCGAACGCGATACTTGGGTAGCTCGGCGCGAGTTCCCGGGGCGCGTTGTACTTAGATGGGCCCCAGCACGACTTTGTCGGGCCCCGGCGCAAATTTTCTGGCCCGGCGTGAGTTTTTGGTCCCCGCTTTATTTCTTTAGAGCCCCCTACGCGAATTCTAGGGTCCGACGCGATTTTATGGGGTCACAGAGCGATTTTTTGGGGACCCCTGCGCGATTCTTGGGATCCCATCCCTTCAGGAAGGGGGAAATTATATTGTTGGTACGCCACTGCGGCTGCTCAACCAGTTTTTTTTTCAGCCGATGACACCCTTAGAGTAAAAAGGCCCTTCGGAGAACTTTCTTTTGGGACTTGTTCCGGGTTTGCGATTGTTGGGACCCCAGAGTTGTCCGAATTGCTTTTTCGTTGCCCCGACTTAATTTTTTTTTTGGTTCGTCCCGATAAGACTTTTGGGATCCCAGCGCGATTTCTATGTCTTTTGGGCTCACTGTGTAATTTCTATGGCCAGGCCCATCTTTTTGGGATCACAGTGTCATTTTTAGGGGCCCCGGAAAGACTTCTTGCGCCAAAATCGTAATTTCTAGGGACCCGTGGTCGCGCGCCGCCAGCGTCGCCCGGCGGCGGTCCATAAGCATTCTAGTGTCAACAGACGCCACTGGGGCACTAGGATTTCGCAGTCGCATGGTTTGGACAGGAGCGTGGTTGTTAAAGATCGGTAAAAACATGAAGGCAAAACACTTCCACTTCAAAGTAGCAGTAGGAAGCCCAATCACAACACTTCAGTCAGCTTATACGAGATCACGGTGCAAAGCATATGGATCGATTCGGCGGAGACAACGAGAACGCAGTGGACGTGTGGATAATGAAATAGTTCGCAGTGGACAAGAGCGACGAAGCCCAATGAACGCGGTGACAAATGTGTGAGAACCCTCGGCTGCGCCTCTGTGTAGGGGGCACTGGGGACATGTGCTTCCCTCCCCCATGGAAAGATGGCGTCCGTCAGGCCAGGAAAGGCACTCAGTTAGGAAGGCTCCGGATCGAGCCTGCACCTCGCCCGGCTCCCCGATCAACGTATTTTTCAGCGGAATACATCCCTTTCAAATAAAAATTCGCCCCTTAGAGACGAAAAGGTGCCTACTCATTATACTCGACTGCATCCCTCTGCTTAATGTATTTTTCTGCCGATGGCACCTCTCACGGGAATGCGCCCCCTATGAAAATTCCTGCATCCGCCTCTGCTATGCAGAAATTGTTACATAGCCAGGCAGAAATGTCAACAGGTATTAACTTCAATGCTATGTAAAAATGTTTCAAGTGCTAACAATTGTAAAAGGGGCAGATCCTGATGCAATCGAAAATATGAGCTTCCACTCGGTGGCCGGGTCGGATAAACCTCTTGACAAAAATCAGCTGACGTCATAAACAAATCAAAACGTGGGCGTCGTGCACAAGGCCATTTTCGCCGTGCACGAGGAGGCGGGGAAAATTGATTGGTGTGCCGGTTTTCGAGGTTTCGGGTGTAGCATTTAATGCTTCTTAAATTGTGTAGTAGAACAACATGCTACAATGCATGCATTTCATGTACGTTCTGAAACCATGAAGTACCTAATCCACTTGTAGATATTTTTGGTAAGAACACATCTCAATGCTATTCCTCAATTAATGTTCTGTACAAGCATGGATCCCCTACCTAGAAAGAGATATAGACATGTTAGAAAGAGTGCAGCGTAAAACAACTAGGCTCATCAGTGGAATAGGTAAATTGGAATATGGAGAAAGGCTTGTGGCGTCAGATATGTGGGGGGGGGTATCTGAACACGCTCTGTTTCCTGAACACCTACCTTTGGTCTTCTCCCACATCATGTTCAGTGCATAAATAACAAAAAGATGGTGGTATTCATAAATGATGGACCTGTCTCTACCAAAATATGAAAGTCTGATCACATAATTCTACCTATTCTTTGTGTATGGAGGTTGCAAAGTTCACAGGAACCATTTTAGGCTTCCAAGAGCAGTTGACTTAAGGAAACCATAAGTAAGTGACTTTAAATTTTTTTGCAATTACACCAACATTTGTTGGTGGCTACTAATAGCTTGTACCACAACACCTACAGTGAGGTAATCCTGAACAACAACATTTTCATGTTCAGAATACGGCACCACTATAAAATAATCGGTAATCTTTACCTTTCGGCCGGCACATACTGCCAAGGTTAGTTATTTGTAAAGAGGTGTACAGTGGGGAACAGTGACATCACAGGAGTCGGTGTCTGTAAAGATTACCACCTAACCTAGACTAAGATAATGTAGCATAATATACAAAATGTATCATATCATTGCATAATATAATCTAATATAATCTAATCTAACCTAACCTAACCAGAAAAGTCATCATGGACATCGGCACTTGTGATGTTGTGACATCACTTCTCTGACTCCTGTGATGTCACTGTTCCCTTCTGTACACCTCTTTACAAATCACTAACCTTGGCAGTATGTATCAGCCAAAAGGTAAAGATTACCAAATAATCATCTGTTTTAAAGTTGCTCTTTGCAAGTGGTTAGAGGATTTTCATTGAAAGGAATTGTTTGAATATGGATAGCTTGTTCATTTTTGTGTTCAGTGAACACAGTACAATTAATGGTTCAGCCATACAGAAGCAGCAGTAGAGCTATTCGTTGCATAATGCCTTAAGTGTTCAGAAACCCCCCTCTTCCCCTACTCACTCAAGTATGGGAGATAAAGGGGGGAGGGACATGATTGAAATGTACAAAATTGTTAAAGGACTAGATCAGGTCAATTTGAATGGTGCTCTTCAGTGTAGAGTATCACATAGGGGTCATCAATTCAGGTTACACAAGTTGAGGTGTAGGACAGTTAAGCGACAACAGGTCTTCAGTCAAAGGGTTGTTGATCAGTGGAATGGGCTGCCTGCTGATGTGGGGAGTTCCTCATTGAATGTATTTAAAAGTAGGGTGGACATATTTTTTAGACAGGAAATCTTGTTTTTGAGTTCTAATTTGTGATGGATGTGGTGAGATTTATGTTAAGTAAGTTTGCATGGCACAGACCCCTTTAAGCAGGCATGGATGCAGTTTGAAAATTATTGATAAGGCATTCAATCCACATGTGTTAAGAGAGATCACGGGAGTAGGGCTAGGGCAGATAGGCATTGATAGGTGTGTGGGATATTGGAGGACTGGTTTCTTCAGGATGTGGGATGGTTGTGGAGGGTCTTTTTACCTGGCTTATTGTATCTTCCATTTACAGACTTAACTGGATGGGCCCTTGGGTCTCTTATTAAGTCTAAACTCTTTATAACTTTATATAGGGTGTACCTAGCAGTGGATTCAGCACCTTCCTTCGGGATGTGATAGTGATGAGATTGTCTATGGTAGCACAATGGGTATGATGGAAGGAGTTTGTAATTGTTGAGTGTGTTATGCAATAGCAAGTGAGTCTCTTATTAAGTCTAAATGCTTTATAACTTTATATAGGGTATACCTAGCAGTGGATTCAGCACCTTCCTTCGGGATGTGATACTGATGAGATTGTCTATGGTAGCACAATGGGTGTGATGGGAGGAGTTTGTAATTGTTGAGTGTGTTATGCAATAGCAAGTGAATGGTGCTAGATAGGCTGGGATATACAGCTTCCTAGGAACTTGAGATCAGGGATTGATTGGGGTGAGAGTATGTACATTTCTAGTACCTTTTCTAGATAGGCTTAACCCAGATGGACCCCTGTGGCTCTTATTAAGCCCTAACACTTTATGACTTTATGACTACTTTTGGTAATCTTCGTGAATTGTGCACTGCTTTTAGGAAAGAAATGACAGCCTTGCCATAAGGTCTTGAACTTTTGCAGGTCTGAGTCCTCACCATTGAGCCATATTGTGCCATACAGTGCCATATGGTGTCAAGTTCAGAAAATCCCCATGTGGAGTAAATTTTGGCATGATAATACCATGACTTCTAAATAACTTGATAATTCATGTTTCATTGCATGACATTTTTGATTCTTGATCTGGTCAATGTTGATTTCTTGAACATGTCAATGAATTGATAGTATGCATTTGATTTTAATATATATGAATTGATAGTATCATTCATGCATGGATATTCATTGCATACATGCTTCAGTAAGAAAGGCATGCTAAATCAAGTACATATGTGTATCCAAATTAGCAGGTGTATAGCACAACAATAATTATAAACGACTACCAACTATTGCATAATTATTTAATAAAAAACTGACACAAATCAATTGGTGCTACAGAACAAAATCTGGTGCTATGAAGAATACATTTTGGTGGTTACTGAGTTGCCAAATTCAGGTTATGACAAGGGCTCTTCTAAAGGGTAGCAAGGGATACCATTTTGTTCCCCTAATAATGCTAGAATCTTGTGTTTACAGGTTAACCATTGCTGTAATTGTAATACACTTTGGGTGTCTTTGGGGTCATTTTACATTCCTTTGAATTATATATTTATGCATGCAGTAATGAGATGTTAGCAGGCTTCTGCTCATGTTGTGGCATCTGGTATTCCATTGTTGTACATAGCCATACTTTTTATGGTAGGTAAAGTGCAAATAGGGCACTACATGCATTTTATAATGGTTGAAAATACTAGAACAGTGTGTATGCATAACACGGGAATGGAGTATGCAGTGGTACCATATGGCCTTGATGTGAATGTGCCCATAATCCCAAATATTCAATCAACCAGAGTGCATGCATAACACAGTATTTTCTGGCACCAAGTAACCTATCTTGGCCGATGCACTCAAAAACCCTAATAACAATAATAAAATGGTATCTCAGCCAACCTTCTTGATGTCAGTCTTGGAGCAATCCTTCAGGCAGACTGAGCATGTTTCCCAATGGACAGTTGCGGAGCTCATGGGGGTGATGGGTGATGGGAGGGGTGATGAGCTGAGGCAGTCACTTGGCCACAGTTCTTGTGCCACCGTGCCATCCACACATCTTGCCTGTGTCCGTCAGGTTTCTAGGGCTGCGGCATGGTGGGCTCGACGCTGAAGCTCAAGTGGTCCGACCATCTCAACTCGGCATGGGTGGCCGAGCGGCCCGAGGAGGTGTGCCACAGACACCGCACCGAAGAGCTCTACTCGCGCCTGCTCGAGTCAAAGGTGAGCCGCCCGTCCTCGGGGTCCTCGGGGCGGTCCTCGGGCCCGTCCTCGGGCCCGTCCTCGGGCCCGTCCTCGGGGCACAAGTCGGCGCCGTTCACGCTGTGCCGGCAGCTCATCAAGCCAATAGACGCGGAGGTGAGTGGAGTTAGCTGGTTATTGGGGCTTTAGGGTGCGTCGACTGCGGTTCTGATGGATAGCGATCAAGCATTGGTTCATTCATCTGTCTCAACACCCACGCCTCACCTTCTCACGCGTCCCATGATCTTTCAGCTATAGACGTGATTAATAAAACTATCCTCCCCTCTTTTTACAACACTCTGAATGCTCGACGTAGACGGCACTGTATTCAGAAGCCTCTCGCTCAATATACTCCATACAAAGGGAAATGTCACCAAGTTATGCCATGAATCTCACCGGCCTGCTGTCCTATCCCCGGAGAGAATCTTCAGGATGGCTGCACAGCATCCTGTCCGTCATGTCCTCTCCAGTGTGGAGATTCGCGGAAGATTGCGAATAGTTGCGTGTGTTCGGCAATACCTAATTTATTCTGGCAACCTGACACAGCACATTCGAATTTGGAGCGCGTGCTCGAAATGGCGCCTCAAATTTCGGCATCTGTGTGTTGAAAACTAACCAGATTCAGCCAGAACTGGCTGGAATTCTCATTGCATCGGACTAGTGTGTCGAGTACGGTATAAGTAAGTATCCCAAATTTAGTGCACTATGCCGAATTATCGAATTAGCAGAGATGTCAGGCTATGTGACAGGCTGTCTTGTATCACAGCCATCGCGCTCTGTGTGTACAGCTGTTGGATTGTATGCAATGACCGCCGTGCTTTATTAAACAAATCACCATACTATCAAAGAGCAGAAAAAGCACACCACTCGTGGGTGCAACGGATTATTCGCTTTGCCCCGTTGCAGCCTTTAAATCGCATCCGTATTGGCCATGCTCCTCGTCACATAAATACCATTACCTGAAGCTCATGCCACGGCCTGACATTTGACCTCCGTGACCCATGCGCGGCTGACAGCCCCGCACTGACCCGGCCGCCCGTCCTCTGTGCGGGGCACGTCATGCGACGTGACGTGATAACTAACGTGACCAGGCGGCGGGCGGCTGGCTGGTCCTCAACCGGTGTCGTGTGGACCGCGGCCGACCTGGCTCCGCCGTGGAAGATGCCGTGTCGACAAAAAGCTGTTAGTATTCACACGGAGTAGACTCGGAGCTGTGCCCTCGCTCGTAACAATATGAGGTGTATGATAGGTGGAGGCGAGCCGCCTATGGTGCATGCCCTTCATCGTCCCAAAAGTCGGACAGCACTGTTTTATAACCAATGTGACAGCATGTGTTGTTTTGAAACACGCTCCGGTTAAAGCGAACAATCCGTTGCAGCCATGATTGATCCGTAAAAGAAGTTCTTTGATAGTACAGTAATTTATTTAATAAAGCACAGGGGTCATTGCATAAAAGACAACTCGTCACGTCATTCGTCGCTCCGATCCTAAATCTGTGGCGACACCGATGGAAGCAGCAGATGGAAATCTGCTGTCCGATTCCAATGTTGTGAAATAATTTCCTCCTCCGATCTCAATTCTGACAAGATTACCATCTTCAAGGTTAATACTTCAAAATATTTTCCTCTTCGCATCCAGGACATCATGTAAAAATTCAACCCTGTACA